>LPNX010507130.1:366351-393506 GCA_001517045.1 Pseudotsuga menziesii | reverse complement strand
ACTTGAAAGTGATAGTTTTCTCAGATTAGGGCTTCAAACCCTTGCTAACTATTTGTCTATCTATTGTGAAGATCTAGTTCACTGAGCAAATTTTTAATAACTGAAGTGGTCACTGATAATCACCACTGCTGGTTCACTGTGAAATTGCCGCCAACGGCCAGTGTTTCGGCGGTTTACTGAGTGGCCTTTCTTTCTTAAATCGTCGGGTTTTTCTACCTTGTCATCGATCGGACGCTCTAACCTCTAACCTGTTGGCGCCTTAGGCCTGAATGTTGCCACAGTGTCTACATCTTAAATCCCTAGCATCTCAATGGTTTCTTCATCAGTGCTTTCCATCACTAGCTTGTCGGCGATCGGAAGCTAAAAAAACTAATGCATTGGAACCTCAGAGAAGAATGTTGCTGTTGTTTCAGAGGTGAAACGAACAAATTTTATCACTGTCGGATGTCTTTTGACGAAGGAATTGGAGCTTTAGTTCTCTATGCCGCTGACACTATGAAGGATCTTAGTTTTAAATTTTTCGATCTATAGTTCTTAGTTCTCTCAATCGTCGATGAATTCCTAATGTTGCGCTATCGAAATGATTATTGATTGATCAGAGGCCTTGTCTGTTTGTCTTCCGTTGTTGCAGCTCCTTAGTGGGCTATCTCATCGATACATAGCCCTTACTTCTTCTGATCATCAAAATGTTCATCTGATTGCAGAACCCATAGTAAGTCTGTCTTCTGTCATTTCGGCTCCTCAGTGGACTATCTCGCCGATGGTTTATGTTTTCAAGCTCTGACGTGTAGTCCTTTTTGTCTTACTTTTTCCAAAACTTTATATATTTTTAACTATCGATGATTTTTCTTTATCACTATCTGAGGTCAGTAGGAGATGAATCGGAACTTTAGTTCTCTATGCCACCGCAGTTTCGGAGCCTCAAATGACTAACATTGTGCTGGTTTCTTCATCGGTGATCAGAAGCTCTATCTTCTAGCCCATCGGTGCCCCAAGTCTCAACGTAACGGTGCTTTCCATCACTATCTCATCAGCGATCGGAAGCTGTAATCATTAACATGTCAGAACTTCTTGTTTGATCACTACCACAGTGTCAGAGCTCTAAACCACTAGCTTCGCGATCGAAAATCGGAAGCTCTGTCCTCTATCTCATCAGCGCCTTAGACCGAAACGCTGCCGCAGTGTCGGCAGCTCAACTCACTAATTTCCAAGTAGGAACTTTAAACCACTAGATTCTCTGTAATGTCAGTGCTGTAGAGGAATAAACCTCCAATCGCTATTAAAAAATGTTTTGATGGTATTTAAAAGATTCAGCAATATGCCTAACCACCGAAAAGGTTTTCCATTTGTTATTTATCTTCCAACTTTCGGTGGCTAATGAGATGTTCTGATCCTCGCCCAAGCCACTGAAAGCTACAGCTTTGTGAAATTTTCATCAAAAAAAAAGGATTTCAAGCTGTTAGTGACATTCATATCCCTCATTGTGTGAATAAAATTATTCATACAAAAATAAATTAATTTTGGGAGATAACTGGTACAGAAGATGGGACTTGGAGACTCTGTATTGACTACCGAGCACTGAACAAGATCACTATTCAGAATAGGTACCCAATCCCATGGATTGATGACCTCCTAGACTAGCTTAAGGGGGTGAAATATTTTAGCAAGATCGACTTAAATTCTGGGTATCACCAGGTACCGAATGAACCGACCGATGTGTGGAAGACTACCTTCAAAGCCAAGGAGGGCCTTTTTGAATGGTTGGTCAAGCCTTTTGGGCTGAGAAATTCTCCTGCAACCTTTATGATACTAATGGATGACATATTGTGGCCATTCACCAACTCATTTGTAGTAGTGTACTTGGATGACATCCTGATATTCAGCCAGACTTAGGAAGAGCACCTCCACCACATCCGACAGGTCCTCCAAACACTGCGACAGCAAAAGTTGTGTGCCAATTTGGACAAGTGCACTTTTGGCATCACCCAGGTTCAGTATCTGGAATACATTATTGATGAGTGTGGGGCACATGTGGATCCAACCAAGATCCAATTCATTCGGGATTGGCCAGCCCCAACTACTCTAACAGAGCTTCGTAGCTTTCTGGGCCTTGCTAATTTCTACCGCAGATTCATGTTGGGATTCTCTCATATCACTTGGCCCTTGAGTCAAGTCACCAAGGGAGGAGCGAAAGCAAAATTATTTTGGTTAGAAACTCAACAGAAGGCATTTACAGAATTGAAACATCGCCTCTGTTGTGCCCCAGTGCTTTGTTAAATTTTCATATGCTAAGCTAGATCATTAGTATATCATTTCGATTTCATAACAAAAGCATATAAACAGGATCATTGAAAGATATACAAGCACAACCATACAAAAGGAGAACACAAAGATTTATCCTGGGAAAACCCTAAAGGGAAAAACCCAGCAAAAGATTCCTCAATATAGATGCCCCAAAAGATAAAAGATAAAACCAACAAGGAGATCAAAGCCTGATCCTCCTCCTTCTCCAGCTACTTCTCTTCTCCACTAATGTGCTACACAAGTGAGAGTGTGTGTGTCTCAAATGAGGAGTACCACACCTCTATTTATATTCATCTGTTCACTTGAATTAACTCATCCGACATGTAGGCTCGAGTTACACATGTAGGCTCAAGTAACCACACTGGGGTGCTAATGACCCGCCTTTACAAATAGAGGGGACAACCTCATGACTCTTATTAATTCTTCCGATTAGAAGCATCGAGGTACAAGATAATACAAGTGGTTCTCCCGGTAGGACCATCGGGGACCACAAAAGATACATATAGAATATTCTTCAAAGTTACAATATTTCAACATGCTCACATTACCAGACTTGCAACAACCATTTTAGATCGAGACATATGCCTCTGACTATGCTATTGGGGCAATCCTTACTCAATAAGGGCATCCAGTTGCATATCATAGTGAGACACTGTCCGACACAGTCCGCAAATATCTGACTTATGACAAAGAGATGTATTCCATTGTACAGGCTTGCCGACAATGGAAGCATTACATTTTGGGGAAGGAAATGATCATCCACACAGACCACTGACCCCTACAGTTCATATAGACACCAGGGAAGTTACAGAATGATCGCCATCAGAAGTGGTCCACATATCTACAACAATTTCATTTGAACATCAAGTACAAGAAGGGAAGCACCAATAATGTTGCAAACTGCCTCAACCGACCACCAATCGTGGCGATAACCACCGTGCTCAACTCTTATGGGCACGAGACTTCTGATTGGCCTCTTCTCTACAAGAGCGATCCAGAATTCAGCCACACATACTGTTATCTCTAAGGTTGTTTGACCTTTTTATTTTAAGATCTTTGATTATGATGTGTTTTTATTTTTAATTTTTGTTTTGTTTTACACCTTATGTTTGATTGAACGCCATTATGTTTTATTTTATTATCCTGAATCATCAAAAATCTTCATTCATTAGTCATGAACCTATGTATGTGCAAGAGATTGTATGTTATATGGTGAATTGTTAAAGCTGGTAGCATTATCCAAACTGGCAGCATTTTACTTACTGATAGCATAATTTCAAAGGGTATTTCATTAAAAGGTTTGTGGTTTATAAATACCATGGAGTATAAAAGGGTAATAAACTTTGGATTACATTCATGGTTATTTGGAATTCGGTATGAATATGTGTTAAAGGCGCCTATGTCCATAAAATGATGGGTTATATTGTGTCATTATGAAAGGGTACACCTGTTATCATTTTGAAATTTGAACATTACATGCAATGAATGTTAGTACTGATCGTGGTAGAATCGACTTAATGCAATCTTTTCCCTAAAAATGTCTCATTATTTTGCTGATTAACTGGAGAAGGATAGTCCGAGACCCGTTTGTATACTATCAATCTTCATTGGTCACGAGCAGCAACATTAGGGCTTCAAGCAGCTAGAGTTTGTTTTCAAACCTTGATGGATTTATGTTTGAGGGTATGGATTACATCATATACACTTCCCTACATCTCAGAGCAAGGGGTTACAGCAAAGAATTCCATGTTCGGGCAGTATATTGTAAAGGTTTTGTTGATTTGCATTACTAGCAGAGGCTTAAGGGTAAGACCGACGAGGCCTTGGGTTCTATCTTCACTGTCATCTTCACTCTGTTAGGCTTGCAGATCAATCTAATTAAGAATAACACAAGCATAGGTGCATTATTGACAGGCCAGAGCTAGCATGGAGTAAAGACCTGCCACAAAGGTAACTACAGCAAAGTTTAGTGGGTATGTTGTTTTGTCTGAGATTTAAAGCCCAGTCTGTCTATACAACAAAGTTGCAAATTTTTAGGGTTTTAAATGTCGAAGGCAGCAGACGAGGAAGAGCCAGAGGTTATAGTGAAAATAAAACCAGGAGGTTTCATTTGCAGGTTAGAGCCAAACAATACAGACTGGATAATGAAATTTCCCAGATCTGCTAAACTAATGAAGAAAGCAGGATGGTTTAATTTCTGTGAGAAATTGCAAGGTTACCACTCACAGGTGACCATTTTATTTATTGAAAATTATAGAGATGAAAGAGTTCATCTGCAAATCCTAACAGTCAGGGTAGATGAGGGTTCTATTGCTAAGGCAATAGACGTTCCAGCACAGGGTGAAAAATGGTTCAAACAACAGGACTTCCAAGGCAATTTCAATGAATTTCTAATGCGAGGAGGTGAAAAGCTAGATTGGAAAAATGGTGTCCATATTAGCAAAATGAAACCAGGCTGGAAAATTCCTTTGGAGATGATACAAAATTACATCACATGCGATGGCAGGTTGATCGAGTGTTAAAATGCCATCTAAAGTTGTTAATGCACATCAATGGAAGTATACAGGTAAATCTCCCATTTTATTTACTAAAAAGCCTCCAAAAGATGATTTCCAGGGTTCAAAGCCATCCCGAGCATACTGCTCGCTCTGTCTATCACCAAGGCTTAATTAAATTATTGATTTTAGCTCCATTGCAAAAGGAAGGAAGAACATGGGAATCCCTGTTAACAGAGCTAGGGTTTAAGGACAATCCTAAGGAGAAAGGCAAAAGAATGATGGCAGATACTAACCAACAAACAACAAGTCCTAAAAAACCAGTCCAAACTGTTGAAAAGGAAGAAAAGAATACTGTTGAGAAATCCATCCAGGAAGGCTTGTGCCCTGAAGCTTCCTGCACAAATGAAAACCCAGAGAAACTCAGTGATATGCTAAAAAGTATAGCTTCAAAGAATAAAATTTCTAAACAGTTATTCAGGACAGAAAAGCCAAGAACTAGGTTAAGGAAGAAGATGCAGATAGAGAAAAGAGCAGCACATGAAGATGCCATGGATTTTGTAGTGATAGATGATGCTGGTAGTGAAGAAACTGTACATACAGCAAAGGACCAGTACTGTGTAGATAATGAAAGGTTTATTGATATTCAAGGCATAGCAGGCTCTATACCAAAAGCTTTTTGCACAGACAAGTAGGATAATCCAGATAATGGTTCAGCATCAAAGAGTTTACAGGAAGAAGGAGTCCATATAAGAGAAGAAGACTTGGAAATATCTCTAGAACTGAGCCAATGTAGGAAGTCTTTGCAAACATACAAAGAGCAAACCAGGTATCTGCAAGATATAAATGAAAAATTGATGGTGACCAACAAGAGACTTCGTGAAGATTTGGAGGACAAAGAGACAGAATACAAAAAGTTGTTGATAATTTCCAAATATATTCTAAGGGAGAAACGAGCCATTCAGAGGCAGCTGGAACAAGTCAAAGCTCAGAACAAGAAGGACAATAAGGATGCTGAATTCGCCAAATTTTAGAAGCGTTCACAGGTTTTGAGTGACTTAGCTACACTAGCAGAGGCTTCTAGAAGCCTTTAGAAGTTAAATTGTAATTTGCTTTTGAATTTATGTTGTTTATCTGACAGATATATTACACTTGTACTTAAATACTTTTTAAAAGGGATTGACTTCCCTATTTTTTAGGAGGCTCGATCCTTAGATATAGGATCTTATGGTTAGTTTAAAGAAAATATTATTTTGTATTTAAGTAGGTCTCAAGAGGGAGAAAGGGGGTTGGCAAGTTTGGAGTTATGAAAGCCCAGTTTTGATCACTGTCTATATAGCATAAACACTCTACAGCTTCAATACAGGTTCTATCTTGAATGAGCATGATTATGATTTGTCTATGTATGTTATGAGTTGTGTTTCTTATAATTTGTCATGTATATGGTCCATTGCATTCCATTATAGTTATTCTTATTTTGAAGTACAATTATCCTTTATACTTATAGAAAAAACAAACAGTTTCATTTCATGACTTTATGATCATAGTTACTGAGATATTGGACCTTGTGTTTGGTTTTATGTTTTATAGTTCTTGTATGATTTCATGATTTTCTTATAGCTCTGATTTCGCACCAGCCTAAGTTCTTTGATAATTGTTTGATTTTCTTATACCTTTCATGTTATACCAGCTTAGTTCATTCATAATTGTGTGATCTTTTCCAATAGCTTTGATTTCATACCAGCTTGTTTTTTTAGTTTGATTTCATTGATTTGTACATTTTTGGAAAATATTTCCTTAAGCTTGAACCCCTGTAGTCTAGATTCAACTTTAGGGATAACACATACCAGACACTCTTGGAGGGAAACCAAGTTCCAAAATTTCACCTCCAGGATGTACTACTATGTCACATGGGGTACCTTTGTGTTCCTTCAAGCGAGTGTGCCAAGATGATTTGGGAAGTGCACTATAGTCGGGTCGATGGGCATTTCGAAGTCGAGAAAACAGTGGCAGTACTGCAGAAGTATTTATATTGGCCGAACTTTCGATAGGACGTCGGGAAGTACATCCGATCCTGCACTGCCTATGCCATTGCCAAACTATCCATCAAGAAGCAAGGCCTCTATACTTTGTTTCCTACCCCTAGTCAACTTTGGGAATCCATCTCCATGGATTACATGTTGGGCCTTCCTTCTATTAAGCATGACAACGATTCTGTGTTTATGGTCGTTGATAGATTCTCAAAGATGGCCATAATGGCAGCCTGCAAGAAGAATATCACAGCAGAAGCCACTGCTAAACTCTTCTTTGAATGAGTGTGGGTACACTTTGGGATCCCACAGTCTATAATCTTAGATCGAGATAGCAAGTTCCTTAGTACATTCTAGTATAGCCTATGGTCAATACTAGACACCAAGCTCACAAAGTCCACATCTTTCCATCCCCAGACTGATGGCCAAACAAAGGTCATCAACAGGATGATCGTACACATTTTGCATATGTACAACTCAAAGCATCCATGCACATGAGATGAGAGCCTCCCCTAGGTACAACACAGCTATAATCGGGCCCTCCACAGCCCCTTTCAGGTGGGCTTATGATTCCAACCACTATGTCCCATTGACGTAGCCATGCCATTTGCAGCTACTCAGGCTGATTCATCTCATATTCAGTCTGAATTTTCCAAGGCAAACAACTTCATTGAGCTCATTCAGCACATTCACCAATAGGTTCATGACATATTGGATAGATCCAATGGTAAGTACAAGCAGTGACATGATCAGCGTTGGGTGCAACACAAATTCCAGGTGGGTGACAAAGTGTGGCTACATTTGCAAAAGGAGCGCCTTGCTAGACCCCACCGCAAGCTTATCCCACTTCGATATGGGCCATACACCATCACCAAGGCTGTCGGGGACAATGCCTTCGATCTCAGTATTCCACCATTCCTTGGTCTGCACCCAGTGTTCAATGTGGACCGCCTTCGGCCCTACTTTCCACCTCTACTGGACACATCAGACGTGGCAGAACAACTCACACCAATAGAGTTAAACCCCAACTACATGGAACAAGACAAAACTGATCAGATTATGGACATACAGATTAAGAACACCCGCTATTAGAAGATCCAGCTATATCGAGTTGTCAAAGCAGGCCAACTCCTTCACCAGGGAAAGTGGCTCACCAGGGACCAAGTTTAACAGAAGTTTCCTCATCTCATGGAGGAACTCAATGCAATGGGGACCATTGCTTCCTAAGGGGGGAGGAATGATCCAGGAGGATATTGGTGGCCACCCACCTATTCCACTTGGACCCCCACCATTATTTCTTTTAGTTTTCCAGTTTCCTTAATTGTAGCACAATTTACTATTTTTGGCAATTTTCGGGTCCTAAACTTTCAGAGCCTTTTTGAGGCCCTAAACGACGTTTTTTCAACATGGATGTATTCCTCAAACATATCTTTCTAACAATGTATCATGCATGCCAAACGGAGGTAGTATGCTAAAGTTACGACCCCATGAAATTGATGTACCAAGTTACCCAACGGGGCCCACATTCTAGCGTTTCACCTCTTAGGGTTAGGTTTTTGGATGTGTAGGGTTTCCATTGTTTCTCAATAATATATAGGCCTTCGAGCCTCATTGTAACACAGATTTCAAAGGCATGTAACAGCCACATCTCTTCTCAAAGATAAGCTACCAGCACTCTAGCTAGTTTATTTCCATTCTGTATGTAAACCAATTTTAGTTATTGATTAATGAAATGAAGTGTTATTTCTGTTGCATATTTGTTTCTATGGCTATTTGTGTATTCTATTGCGTTCCCACTTAAATCCGGATCAGTTATTCTACTAACATCATCGTAATAGAAGGGATGTTATTATTGTATTTGGTCATGCTAGAATATTGAGGAAAAACCTCTGTTGTAAGTTAGGGAAATAATCCCCATAACAAATATTGTAAATATATTTTGAGTCTCCCAAAAGGGAATTCGGCCCTCTTAAGTTAGGAATTCGACCCAATTAAGACCTCTATATCTAAAATGTTATAATCTATCAATATTAGGCATCTCCTAGAAAGAAAGAAAAAATCCCCCTTCTCCCTATTTTTATCCCCTTCATTCTCCTATATTTATATCCTCATTGAAAATATCCTTTTAAAGCTTCCACTTTCTATCATTATCCCCTTTACCCTCTTAAATAAGAAATTCATAGCACCTTCCTCCATTCTCATTGTCACCCTTTCCCTTTTATAAAACATTTAAAAAATTCCTTTTGTTGTCCCATTAAGCCACCTTAAAAAAAAATTATTAAAGCCATGCCTTTCCTTTTATTAGTCCTTGTGGAAGGCTAGGGTACTATTGTTTTCGATATCAATTGATGAGGCATTAATTTGCATTGACTTAATTGCAATGTCCCCTTTTATCCAAAGTTTTGAGAAAATTGTATATTTATTAATTTTAAAATTGCATTTTCATGCAACTTGATTGGATTATATTTTGAAGTGTTATTGTTGTGGTGGCAGCGTGGACATTGGGAATGGCTTCCTTTCCATAGAATCCTTGCTTTCTTCTAACAATGGTTTAACTACTTCGATGGGTGTCTATCTTCTTTCATTAATCTCAATTAGATTTCGATGGGCGTTAGACATTTTTGCATCAATCTATGCTAGATTTTGATGGGCCACTGACATCTTTCATCAATATATGCTGGATTTCGATGGGCCTTTGACATTTTTGCTTCAAGTGCATTTCAAAATATCACAAGATAACATATGTTTTTAACATTGAAAAGATTCAATACAACTTAATTACTTTAATACCTAAGTTTTAAATATGATGCAACTGAAATAATTCTCAAACTCCCTGAAAATCAATTAAATGAAGCATCGCCTTCACAGCCACCACCACCGCCCTTCTCATCACCACCTTCATTTCCATGTCCTTCACGGCTGACCTTCTCAACATTTAGCACATGGAATTTTGCACATTTAGTATATGGCAGCTTCCAACACTTTACTCCATTATATAATCACAGTGGCCATTGAACCAAATAGACTCACAGAGTCTCAACTTTACGTATTAACAACAACTCCAATATGTCCGATAGGGAGATAACATTTATGCATTTGACTTCCTATTGAATGGATTGGGTCGCATTGCCAACATTATTGTATCTTACATGCAAAATATTACAAGAAAGGATTACAAAGACAACACAGGTAAATTTCAATTCAATCATTCATGAGAATTCAAATATTATTGGTTTTATATGAACTTATTTATCATTTCAGTACATACCTTTCCATGACAACTCTGTTCATATCCTATGAAATAGTTGTGAAAGTTGTGAACTAGTGCTAGTGCACTGCCTCTACCCAGAAAATCTAGCCTAAAAACGGTATGCGTTTCCCTAGAGATAGTATTTACTTCATAGATGAATAGATTGCAGAGAATGCATGGTTTGATATATACACTCTTTCTAGTAGCTATTTACAAAGGGAGACAGATAAACAAATCAAAATGAGAAGGATTTATGATTGGTCCCTATGCTCCCATATGTACAAACCTAAACCTGTAGGTGAGATGGTCAAAATATTAATTAAACCCATTAAAATTGAACAATTTTTTTAATCAGAAACACCTACAGATTTTATTTTTGAATGCATCAATTAACCATATCCTCTCATTCAATATACATGAACATGCCATTGTTTTTCTTATCGCCCAATGGTTTGCTTCTTTATTTCCAACTATAAACTATTGTTGTGAGCTTAGTTTCTAGTTTTTCCAAGTATAAATAATATTATGAATACCATTTTTCAAAATATGATGATGAAGAATGACAAAGCTCACAAGATGCAAATGAAGAATAGGCTTCGCCAAATATGGAATCTGAGCTTGGAGATAGACTTTATCACTTCCTGGGATTTGTTGCTTCACCACATCCA
Source organism: Pseudotsuga menziesii (assembly GCA_001517045.1). Lineage (NCBI taxonomy): Eukaryota > Viridiplantae > Streptophyta > Pinopsida > Pinales > Pinaceae > Pseudotsuga > Pseudotsuga menziesii. The sequence goes on along the minus strand of LPNX010507130.1, from coordinate 382,759 downwards.
ATGTGCTTATTTAGATTCTCCTGGTGGCAATATGTTTATCATCTCGGTATGCAACATATATTCCACTTCCTTCTGCATTTGAACCTTAATATATCTACTTAGCAGTTAGTATCTACTTAGCAGTTAGTATCTCTGCGTAGCGAATACCTTGAAATATCACTTACTTTCGAACTATTGACCTAACTATTTCATTAATTTTGTTAGACTGGGTGGAATTTGATGATAGCTGCCTGTCAAATACAGTACATCCACAAATCAAACTTCCCCTTTACAAATTCAATTTAAACTTATTTAAAACCAACTTTTGGAAAAATGGTTCATACTGTCAAATTTGAAAGATAACTTCTGTTTCAAATTTCAACCGCCTGGCATGATGGCCTTCACAATCTTTTGTTGGATAATAGGGTTTTCCCATCTGTTTAGAGAAGGTAAGTCTAAATGCATGGCAAGTCACGGTTATATACTCTTATTAATATTTTATTTTAAAAAAATTAATGATTGAAGTGTAATAAATGATAAATATATATATATATATGTAACTACTTTTATTTTAGTAAATGTGTAACATGTTTTTACCATTTACATCTTTGTCATAATTAATATATATATATATATATATATATATTATTAATTATTATTATTTTTTAATAGATGGAATACAAAGTTTGAATAAATATGGGTTTTTTATTTTATATTAATACCTTGATTAAAGTTGAAGTTGAAGTTAATAGTTGTACAATCATTAGAGTTAAGCTTAAAGTTGTATCTAATAGTTAATTTAAAAGTTGATATACTAGCAATTGGAATTCAAGTAAAAGTCATGATTAGAGTTGAAGTTAATCAAATTTTATTATTTTTGTCAAATATTTAATACCATTGGAAAACAATTTGTTTAATTATCGTAAACATTTGGTCCTGAAGTATCCAATTTATCTAAGAGTTAATGCATCTCTTAGGCAACATGAGTACATTTAGCTAGTATATCTGGATGAAGCCACTAATAGAAGGTGGGGTTGTTTAAGACATTTTTTAAAGACAAAATTAACATATTGTCTTAAATATTTATTAAGAATTTTTTTAGGATGGTTAAGACAATTTTTAAAACAAAATTAGTCCTAAAGTTGCTTTTAGTTTTTTAGTTTTTAAATTTACTATTTTCTTAAAAAAACTGATTTTTTAACGTAAAATTATTATTTTTTTTAAAAGTAAAATGATTTTGGGTTTTGCATGAAGCTTTTGCTCAGCTCCATGAATTGTTCTGATAAAAAATCATAATCCCTTGAATCAAAGTTTACATGCAGTACATGAATCACTTTGTGCTTGTTGTGTACAGGCACGCCGCTGCTACTATTGTCATTGCTCCTTTTGCCTTCTTTATTGAAAGGTAAAGCTATTTTATTCATGCATGGATGAACAGGTGAATATAAAAAATCTACGCAGTCAAGCGAAGCTTATGGGAACGATCGTGTGCGTTGGGGGAATGCTAATGACGTTATACAAAGGTCATATTGTTCACATGCTTTGGTCTCCACATCATCAATCCCCTTAGACATCTGCAAGTGAAACGTCAGTGGTAGTCGGCAGTGAAAGTAAAGAGTGGATCATAGGTTCCCTTCTGATGATTGCGTCCGCTATTGCTAGGTCAGCCTTGTTTATCCTCCAGATGATCTCTTAAATTTGAGATGTTTCTCTATGCAAAGGTTTTTCCTACCGTATTTTTATATGGATGGTCTTGCTATGATAAATATAGCAGTGGGTATATGCTTGTTAATTAATTTTATTTAATCTCTCTACTTGATATGTTGGCGGCTCGATATGCTTTTTTTTATTTTGATTTCAGATATTTTTGAAAATGTAAAATTTTATATTTATATTATTTATTTATGGTTTAAAAAATAATTTATGGTGAAGATTTCGTTTAAACCTAGTAAGATAATTTGTTAAAAGATATGTTGTTGGTGAAATCTATCAAATTGAATCAAAAGAAACTGAACATGAACATGGCATGATATTAAGAGCATTAAGGAATTATAACATGTTAATGAAATATACAATCATGGATCAAAGGAAACCAAAGATCATGGATCAAAGGAAACCAAAGATCACGGTGAACATGTTATAAATTGAGTTAATATGATGTAGCTCAATGGTTCCATGTTGGGAACAATGGGTTCAAAAATAATTTGTTTGTTGGCTTACTTCAAAACATTGTAAAAATTAAATTCAATATCTAATAGAATTATGTCTCAATGTAAAGGATTTCATATAAGGAGACACTTTAGTTAACACATGTCTATCTCTTAGCAAATCGTCGGATTATTGGAATCTTGTATTAGTATCAATTATCATAGTGTTTGCTTCAAGTATCCTTTGTGTTATTGTTTCAAGTATTCATGTGATGTTGTTGCAGCACATTGTTCATGCTAGATCTATTATATTGTGTTAAGTCTTTTACATAATTGTCAAGTCATCTTGTTAATTTGATTGACCACTTTGAGTGGCATTGAGCCTTTCTCCCAATTCTTATATACAACATATGGAAGTATTTATTATTTTGAGACGAATGAGTAATATAATTGCCATCTCAATGAGAACTACAAATGAATGAGTGGAATATGCTTTTGTGCTCATTGCTTTAAGAAAACACTAAAAAATACAAATAGTCTTCTTGTATATGAAGTTGTAGGGTGCTAGCTCAATGGTAGAGCATTTGCATTATGCAGAAGATTGGTGGTTCGATTCCACTGTTCCCTATCATAAATATTTACATTCTATCATTATTACATAGAGGGGATATTAAGACAATATTTTAGACAATATGTATGTAAATTGTCTCAACTTAAGAAGAAAAAAATGTTTGTGTATTGTCTTAAGTATTGTCTCTAAGAGAGTGTCTTAAACTATTGTCTTAAATTTAAGACAATTTACTAACTTAAATTTAAGACAGTAAATTTAAGACAATAGTTTAAGAAAATGAATAAAGACAATAGTTTAAGACACTTACTTAAAGACAATACTTAAGACAATACACAAACTTTTTTTTGTCTTAAGTTGAGACAATTTACACAAATATTGTCTCAATTATTGTCTTAATAACCCCCTCTGTGTAGTAGTGAGCGATATGCATTAACATCTTTGCCCTCTAACTTGCCAAGATTCACAAACTTTAATGAGACACGGTTTTAGAGGTGATTGATAAGATTCATCATTTATATAAAGCTATATGTTGACTTACGTGTTTTATTATATTGTCGAAAATGATGCATGTTGAAGTCAAAGCACGTAACTTATGTGTTAATAGTAAAACAATTCGTTTGAACTCCATGCTTCATATATTTTTCACTATGAGAGTGGGATTCCGTGGAAGACTTGAGATGGTGTCAAATCCACTTTCCAAGTAGACATCATGGAAACGATCACGAGAGAACTAGAGACAAAGCCAATTGGAATCAAATAACGTTGATATACACCAACAATGCTGCAAGAAATGTAATTCAAGGGTAATGGAATGAAAATAGATAAATTCCATCCATCCAACACGAATCACTCATCATGCAATAAAGGTGTAGAGAAAAAATGGTTATATAATCAAAGATGACATGCTTGCATATAGAGAACATGATAGAGAGTGGAAGGTATGACGGGCATTATGACAGACTATATGCACTTGCAGCACTAGCAACGACAAATTCTATGTAACAAAAAAATATATAGTGAATGCAAAACAGACGTCTAGGGATATTGCATAGCAGATGAGAGATGGCGGTTAGAAAGAAAAATGTGGCCAAATAAAGCCCTATATGATGGAAGCAGAGAGAAGGGGGCCATCAACGAAAAAAACAATCTAGAATGATGGCCATTGAAGTAGCAAACAAAAAACAAAAATACACACCAACAACCACTACAGTGGTAGACTATATTTGCTATGGAAAAGTCACTCCATTCTTTCAATCACCTTTGTTATGAAGAGAAACTTCCTATGGCTTGGGGGTACCACAATAGAGAGTATGACACCAAAAATCAATCATTTTCAATATGCAAGAGAAATAAACAAATATAACACTAAGGGATATAGAATCGTACCTTATTTCGAATGGTTGAAGTAGATCTCCATTGAGCTTTTCCAATGTAATTGCACTTACAATTTGCTCTCAACAACAGCAAACAAAGCAAGTATGATATATATAAATGTGTTAGAGCTACTCTAGCAGATATAATCAATCATGTATAAGCAAGTAAATAAAGTCCATGGGTTCAATATTCATATTTAAAATGCACATGAATTGGACAGGAAAATATATTTCTATTAATAAATCAGAGATACAATAGTGACAAACTCTGTCGATACTTCTGCGAACCGGAGAAATCGAGTCCTCCACCTAGGCCTCCACCACTTCAATCCTCCATATCTCAATAGCAAGCTCAAAAAGCAAAGGCAAGTTTGGGAAGAACACTATGTTCTCCAAAGGGACAAAGGGATGTAGACTCAAGTATAAGCAAAACTGAGGCAACAATGGACTACAGTTTTCTTACTCTTCAATTTCTCCTCCTTCAATGTATCCAAGAGGCTCAATATATAGCACTCTAAAGAGGTAAGGGAGGGTCGAGTCTGAGCATTCTCAAGGCATACCAAAGGCAAAGAGATAATATATTTGAACTCATATGAGGAAAAATCCAAAAATATTTGTCTTTATGCACACATCTCGATGTACGTGGGTTTGAGGTCAAAAGCTCCGTATACACGCGAGTATGGCTTTAAAAGTCACGTATAGGTATAAACAGATGATTTTTTGGGATGATTTTGGAACATCAAAGTATAATATAAGTCCATGGGGTCTAAAGAGTTTGCAGAGGGACATGGAAGGCCATGAAATTATGATCTACTAGGTGTGGAAAAATCAGCTATAACAGCTGCCCCCTAATGTGTGAGGTCAGAGGAGTAACATGATGTCCGAAATACATTATATAATCCATACCAGAAGTGGATTAATGAAGACCCAGGTGAAAGAACCAGCCACTCATCAGTACAATACAATGATCAATCTCTGCATGTGACTGCAAATACATATAGCAGTCCCGGATACATAAGAGTACAATGGCCATGAATAGGCATGATATACAAAGTGTCATGTATGGTCATCGCCACGTACAATATAAAATGAATCAAGATCTCCATGATGGATGAAGATATTTGATATACATTGGAATCTGGAATGAAGATAACGAGAGCTGAAATCTCATGAATATTGGCACGATCAAGGAGGTAGCATATATGGAATGCAACCAAGATGGAAGGTCTACTACACAAACTGCTACGAGTACATGTCCTACTATGCGAATAGATGTGTCATGGTTGAACATAGTAGTCTATTGTTTGATTACCGGTCATTGATGTATACCATTAACAGACGCGAGATAACCCACCGATGATGAAAATGGGAATCAAGTTACATAGTGCAATCTAACAAGTGTGAATAGATGTATTGAGGTCAAACACTTGGAAGAATCCATCAATCAGGGGACATTGATGTATTCCCAAAATTGTCTATGGCGAGAGAAACTACCACTGATGACTATAAGTCTCAAGGCACTCAAATGAATCTAGAATCATATTCCATAATAAATGATTTGAAGTCGATGGAATGGAATCCGCTAGAAGGAGGGCGTTAAGGCATCCCACATCAACAAACACGAGGTACTCAGCAACGTTGTATAATGTGGAAGAACTCAATGAAAAAGATGTGCATGAACTAGTAATAGTACCAGGAATAGCCGACATGCAGAGTCAAGATAATTGAGGAATGCCTGACTTAGGTTTCAACTTCCTTCGAACAAGAGCATAAGGCAAGTGGTGACTAAAGGCAGGCAGCATGGACTCGATATGCAAACTGGGACATCTCTATCACATAAGAGGAATCAACAGATACTCCATGGGGACTGGAAGCATAACAAGTCGGTGGAAATAAACTCGGAGTAACGAGTAGAGCTCCTAAAATCAAACTAATAACCCAACCAACAGATGTTAGTATACAGTGCTCTGTTTGAAGGTGACATGACTCGACTACTGCCAAAGATAATATCTTTTCCTGCTCATATTTTTATTCTTTTTTTATTTTTTTGGACTTTCTCGGATATTTTGAAAAGCTTGAAAAAGAATAAAAGAGATTTATATTACATAGCTAGGAGGAGACGAGTGTCGTGGAAAGGAAAACTAGTTCCAAGTAGTGGAACATATTTATGCTCAATGCAAGGAAACATGTGCAGGATAATGACACTCGGGGGAAGGTCTCCTCCTAGTAAAGGGGTGATCAAGCTACAAAGGATATGTAAAATGCTCTGCTTAGCTAGACATGAGACAATCTTGGGCTACATGGCTTATAACTCTGAAGCAAGGAGTCGGCATAAAGCTCAATAAGGTAGGAAAAACTCATGAAATGCAATTACAACTTGATATATATAAGGAATCCCCTGGGGAAAATCCAGCGTAAAGTTCAAGAGGAGTATGAGGCTCTTGCTCAAGGACATGGCGAGACTAAAAAGGGACTCCTACAACCTAAAGGAGGAATCTTAGCATGGTTACCAAATGCAAAATAGGATCTAACTAGGGAACCCATGTATATGAAAGCTCTACCATTCACATAATATCACTTCTAACATAAACATGAAGGTTCTGTGACATCATGGAATGGGTTCGTACCTAAAGTTAAGATGAAATGGTCATAAGGCCATGCAAAATGCAAGCAAATGTGAAATCCTAACCTATATGCCAGTTCAGACATTATACATGTGATAAGCACGAACGAATCAAAGACTCAGTCAAAACGTGCTCAAATCAGGTCCCTACAACAAAAATAAGTCCAAATGGTCCAAACTACTGGAAAGTGGGTAAAAATTTCAAAAAAATATCTATAAAAGTGAAAAAAATATTTTTTCATACCATTTGAAAATTTACCCAACATAGTGTTTTTGGACTAAAAAATTGATAAGCTGATTCGGAGAGCATCCGTCCACGAAATTACACACCGTCTCGTTCAGGTAGATCATCATGCCCCACTCTTTCATTTTCATGATTTTATTTTTAATTTTCATGGTGAATTTTTTACTTTAGGCCATCCCAAAATAGGTGGTTCTAACCCACGCAGAAATAGGGTGTTTTTCTGCGTATAGGACTTGACATACATGGAAAAAACCGTGATACCCATGTATGTACACAGATCTTTTGAAAACAGTCATATATAGGGCTATAAATGACAAATTCAAAGGAAAAAACTAATGAAACTTGGAAATTCTTGTGCAGGATGGTCCTAGAGTGGAGAGAACGTGAGCATGAAGATGTTGATAGGGACATGCAAGCTGACTTAATGGCTCAACAAGATTTGAGGGCTTGTGGTCTATACATGTTCCAGTGCCTTGCTAGCATGAGGGAAAAACCAAGGTTACTCCAAATGCTAGTAGACTATTGGGATCATGACTCAGAGACATTCCAGCTAGATGGGATGCCCCTTAGCCTTGAGGCTGAGGATATCTATTTTTTACAGGACTATCCCGCAGAGGGGAAGTGGTGAACCTATGAGCTCATGGGATAAGAGGCAGTCTCACGATAGAGGAATACATTGTTGTTTATTGCCTCCCAGATACGGAAAATGTTGGGAGCCAAACCCAACAAACTCGATCCAGGACCTAGGGCTAAAGGCCATACTGTTGGAACTTGGGAGGATAGTGGGGTTAGCATCCCTCCACCAGGATTATAGTTCGTTCATGTTCTATGTGGTGGAGTGTATGTGTCCTACCATATATTATTGGAGTACCTCACTGATGAGCAACATGAAGCAGCATCTCATAGACTGCAAGATGGGAAGGGTGAGGAACTTTGGGTTCGACAGCATCTTGAGTGCTTTATTTTTTTAGCGTGTATCGGGGCTAAGCCCAAGAGTTGAGATTTCCCCATGCGATGATTGGAATCCGAATCAGCTACGCTAGGCGAATGTCATGCAGAGACTAGGAGGGGGATGAGTGGCCAACCCCTACCCAGCAGATTTATTTCTCTGGTGACGTAGACAAATCATCGTCATAGACGACTACCCCTACGAGGGGATAGACTTCCGTGGAGACCCAGAAATTCCCAAAAACAATTCCGCCAGGTTTTGCATATGGGGAGATAGGTAACTAATCCCGAGTCAAACATGTTTTTTGAATTATTAAAATCTTTTGTGTTTTTTGATATATGGAATCAAAAAGACATGTTTTTGGTGTGATGAAATATATTAATTCTTCTTCATGTATATGTAGATGTGGGACCTAGACAGACAGATGGTTTTCCTCATCATCAACGGAGGGGCAGAGGAGATGAGATCATGGGTGTAGATGCAGAGCGTACACTCCAAAGACACTAAAGCATCTTGGCGCTGCTCATCAAGTTGCTCCAAGTGGACCAAACGCTCTTCCAATGTGTAAGTCTCTAGTAAAAGCTCCATGACTAGTTTCAAATAATGGATTTCGCACTCAACCGGTAAGATCGACTCCACCCCATGCACAAGCTTATATGGAGAAAAACTGGTGGCGGTATTGACCATGGTTTGATAAGCCCACAAAGAAGGATATAACATAATATTCCAATTGGTCTTGCTTTGTGTGATGGTTCGTTGGAGAATGGACTTAAGTGACTTGGTCACTGCTTCAACCTATCCATTCGCTTGAGAATATTAAGAAGAGGAATGCTCTTGCTTATACCCTAACTTCAAAGACAACTCATTCATCATCTTGTTTTGAAAGTGCCAGCCATGGTCAATGGCAAGCTCCTTTGCGACACCGAACCGAGTGATAATATGATTGAATACGAAATGCGTGGATATCTCACTGTTGGCTTTAATAGTGGGAATAGCCTCTACCCATTTTGTTAAATAGTCAACAGCCACTATAATGTGATTGTTCCCACCAATTGAAACTGGGTTGAAATCCATAAAATCGACCCCCCACTTGGTGAAGGGACCGGCGGTGATAATCAAATGCAAAGGGACAAGATGTGAGCGCATGTTTCATGCAAACACCTGGAAAGGGTGGAACTGCTTGACCGCATTAACACAATATTTAAACATAGACGACCAAAAATATTATGCTCTCAAAATATTTTGAGTTGTAAAAAACCCAGATAAATGACCACCACATGCCCCTCTGTGGAAATCATTCAACACAACCTCAGCCTCCTCATGAGTTAAGCACCGACGCAAAATGGAATCAACCCCACGTCGATACAAAGTGTTAGCCACAATGAGGTAATTCTTTTCTACATGATGTAGTCATCGACGCTCATCTCGTGAGAGGTGAGAAGGAACCTTCAAGTTTTGAAATAAACAATAATGTCCCCATACCATGGGTCTACAGTAGAAATGAGAAAAATGTGGTCATCAACAAAAGAGTCCCCGTGAACCTCTCCCTCATCCAAACTCGTAAAATCAAATATGAGCTCAGCAAAAATTAATGACTTCTTCAATTTCTCTGAAACAAACTCGAGGTAAAATTCTTGCAATATCACAATCCATTTATTGTACTTTCCCCCTATCATCCTTCTAGTGAGGACAAATTGAAATGGATTAATGTGAGCTATAACAAAATTTTGGCGAAGAAGGATATAATGCCTTAAACGTTGGACCACATTGACAGTAGCTAAGGCTAACTTCTCGACATGGGTATAATGAAGCTCTACATCAATAAGGTTTCAGCTAAGATAATAGATGACATGCTCATGAAGCTCCTTGTCCTCTTGAACCAAGACCATACCAATCGTCTCTTGAGACGTGGGCACATATATCAAAAATTCACGGCTATAGTGGGGTGGACTAAGCACGGGGGCCGTTTCCAAGGCTCTAGTGAAAGCATCAAAAGACTCTTGGGCTCGCTCATCCTAGATAAATTGTGTGTCTTTATTCAACAAACGCATGAATCCTTTAGTCAAATTGGAAAACTTAACTAAAAATATTCACAAGAAGTTGGCCATACCTTGCAAACACTGAAGATGTCGAATATTACATAGGGGAGACAATTGAAGTATTTCCTCAACCTTCAAAGGATCAACCCTTATCCCCTCCTTGGAAACAATGAACCCTAGTAAGCAACCAACCTTCACACAAACGATGCACTTATGAGGATTTAAATGAATTTGATAATGACGGCATCTTTCAAAAAACAAACGCAAATGATAAGGATCGCACACCCTCATGCAAGAGTGAGCAGCTAATTCATCCAAATAAACTTCACTAATCTTTTTAAGATCGTGAAAGGAAAAGGTCATAGCCCGTTGAAACGTAGCTCCATCATTTTTAAGTCTGAAGGGCATCTTACGATATGCAAAAGTACCCCAAGGAAAAATGAAATCAGTATTATGTTGGTTTTCGGGTTTAATATGGATCTAATTATATCCTAAAAATCCATCCATAAAGGAAAAAACCTCGCTCCCTACACACTCATCCAAAATATGATTAATAATTAGTGTGGGGAAGTTACCCTTAGGTCAGGCTCGATTCAAGTCTCTAAAATCAGTGCATACACGGATTGTTCCCTGCTTCTTATCCACCAGAATGAGGTTTGACACCCACTTCGTCAAGGGAACGAGATAGATGAATCCAACTTTGAGCAGCTTCTCTATCTCTGCCTTAATAGCGGGTGCTTTCCTAGGATTCATTGTGCGTAGACGTTGCCGAACAGGTTTAGCATACGGGTATATTTTAATTTTATATTCAACAATATGAGGGTTTATTCCTGGCATCTCCTCATACTACCAAGAAAACACATCACAAAATTATTTAAACAACTCGATGTATTCTCTAACCTCATCGGGGAAACAATCCGCCCCAATATACATGTTTTCAACCTTGTCAAGAACGCGAGAAATATTGATAGGTATAGTTGGTGACAAGTTGGCCATGTTCCCTTCAGCATACTTTCTAGGAGAGCCTAATGGGACCACGGGCCTACCAACTTTATCACTAAAAATCGTCTTATAGTCATCACACCCTATATCATCAAGCTTAGGAAGAAAGTAAGATCCATGATGCAACTGTCTCCAAGGCATTTCAATACCCGACATAGCTTCGAGAATAACCTCATCCGATGGAAAAATGTCATCGAAGCAGTCGTGAGAGTGAGATGATGCAACCGCCGAAGCAAGCAATGCATAAGGGTCCTCCTCCTTTGTCCGAGAAGAGGAAGGGCTAGAATCTACAATAAAATCAAGATTATCTTGATAAGCCACCAATGTTGTAGACAACGGCATGTCCATCTCAACATGTATAGAAGCTTCACTCGAAGTACTCGAAGAAGGAAGAGTCCAAGAATCCTCCATAAGCAAAGTGAGAAAAGGGACCAAAATCAACGACGTTGAGGCCATACCAAGACTAGAACTAGTCATAAGAACGGGTGCAACACAATTAAAATTTCCCATCAATGAAGGATACATTCCCACCCTAACACTCTCAGTTTTCGACTGAGAATGATTGATAACTGGGATAGAAGCTCCATATGATGCTTTCGAACTAGAGTTATCAAAAGATCTCTGATCGATCGTAACAATCTTCCCATCCAAAGGAAAAAAAACAACCTGGAATAGGGAAGAGCGACCGCTTGCATGTTATAAATCCAGCTCCTACCCAATAAAATATTGTAGTTGAGGGGTGCATCAACCACCTCAACCTCGATCACAACAGTCTTCCCTCCCAATTAGACCTCAAGCGAAGGAAGTATACTGTGCGGCTGAAAAGATATTCTGTGTCACGTCCCCGACCCTTACACCGACGAAAAGGATGCGACGGACACCACAAACAAACGGGAAAATAGCCCCATGAACATAAACAAAAGAGATCAATGCTGAAATTAAAAGCTTAACATGATGCATAATAGGAATTCCAAACATACAAGCATACACAGATGCATAATTCCTCAAAGCATTCAGCGGAAGCAAACATATACATTCCAGCATTCCACATGTTCATCTTAATACATGAAACAATAGATACATTGCAGATATGAGACAATCAGGAGTACTTATCTTTTAATGAAGAACTTGCCCGCAACCAGCTACGTCGCTGCAACGTTCCACCCAACCATAGGCCAGCATGCTCATCAATCTCTCAGCAACACTACCACCCCTAAGCTGGGCATGATTCCTCCAAGGATAAGGGTCAATGCAATCTTACACATAGCCGAGGGACACAATCAGCAAACCAACACCGTTGGGTTTATCAGGCCATCAACAAACCGGCCAAGCCAGCACATTCCAAAAACCAACCACTGCATACACGCAGCAAAACAATCTCTTCACAGCCTTGTGAAGAAGGCAAAGACAACTGACAAGTGACAGTCCCAACCAACAGGTGAAACACAGATCAAGCCACAAGACAACTCAGAGTTGTTCTTGGCCCTAGCGTGGCCAAAACAACTCAGTTGCAACACCCAAAACTATGGTACTTCAACAACCCACACTCACAATGCAAATGATGGCAACAATCCACAGGCCACAGTGGATAAGAAACATAACTCCCAACATAGCCATGGGAAAATCAGCCGACGGATGCGGTAATCACAGTCACAAACACACAATGAATGATAGCAACAACCCACAGTCTACCATGAGTAATAAATAGCATTCCCAGCATAGCCATGGGAAATTCAGGCACAGAGGTGGCAATCAACAGCCAACCACAACGTGGGGAAGACAACAGTCCCACAACGGAAGAAGTGAACACACATGCACAGTCCGAGATGGAAAGAGGATGGACTCTCAACAGCACCAAGGTATAACAACAAATACCACTCATGGCATGGGAAAACAACAATCCCAAAAATGTATCAGCATACATTACCAGCAACATGGGGAAAACAACAGCCCCGGTTTACATAGTCAACGTCACTAGAGAAATACTTACACAGACCCTGCTGGGAAGAAATTACAGTCTCCCAATCTGTGCATGAGGAAGACTGCACTCCCTACGTGAAGGGGAAACTTCCACAGACCACAAACGTGAAAATGAAGACCAGGCCAACTGCCTGCGCATCCCTGCATGAGAGCGAACAACCCTCTATGCGTGAGGGTGAGCTGACCACCATGAGGAATGAATAGACCTTCCTATGCACGTGCGGATGAATAGACAGAATGGAGGAATGGGGAGAGCACCGTCATGGGAGAATGGAGTCAATGCCTCCTCTTCCCATGAGACATGAGGAGGAAGAATCCGCTGGTGGAGTGGGCACATGGGAAAGGACTGACAGTCCTCCACACCCACCACTACTCAGCCATAACTGCCCTCAACTAATCTCAACAAACATTAAAGAGGTTGACAAGGGAAGATGGCAAATCAAAACAAGGTGGCAACACATGGGTTTTTCCCCCAAAGACCAAGGTTTGACATCCCCCACCCCTTATCCTTTGGAATCATGCCCTTTTCATTCAACGTTGCACTGTCGTATCTAGTTGTGGTTTATTTTATTTGATGTGCATATTTACATGATGCCAACTTACAATGTGTCAGATAGTATGACATACCATCGGCAACTACCCCTATTGCCGAAACATACACAACCAAATCGATGGTGGGGCTTTTGCCTTTAGCTCCTCACCACGATTAATTACAATATATACATCATGCAAACGGGGTCAAAACTGGGGTGTTACATACCCCTCCCCCTTGGAATAACACCGTCCTCGGTGTTCCATTACCTATATACAATACATATACAATTACACATCAAAATTTCAAAATTTTGCAGATCTGTCCCACGTTCAATCATCTACATTGAATGCTCAAGACCAAGCCCTTCGGCTTCCATGGAATTTTCTTGCTGGTTCTCAGCTTCCAGCTCATTTCGAAGTTTAGGAACTTTGTGGCTATTTCCTTCATCATGTTCCCTCATTGGGTAGTCCCGGCGTAAATGATGTCCTCCGCATCTCCAGCATCTCACTGGCTGCTTCATCTTTACCTGCCCAATTTCCTTTGAGTCTTCATGCCTGGACCATTTCTTATTGGGTTTCTTGGACAATTGTCCCATTGCTGATCCACCTTCCTTTCCTTTTCCAATTGCTCCCAGAAGGCTTTTCACCTCCCTTTGCAAACCAATAGAGTCTTTCAAAATCTGGTGGTTCATTTCACTCTTCCTTTTCTGTAACTTGAGCATCTCCCCAAGATTTTCTTGGGTCTTGGAAATCACTTGAAGGAGACTTCCAGCTAAGTCCAACAACTTTGGATCTGCTGCCATGATCAATGTGCACCACCAGGTATCACCTTTCTCACCTGTAAAATGCACCATTGAAATTCTATCAGACCAAGCATAATATAGACATTAAAATCAATCGGTTAATTACCCAATTGGCATGATAGTCCAAGTCTCATCAAGGAAGCTTTTATATTTTTCATGCCTTCCCAATAGGCACATGAGCTCATTCATGTCCATTCTTGGGTATGGAATTAACTATTCCCGCATTCACAAACTACTTTAAGCAAAACATACACATTCCATTTTCAGTCATACATGCATTCAACAATCCTTTGTTTTCACAATGCATAAATATATGTATATGTATATAATAATAATAAAAGGGAAAGAGAGAGCAGCAAGAGTTTTTCCCCTCTTTGTTTTGTTCCATCCTGGAACCCACACCACCACGGTGGCTTTTCATGCTCTCAGCCTCTTCCACTTCACCGTGAATGTTGGACCAATCTCTCTTGGTCATGACACTTAGTGTCTCCGATCTATTCTAGACCTCTAAACCATGGAGTCTCTCCACATGGTTTGTCTCAACTGCTAGGAACCTCATGGTCTCACTAGCACCTTTTTCATTGCCGCTCAATCTGAGCTTTCCAGGACAGTCACATGTCCACATGCACCTTTAGGATGCTCTCATAGTCCTCGCTTCTCGCGATACCTGTATCCAAACATTGAATAGATTCACATGTTTAGTTTATTCTCATCGGTTTTATCTCTAGAATAAGAGCTTAAAACATCATAACCAAATCATATACACATGTATATTCATAAGCAAAATAATCCAATACTTATCTGTATTGTGTGTTTCCTCGTTCGTCCATAGGATCCTGCTTCGCTTTGCAAGCCTTGTGATCGCCTATGGACTTAGATGTTAGGTCAGCACGTCGGCTGCTCCACAGCATCAAATAATTAATGTCCAACCAGTACACACTCATGTCGACTGGGCTTGGAAATTTACCGTGACCATTTCTAGGTCTAGGATCTACTATGGATCCTCAGGCATATCACAGCCCAACATACACCTATACCAACACACACTTATATCAACAATAACCCTTACTCCGCAACCATTTACCTTTTACCTTTAGGGTGCAACACCCAACTGCATCTATTTAGCCTGTCAACACAAGCAACACAAGCAATACATGCAAACTCATCAGCGTTATTGCTCTAAAACTGTAATCACATTTCTCATCATTCACTATTAAGTATTGAGACACCAGGAGTGCGTCCACTCCCTAGAGTGTAATCAATATTGAAAACCCTTTCATGATCCAACATCGGAAAAGTGTGCACCCTTTTCCGGCATGTGCCATGTAGGCTCTATTCATAATCAAGCAATTGTTCACAATGGAAATAAATTCAAAACATGTTCTACATATGGAATTTTAATAATTAAACATGCATATTCTTATCAAGGGTCACAGAACACTTATCCATTTGCCGACGCAGTATGCATTTGTTAAGGAGAATTGGGGCTCCTTCTCTGAGTTAACAGTCCCTCGGTTTGCCATCCCAACTCCTTTTCACATTTCATATTCATACATGTCTTACCGACATAATTTATACCATCTCACTCATGTTACTACCAAACATGTAGTGCAGATGAGACATTTTCAAAATGTCCAATGGCGTTTCACCCGAAACCCATTTCCAAGGGAAAACCTTCCCACGAAGTTTGGCTCTGCAGGTCATTACACATGGTCTTCCTGCAGTTTGTATCCCTGACACATTCATCAAATAGCCAAACAGTCAATCACTATCTAGTAATACAATCCAAATTGATTGTTCCATAACCAAACAATGACATTAGTAATCAAATTCAATAGGAATTTGCAACTCTGTCTACTACAGAAGTTAATTTGCTCAATTGTGGGTTTCTTATAAGCAGCACTACTATGCCCATTATAATTTTATGCTTACTAACATAACATGAATACCCACTTACCATGCATCCTCCTGACACAATCTTATACAAGCCAACAGTGATTAGTAGTCGTCAGCAATTTCTTAAATCCGAAATTCACAATTCAAATTTAATAACCCATTATGCATGCGGACTATTCTCACAAAGTTTGGCTCTTTCACATGGTAGATTCTGGCATTGGTCAAGGTCTTACCTCTCACTTCCATGCTCGAAATAATCTACCTGAAA
>LPNX010507130.1:350309-366203 GCA_001517045.1 Pseudotsuga menziesii | reverse complement strand
CATATAACCTTTTCATTGCTACAACCATCACGGAAGCATTTTCAGAATTTATAAAATTCAAATACTTCTAGCTGTTAGTCACATCAATGTATACCAAAACTCATTTACTTCATGCAATCATTATCATACTAACATTGCAAGGTATAGTCATATCATTCATGCAATTAAATGAAATGTTTAGATACTCCTTACTTCACAAGCATATCATTCATACCACCTTGCTCTTCCATAGAGCATTTCTGGCAGCCAATTGATTATGACTATCCTGCATTCATAACAACCTTTGAAATGGTCCCTGAATTGTCATCAATTCACCATTTCAGTCGTTAGTTATCCATAATATCACATGCACTCATCTCAATGCATTCATGCAATACATCACAACATTTGCACCTGTACTTACGCAATCAGTCACTCACATCCTTCATATGCATACATTCAATGCATAACTACAAGATTCATAAAACCTTCTTAATGCATATCCATTCAATGCTACTTTGCATTTATTTAGGAATACTATGCATTCAACCTACCAGGAACAGCCTAACCATGACTACTTCATATAGGATGCATTACTATAATTAATATCATCAACATATATAGGCATGACAGCTTTCTATATTCAATCATCCACATGGTATGAGGTCTCTTACCTTTACCATTCCATGGAATTTGTCATAATCAAACTCTCACCTGCATGGGTCTTACTTACACCCTTGACATGACCAATTTGGTTGGTCCTTTGCAAGATATTGCGGAATTTGCTCACCAACTTTTATCCTGGACTTGTTGCTTCATCCCTTTCTCCATAGGGTTGCTAGTCACATTCATCAACTTCAGCAACATATTCATCTAGTTCCATGTCCTCGTTGGTTTTTCCACTAATGCCAACATCAAAGCAATGATTATCATTAGGGGTTCATACCAACATATCCTCATACATTTCAAGCATAAAACTTAGGAAATGTAGTTATAATCAACAAGATAGGGTTTTAAGGAAACCTCCCTTTTCAAGTCTTTCATCCTAGCATGGAACTCCTTTTCCACCCAACAGCGGGTTTGACTTCATAGTCCTTGCTACCTCTAGGCATGCAATTGTCCAGATTTGTCCATTTGATAGCAGCGGCCATCAGTAGCACTTTTTTGCTTCATGCTCAGATTCTGGTGACTTTCCCTTGTTCCCTACTGGATAAGATTTCCAACGCTTATTCACATGCTCCATTCCGACCTCAGGTGTGGAAACCACACTATTTCTAAGAATGAATACTTTCACCAATCTTTGCATTTTTACACACCACTGCTTTTTGGACTGGGTGTCAACTTCAACCAACTTCATCCACCTGTAACTCCACTGAAATATAGCTGAAAAATCCTGCTAGAGCAGACGAAATCTGCTGGAAAATCCCACTTGGAAATCTCAAAATTTCCCCTTGCAGAATCGGCTCCCATTTCCACTAATCGTTCCGCAGAATCGGCTCTCAAAACCACTACTTGTTCCATAGAATCGGCAACCCG
Organism: Pseudotsuga menziesii; assembly: GCA_001517045.1. Classification (NCBI taxonomy): domain Eukaryota; kingdom Viridiplantae; phylum Streptophyta; class Pinopsida; order Pinales; family Pinaceae; genus Pseudotsuga; species Pseudotsuga menziesii. The sequence continues at coordinate 364,688 of LPNX010507130.1, read as the reverse complement.
AACCATAATCTTTTCTGCTACGTCAGCGACCAGAACCACTAAATTTTTCTGATGTAGCTCACCGGCAGTCCGATCAACTAAATCTTTCCGATGTTTCGGAACCCATTTGTCTAAGCTTCCGAGGTATCGGTAGTTCGATCCTCTATTTTCTTCCGATTCATCAGCAACTTAAACGTCTAAACTTTTCCGACGGTCTCCATACTTAGACGAATTTTTGAAACTTCTTCTTTCTTCTGCCGACGACATCGGAAGTCCCTTCGAATAATTTTTCACCCACGCCGGCTCAATTTTCTTCTATCTGTCAGCGACTTAGTCCCTTCCGCAGCCGCAATGGTGAAACACGATCCCTTACTCTCTTCCGATCGACGGCACAACCTGATCGGCATCGGCAGACTTTTCACATCGGAAGTCTAGTGCTCTAGACTTCTGCAATGGTGGGCGTTCGAACTACTATTTTCTTCCGATAGCCGACGAATTCTTTACTTAGAAGAATTTTTTTTTTAAATTCTTTGACGGCGTCAGCGGTCACTTCTCATCGGCGGGCTAGTGACTTTGGCTTCCGCAATAGCGGCGCTTGAACCACTTTCTACTTCCAATGGCCGACGATTCCATACTTATGAAATTTTTCGACTTTCTCTACGGCGTCGGTGACTGGAAGAACTAGCATCGGCGGAATAGTCCCTTCGACAGCTGCAACGGTGGACTATCAAACGCTAAACTCTTCCGCGGTGTCGGCAAACCCAACGTCTATTTCCCACCAACGGCTACTAAAAAAATTAGAAAAATTTTTAAACTTAGCTTTCTTCATAGCGTCGACGGTCGGACGACTTTTTCGTCAGGTGCGTAGTCATTTAGACTTCCGCAACTACGGATGCTCGAAGAGCTATTTTCTTCCGACGGAAAATTAGACAAGTTTCCATGATTTTTCCTTCAAACCCCGTCGGCACGCCTTCGCCTAACCCTTCCGCTACAGCGGAAGTCTCTTCCACTAACCCCTCTGCTATAGCGAAAGTTAGTTCCGCTAAGTGTTCCAACTGCCCAACACTTACAGAAATTTTTGGACTTTCTCTACGGCCTCAGTGACTAGAAGAACTAGCATCGGCAGAATAGTCCCTTCTACAGCTGCAACGACGGACTGTCAAACGCTAAACTCTTCCGCGGTGTCGGTGAACCCAACGTCCATTTCCCGCCGACGGCCGCTAAAACACTTAGAAAAATTTTTAAACTTAACTTCCTTCATGGCGTCGGCGGTCGGATGACTTTTTCGTCGAGTGCATAGCCATTTAGACTTCCACAATTGCGGATGCTCGAAGATCTATTTTCTTCCGACAGACACTTAGACAAGTTTCCGTGATTTTCTTTCACTGCTCTCCGTCAGACGTGCTTTCATCTAATTCTTCTGCCACATTGGAAGTCCATTCCGTTTAGTGCTCCGATGAGCCGACCATTCCAACACTTAGAAAAAATTTGAATTTTCCAACGGCTCCCACCGGGTATACTTCTGTCTAGCTCCTTTGCTACCTCGGAAGTCTTTCTCACTAAGTGTTTCGATGAAATGAACCAACAGTTCAAACACTTAGGCAAATTTTTGAATTTTGCTGCCATCAAACTCTGATCTCTGCTGGGAAGAAGGCAATTCTGCTTCTGTCACTGTACCTTGGTGGTCCATTCAGGCCCATGTTGAAACATGATCTCTGATACCACTCTGTCACATCCCCGAACCTTACACCGGAAAAAATGACGTGACGGACACCACAAACAAACGGGAAAACAGCCCCATGAACATAAACAAAAGAGATCAATGCTGAAATTAAAAGCTTAACATGATGCATAACAGGAATGCCAAACATACAAGCATACACAGATGCATAATTCCTCAAAGCATTCAGCGGAAGCAAACATATACATTCCAGCATTCCACATTTTCATCTTAATACATGAAACAATAGATACATTGCAGAGATGAGACAATCAGGAGTACTTATCTTTTAATGAAGGAATTGCCCGCAACCAGCTACATCGCTGCAACATTCCACCCAACCATAGGCCAGCGTGCTCATCAATCTCTCAGCAACACTACCACCCCCAAGCTGGGAATGATTCCTTCAAGGATAAGGGTCAATGTAGGCTTACACATAGCCAAGGGACACAATCAGCAAACCAACACCGCTAGGTTTATCAAGCCATCAAAAAACCGGCCAAGCCAGCACAGTCCGAAGACCAACCACTGCATACACGCAACAAAACAATCTCTTCATAGCCCTATGAAGAAGGCAAAGACAACCGACAGGTGACAGTCCCAACCAACAGGTGAAACATAGCTCAAGCCATAAGACAACTCAGAGTTGTTCTTGGCCCTAGCGTGGCCAAAACAACTCAGCTGCAACACCCAAAACCAGGGTACTTCAACAACCCACACTCACAATGAAAACAATGGAAACAATCCACAACCCACAGTGGATAAGAAACAGAAGTCCTAGGATAGCCATGGGAAACTCAGCCGAGGGATGTGGCAATCACAGTCACAAATACACAATTAATGATAGCAGCAACCCACAGTCTACCATGAGTAATAAACAACATTCACAGCATAGCCATGGGAAATTCAGGCACAGAGGTGGAAATCAACAGCCAACCACAACGTGGGGAAGACAACAGTCCCACAATAGAAGAAGTGAACAGACATGCACAGTCCGAGATGGAAAGAGGACGGACTCTCAACAGCACCAAGGTATAACAGCAAATACCACTCACGGCATGGGAAAACAACAATCCCAAAAACATATCAACATACATTACCAGCAACGTGAGGAAAACAACAGCACCGGTTTACACAGTCGAAGTTGATGGAGAAAGACTTACATAGACCGCGCTGGGAAGAAATTACAGTCTCCCAATATGTGCGTGATGAATACTGCACTCCCTGTGTGAAGGGGAAACTTCCACATACCACAATAATGAAAATGAAGACCAGGCCAACTGCCTGCGCGTCCCTGCGTGAGGGCGAACAGCTCTCTATGCGTGAGGGTGAGCTGACCACCATGAGGAATGAACAGACCTTCCTATGCACATGCGTATGAACAGACAGAATGGAGGAATTGGGAGAGCGTCGTCATGGTAGAATGGAGTCAATGCCTCCTCTGCCCATGCGACGTGAGGAGGAAGAATCCGCTGGTGGAGTGGGCATGTGGGCAAGGACTGACAGTCCTCCACACCCACCACTACTCAGCCATAACTGCCCTCAACTAATCTCAACAAACATTAAAGAGGTTGAGAAGGGAAGGTGGCAAATCAAAACAAGGTGGCAACACATGGGTTTTTCCCCCAAAGACCAAGGTTTGACATCCCCCACCCCTTATCCTTTGGAATCATGCCCTTTTCATTCAACGTTGCATTGCTGTATCTGGTTGTGGTTTATTTTATTTGATGTGCGTATTTACATGATGCCAACTTACAATGTGTTGGATAGTACGACATACCATCGGCAACTACCCCTATTGCCAAAACATACACAACCAAATCGATGGTGAGGATTTTGCCTTTAGCTCCTCACCACGATTAATTACAATATATGCATCATGCAAACGGGGTCAAAATTGGGGTGTTACATTCTGTCAAACATAGTCAACATGGTGCTTGACTTAGACAACGCAGGAAAACCCAACCCCTTCCAATAGGAAAAAAACATCACAGAAGCTGCAGCGCCTTCATCAATCACTGTGCGCTTGATGGTGTTCTTTAAACACTCTACATGAACCAAAAGGTACACATAGTAAGGCAAGCAAGGTTGGATTCCATGAGTTTTAAATTTGATCATCGAAGGATAGCTTCCATTAGCCACCCCAAAAGCAGACAACAAGGCCTTCCTTTGCGGAGGGAAATTCTGAAGAAATTCTAAAGCATACATCGCACAAGGAGTCTTGCCCAAATCCTAGACAATAGAATAGTTCTAGGTGCGTCAGAAATTAGGATTGTGCCCCGAAATATTTAAGAATTCCTTAGTAATGTGAGGTGGAGCTTTAGGCTTGTCTCTAGGATTTTGAATACGCAAAGGGCTCTCAGCTGGATCAGGTTCTTTCCCTAGGTCCGGTTGCAACGTACCATAATCCTTAGAACATGTCACAACATTTTTGGCAGACATCATATTAATGCAACCATGGCCACTAACAGTGTCCATCGGATTTGGAGTCCCACCAGAAGCACTACTAGGGTCCATGGTCCTCGAGTTCATATTATGGTTTTGTGGTAAAGGATTTGTCATCACAGCTAGGCTCTATGCGATGAAATTTGAGGCGTATTCTATCTGAGGGAACAAGTGAGTGAGGTGATCATCCCCGCAAATATTGCAAGGAAATTTAACCTTATGTTTAGGTTTCTTGTCCCCCCCAGCATTATTTATTTTCTTGTCATTATTAGCATTTTCATTTCTATTCCCACCCTTTCGATTGTTTTTACCTTTCTTCTTATTCCTTCCAGGTTTCTGGTTACCTTTCTGGTTCGACGATTGCACTGAAAGTACATCCGTCGTTTGGGTAGGAGGAGACGAAGCCGTAGCTTGTCCCAACATAGGATGGTTAATTGAAAACTTATTCATTTGGTTTGTAACCGAGTCTACAATATTATCACTTATGGATCCAACAATTCCATCAGCATATGGCTCAGATTTAAAATTAGAGTCAAAATTGGATCTAGGTGTGTTCGATATTATCTCATACAAGAGCCCAGATTGAGCATAAATCAAATATAACTCTTGAGCTTGGAATATATCTTGTTCCTCATTCTGCACTCTGGATGTGGAAACATCCTTCGCTATGTAAGGCAATAAATACTTGAGGAACCACTCCAAAAGAAACTCCAGTGGAATGAAGGATTTAATCAATCTCTTCCGTCTACGCCACTCTTGAATGTGATCAAATATATCGGTGGATTTCTCCTGCTGAAATGTCGACAAGAGTTCAATACCGACATCTTAATGCATGGGTAGCTGAAAGTGATTGATAAAATTCATAGCTAAGTCATTAAACGTCGTATAACCCCCCCCCATGCAACTCTATATACCACTTCACCACAGGACCTGTGAGGGTGCATTGAAATAGCCTTGTGCGAACCGAATTGTGATTCAATGAGTTTGAAGAGCACCATAGGTGGAAAGTCATGACGTGCTCACTAGGGTCTTCACCAGTCTTACCTTTGAACTTGGGAATGTCCGAAGGAAGCTTGGCGGGAACGACCGACCGTGCTGGATCATGAGATACCGAGTCATTAGTCAATCTCAACAAGTCAGGTAAATTCAACATTGCAATCAAAGGGAGCCTAGGTTTAGTCATTTGATTCCAAGATCCTTGATAAGGTTGCTTCACATAGGCCTGATTGTTATAAACACCATGGCATTGGCCAGTGGGATAGTAACCTCCTCCCATTTGACCCATATAGGACTACATATTGTAGTTTGGAGTACCTTGAGGCTGGGGTGCTATGAACCCATAGTTAGGAAACTAATAAGCAAGTTGATACCCGGACCCATAAGGTGTATATTTTTTTCCATAAGACGCTCCATAAGGTGGTCCATAAGATGCTCCATAAGATGGTACCATACCCTGTTGACACATAAGGAGGCACATAGCCTTGTGACACTACAGTGTGAGAAGACGCAGGATGAACATGGCTAATAGTAGAACTTCAGCCCAAAGGACCATGTGAGTTAGGAGGAGGATGTGTCGTAAAAAATGCATGTGAAGGAACTGGTGTTGAAGACAATGGAACAGGGGAAGGGATGTAACTTGCACCCCCAATATTCACATGTCTAGGATTAGTTCCACAAATGGGAATGATAGTGCTAGTCCTAGGATGCATGTGTGAAGGTACTCCCACTACAGGGATGGCAGGTGCAATATGACTACTACTACCAAACCTCTCTGCTTGGAAAGGAATGTAAGTGCCCCTAGGTGCAGTACCAGCATCAACACCCGATCCGACATTGGGTGTCGGACTGGTCTCAGGAAATTCAGGAAGGTATGGCATTCCATACCTAAATATCCTAATGCTAGTGGGTGACTAGTGAGTCTCACCACTCGAATTATGTGACCAATACCAGTGGTCTGCGTTTATGTAGTCTAGAAATTGTGATAAATATTCATGTGATGTTCTAGCCACAGGGTGGTCAGAACCCACCAGAGTCCCATACGTGCTTGAAGGTTCAACCTCCCACACGGGAGCTGGAGAATTGAGATGCTCCTGGATCTTAGACCCATGGTCACTCATGGTGAGATCTGTGTGTGAATCAAAGTGAGTAGTAGTCCGCCTGAATTGTCTGGTTCTCTCTCCCAAAGGAGGAGGAGATGTAGAAGGAAAAATCCTTACTAAATGATGAGAATGATGGGGTGTCACACCTGAATCCACTATCACTCAACAAAAGAAAAATAATTAATCTAACTATGCAACCCAAAGCAATCTAACGTACATAGAGAACACTCATAAAAATATACAACAAAAAAACAAGAAAACCAAGGGGAGGATATGTGAGCTCCCGAATCCAGCAGGTATGTCTTCCCTGGGAGAGGCTTGAGACTCCCATACACTACAAGTGGAGGTTCATAACCAATTATAGTGGCCCTCAGCTTCAACGCATAAAGAGACTTTTTTTTTCGACCCCTACCGGGCCAGGACACCTACAAAATAACCTGTGCAAGTACCCCCTATGATACCTAGGTAAGGAAACTAAGGTCACCCCAATATAACCAATGCTCAGGTGGACAGGTGCAGGTGGGATTGACCGTATGGGTAGGGTAGAAAATCTCAAAGCTCGAAAGCACCAATTGGTACTTCCAAAGCCCCTAGATAGGAATATGATCCTGGAAATATCTTTGGCACTCACAAAATGTGACCAAGGGCTATCCTAATCAAAATCGTGTACGTTGCCTCATTCTTGACTCTTGTGTAAGAGGAGATTCCTGAGAAACACTAATTATACCAAGGATTTCTCTCTCTCACCTGGATAGACACCTATTTGTTGTGTTTAGTAGTCTTGGAGAATTAACTCATAATGAACTATTCCAACACTCTAAATCCTAATCCTGTTGGTGAACCCTATAAAAGAAAAATGTGTTGTTGATTTTAATTTAGCGTTGATTTTAATGGATGTGATTACTCAAAGGAAAATGGCAGTGCAACTAATGATATTATGACTCAATAATGAAATAAATGTGCACACTTAACAAACCATGCCAAGTGCAATTTTGTCGAATGAAAAATGGGGTATGCCACTATACCAAATGCAACTTTTTTCCTTCAAATGACAATGCAATCATTCCTAAATTAAAACCTGACTATAATTTCAATAAAAAACCTAATGCAAGTACCATGGAAGTGCAAAGATACAAAAATGCATAAGTATGAAAAACCAAATATTTTTGTATTTTTTGAAATAAATGAGATATAAAAGCAATAACAGACTCTACGACTCTCAGACCCTGCAACCACTCGCGAAAAGCATCCAAGAAAGGCACCAAGATAAAAGAGACCTAATTCACTAATCCCAAAACAAAAAAGGAAGAAATTAATGACAAGAACAAAATCTAATTAAAATAAATCAAAAAAGGTCTCTGGTCAGAAATAGAGGTTGTATACAGACACCAACAACACCCAAGAAGATTCAGAAATCATCAAAACTCACCCATCAACACTCGATCCTCCAAATAAAGCTCAAAACAAAATCATATGCGATTGTTTGCGGTAAACCTATGTATATACGCGGGAATTCAATAGAAAACCGCATGTATACGTGACTGTGAAGAAAATACATGCATACAGGAAGAAAACGAGAGAAATTGATAAGGAAATGTCAAATTACTCCTACAGGACACTACTGGGAAAACATACCTCCAGAACCGACACATAAACAGAGAAATAAATAGAAATTCAAGTACATTGTATACCCAATCCCCAAAGAAAAAACAACTAGGAACCTCCCCAACAGAGTCGCCAATTCTGTTACGGAGAGAAACTTCCTATTGCTTGGGGGTACCACAATAGACAGTGTGACACCAGAAATCAATCATTTCCAATATGTAAGAGCAATAAGCAAATATAACACTAAGGGATATAGAATCGTATCTTATTCTGGACGGTTGAAGTACATCCCCATTGATCTTTTTCAATGCAATTGCACTTACAATTTGTTCTCAACAACATCAAACAAAGCAAACATGATATGTATAAATGTGTTAGAGATACTCTAGCATATATAATCAATCGTGTATAAGCAAGTAAATACATCAGGGTTCAATATTCATATTTAAAATTCACATGAATTGGACAGGAAGAGATATTTCTATTAATAAATCAAATATACAATAGTGACAAACTCTATCAGCACTTCTGTGAACCTGAGAAACCGAGTCTTCCACCTAGGCCTCCACCAATTCAATATTCCATCTCTCGATAGCAAGCTCATAAAGAAAAGGAAATCTTGGGAATAACACTATGTGCTACAAAGGGACAAAGGGATGGAGACTCAAGTATAAAAAAAACTGAGGCAACAATGGACTATAGTTTCCTTACTCTTCAATTTCTCCTCCTTCAATGTATCCAAGAGGCCCAATATATAACACTCCAAACAGGTAATGGAGGGTCAATTCCGATTGTTCTCATGGAATATAGAAGGCCAAGAGACAAGATATTTAGACTCATATGAGGAAAAATCCAAAAATATTTGTCTTTATGCACACATCCCGATGTAACCGAGTTTGAGGTCAAAAGCTATGTATACATGCGAGTATGGCTTTAAAATTCGTGTATAGGTATAAACATGTGGTTTTTGGGGATGATATTGGAACATAAAAGTATAATATAAGTCCATGGGGTCCAAAGAGTCTACAGAGGGACATGGAAAGCCTTAAAAGTGTGATCTACCAGGTGTGGCAAAATCAAATATAACAACCCTAGAAAGGTCAATATGCATACCTAATGAAGCATATGCAGGTAAAAAGGAAGCATACAATCACCTCTATTGGATTTTGGGTATGGATTCATATTTATTTTAAGTTTCAAGCATCTTCTCTAATTCCTCTAGTACATTCAATGTAGATTCAAGAGGTCCCAACAGAAAGTTGAATTTGGGAGATATAACTATTCCATGATTACTCATATCCTTTTCTTTTGTACAAACCAATGTACTAAGAACAGATTTACAAGATCAAAACTTTTATCTTGTTAAGATGTCCTCTAACTCAGCACACTTTCTAATGGTTATTTTTCATATGAGACTATTTGGTCCTTCTTATTTCTTTGGTTTACATGGACACCTTTTGTTGTTTATGGTCATACCCAGATAATATTTTGCTTCTGGTTTGGGCTGTCATATGAACATAAGCCACTCTTATAAATCTAGTACATCCCACTAACTTTGATATTTTTGTGGGGGGAATCTATCCTATGGATGGGGTTAGAAGGCCACCAACATACTATGGGTTTGCAGACAAACAAATAGAGTTACAAGCATTTTTTAAAGAGAAAGATATAAGGAATGTGCACCTTGTTTTGGCGGTCAATCCTAGCTTGGCCTCTTCTCTCAAATGCTCTTCTTCTTGCAATATTCAACACCTGCAAAAAGAAAGCATCTCCAATTGTTATAACATATGAGAAATGAACATAATAAAGATTGTAGTTCAAATCAAAGAACAATCTAGATCATTACTCAAAAACAATTGAAGCATTCATTACACATTGATGGAAGGAAATGGCATTCTTTATTGATAGAGTTTCTGGAAACATTACAAATCCTTTGCTTGATCAGACTCCTCTGCAAGACCTATATCTGATTCCTCTTGCTCCTCTCCTCAATGAAATTTCTCCAACATAACTTTTCCTTTAAAGTTGGTCCCCTTTTATCATGCCTTTCCCTTCTTTTTATAGTTGTTTGGGAGGAATGATTTCGAGGCTAGGATGGTTGGGGAAGTTGGGGAGGTTTCCAAATGACAATACTCGTGTACAGTACGTGGTATGCTGTGGAGATAGTCACATATGTACGCGAGTTGCTGTGGAAAGAGTCACGTACGTCAACAATCAACATGTAAAAAGGTAAAAATGGTAAGCTAGGTGGATAGTGAATGCATCTCATGTCATTCCCATCTATAGTGTTTTAGGCAACCTTCAATCCATAAGTGTCCTTTTGTGTGCCAACAAATGCACTGTCGGCACTCAGACGGAGAAGTGTCATTTGGGTTGATAACACCGACCCCAAATTCCCTTTGATTAATCATCTTTTTTATTTTTAATGATTCTTAATGAAATACGTAAGTTGTAGTGGAGAAACTCGGGAATGATACATGAGTTTCCTTGAGGAAACTTGCGTATATAACTTTTGAGATCCATACGCGGTTTTCTTGTGGGAAACTTGTGTATGGTACGCAGGTTGCTATAAGGAAATTTCTGTATTCCAAGTGAGTTGATATGAAAATCTAGATGATACTGGAGCTAATTATATGTATCAAGGGTCCAATCCTCTTATAAAGATAGGGCTACTTTTATCCATATTTTCCTATTTTGTGACGACACATTTGGTGTCACTACTCAAATGGAGAGGTGTCATTTTTGAGGTATAACAAATGCCCCCTAATGTATGAGTTCCAATTGTAAGGATGGCCTAAATACATTACAATATTTTATCTCATAGGACTCAGAATCTAGTCTTTAGAGAAGCACCTGAAACAACAAAATAGAGGCCATTGTTACAAAATAATCACTAAGGATGCCATGTTCAATAATGTGGAACACTAGCTCCTTTATAAGATACATATACATCATATAATATGGGATATAAGGCCATGCATTTTTACAAGGTGGATTGTATCCACATGAGTACAATAGTAGATCTTCAATAGTTGGAATAGTGTCACAAATCATGACATGATCTTGCGCAACTTAGGTTTTGTAGGTTGTACACCCAAGGTATTCATCTGAATCTAAAGTAATAAGTACAAATCCTTCCATGTGAATATAGTAGTTGAATTTAAACATGTAGGATTCCATTGGAATTTTGGTAAAAGAGTTGTATTGATAACCAATGTGAAGGAGACCACCAAGATGAAAATTGGTTCCTAAGGTTTTATCAAAACTCAAAGTATTCATCATTAGCAGTATTTAATAGGAATCCATGTGTGAGATGGAAGGTATTGAATCCTTCAACATGTCACATGATTAAACTAGTAGACTGGATAGGAGAAGTTAGACATAGACCAAACTCAGCGATAAACATGAACAGAATTAACTTAGATGAATAGAGGTTCAGGGATCCTTGAAAACTGAGCATGACATAGAGATGACTCAAGGAATATTTGAAACTTCAATATAGACAACTGAATTCATATCTAATGTAGGAGACATCAACAGATTCCCCATGTACTATAAATGAATAAACAATGGAGGAGTAGCAACTCAAAGTGCTAGCTGAAAATGGGAAGTTGGAAACTAAAACATGAGTATTAGGAGGCTCAAATTGGTGCTTTCTGCAAGGGAATTGCTGCCAACAAACTTACAATAAAGAGAGTATTTCCTTCCTTCCTTTCTTGTGAAGTTTAAATGAGTCCAAGAAATTAAACTTGAGGCCTTCTTCATTTTCGAACAAGCTTGAAGAAGAGATAGAATATTGCTTGATGAAGCATTGATTCATGAATTTTATGAGCCCAAACTAGTACATGCTCACTGGTGTTTTCATAATTTTGAGAATCTAAAAACTCGAAAGAAGACTCTAGGGGGGTGCATTTTCATAAAGTTGGTCTCCTGAGTCCGAAACAGTATAAAACAATTCCAAGGAGAACTCTCTTAGCTTCTAAATAACTAAGGTATACATTTTTCATACTTAGTCGGTAAGGTTAGAAAAATGAGTAAACTATCACCAAACTGACGCTCCTTCAAAAGAAAGCATATAGCCTTAGTTTAATGAGTGTGAAGGAAGGCAAGATCACTCGATATGTTCCATTTATTTATGAGTATGGGACAGTCAACAGTAAAATCGATGCTTTATGATAATGACATAAAGAATGCTCGAAATATTTTTCATAGTTTAATCCAGAGCACAAAAAAGAAAAAGTAATCTCAAAAAGAGTTCATTTTTCGTAAATTTACTCTTACGTGCCCGAAAAAACAATAAACGTATACCTGGAAATACTCTTCTAGCCACAGTGGACTAAAGTATTCTTTTTTCATAAGTAATCCAAATGGTCTGGAAAAGGGTTAAACTTATACCGGTGTGGATGATATTTAATTTACTTTAGCGACTCTGAAAGAACAAGTAACTCGACAATCTAGTCATATTTAAGGAGTCAGACCAGGGCTTGAAGATAACTCCATATGATGGGGGCCTTATAACGAAGGATGGTTTATTTTTTGCATATAACATGACTATGAAGGATGTCATCACCTAGCAATAAGCATCATGGGTGTCTACAATGGCAACAAATGTTCTAACTAGAGAATCCCATGTTAGGTCGATTCTAATCCATTGAAGAACAATGATGTTTGAAGGAAAGAATGAAGCTATATATCGCATTCCATGGATAAAAAGTGAGTCCTACGGTTCAAAACATGATCATGTATAAATTCAAGATGAAATAGGACCAACTTCTACCTTATATGCCAGAAAAATATGGTCAAATTTCATCCATGACCTGAAAGACTGTCAAAATCAATGCACTATTAGTCAAAATATTCATAAATGACCAAAAACTATAGAAAAGCGGGTCAAAATTTTGAAATTTTTATTACAAATAGTAAACTTGGTTAAAAAACAATTCATTTTTACTTTTACCATTAAATAGTGCAAGTTTTACCTTCAAACTTCGTACGGTGAAACCGTAAGACCAAATCGGCTTCTACAAATTGCAGGTAACTCATCTCTTTCCCCTCTTTATTTTCATACCATTTTTTCAATTTGTCTTGTCATCTTTAGATGTATATTTGAGTTTTAAAAGGAACCACGTGGAATATGCAGGTATACCATTTCAAACTCATGTATTCGAGAAACATACGTATGTATGTGATAGGAAACCCATGTATGGTACGCTTATGTCTAACTACACAGTCGCGTATTGTGTAGATTAAGTATTTTTAATGAAAATAACCCTAAAAACTCATGTGTGCAAGAAATATGGTGCTTGAATGGAGGGAGAGGGAGCATGAGGACCTCGGTAGGGAAGAATTACAACATCCATTGACATTAGCCTCTCTCTGTTGATGTGGTTTGTTAAAGTTTTTTTGAACGAAAAACATGCATGCAAAAGTGAGATTGTTAGAGTCCCTAGTGCGACTTTGGGATCCCGACCAAGACTTGTTTGATCTACAAGGTGAATCATTGGACATCACTATGGAAGATATGTATTTTATCACGAGTTTTATCGCATAGAGGTATGATGATGAGCTTGAGTGGTTCTAGTTGTGGGGGGAGCCACTATGTGTTCAGGACTATGTGAACGCATACCACTTTCCTGAATCCCAGAAATATGGTACATAGATTCCTATTGGCTAGTTATTTAGCTTCCTACTCAACGTGATAGTGAGCACCATCAAACAGGCGGCATGTTTGTCATCATTGCACCTAGCCACTCATAATAATATGTGTCTTGGAGTAGAATGTCTGAGGAATGTAGTGTTTGAATGGTGTTCTAGGTTAGTTATCAATATGGAGAAGAAATTTTCAGATTACAAGTTAAGGAAGAAAAAGAAATTCAAATACCCTAGCATCCTAGTGACCTTCTTCTTCGAGTGAGTACCTACATTGAGTCCCAGAGTAGGAATCCCCCATCCACATCCACGTGAGGCTAGGCTCACAAGGTGGGGAAATTTCTTTGTGCACTAGGGTGGAGGTGAGATCCGAGGAGCTTAAGATGATGATTTATATGCATTGTGGAGCAGACAAGTACCTTCCTTTGAGTACTTTTCCTATGATGGGATAGACTTTCATGGTGACCCTGAGATCGTGCTTCCTCCTAGAGAGGCATGGGGAGAGAGAGGTAAATCTTTTACTTTTCAAATATTTTATTTTTACTAAAATATTTTTGTAAATAATTATATATACATGTACAAAATATACGAGTCTAATCCATGTTTGTGTGATGCAGATATAGGACCTGTTGGGCCGGTTGGCCATCCTAATACATTTGTTCATCCAGTTGAGGGAGGTGGTGGAGAGGTCATGCTTCAGGTTGTAGAAGGAACGTTGGCTCACCTTATTCGTGATATTTCAACTTTGAGGATGGAGAGGATTCCCATTGATATGTCGAAGCATGCACTAGGGATGCCTCCTTCATTATTGTGCCTTCTTAGGTAGGTGTCTAGTACCATCATGTGCTACCGAGAGGCTATTACAGAACCAGTTGCAGAGTA
>LPNX010507130.1:336229-350265 GCA_001517045.1 Pseudotsuga menziesii | reverse complement strand
TATATATATATAGATATAGATATGACGACTTATTTACATGTGTTTTTATGTGTTCATCTGAGTATTTTTTACAATGTATGTGACAAATGCTAATCTAATAAATAATTTGCATATGATTCAGTTAATGTGTTTTGATTCCTTGGAATATGCTTATTCAATGTGATTAAACTGTCTTTCAAGTAATCTAACTCATATGAACTAATGCAGTAGTGTAGGATGTATCACCTGATAATCTCCATTAAGCTGAGAGACTACTAGCTAGGAGTTAAGTCTAACCTCCAGACACATAATATCATGTAACACAACATCCCTTAACAACCCAATGACAACGCTATATTCAGCCATATTATTAGTTGCAAGACCTAAACAAGCACCTCTTGAGGTGACTAGTTGTCATGTAGGTGCATAGTTTACCCATGTGGCTGAATCCAGGTTACAAGTGTGACAGATTGCACCATTGATGAACCCTATAAATATTTCCATCGACATATGAAATAACACAAAATTTACATAAAAAAACACTAACAAATGATAGTTAATTACAAAGTTATACACATATGTACAAGAAAAAGCACATATCCTGAGTGTAATACTTTTTCAAGTAGAGAACGTTTCGAGGCTCGGGTAGCTTATTACAATTGTAGTCCACTAGTTAATAAGCACCCTTCTTCAAGAATTTAGACACAACATACAGGGCTAACCACATGGACTTGAACTTCCCTACCCCTAAGGGTTCCTTATCCTGGTCGTAAACCAAGACAAGTTCTCCTTCAGATAAAACCCTAGGTCTTACAGCTTTGTCGTACTAGTTTTTGACATGTGCTTTGTGTGCTTCATTTGTTGTAAGTGCATATCTATGGTGTTCATCTAGGTGCTCTTGATGCAACAAACATTCTTCTATGTCAGAGGTGTCAAGTAGAACATGTACTGCAAATTTTAATAATGGAATTTTTCATTATATAGGAGTAACTTCTTCCACCTCATGAATGAGTTGGAAATGGGAGAACCCCATGAAAATATTGACTATCATTTGATACGCCCAAAGTGAAAGATACAAGACGATATGCCCATTTGACCTACTTGCATTAATAGTATGCATTAGAATTATTTTCAATGTTTTATTAATGGCTTACACTTATCCATTAGCCTGCTGGTAAAATGAAGATGAGTGGTCTTGTTTAAACCCTAGAAAAGTAATCAATTCGGTCATCATCTTGTTCTCGAAGTGACTGCCATGGTCTGTGACAATATGCTTCAGTATACTGAATCTAGCAATAATTTGATTAAATAAGAAATATGTTGTTGTCTCACCATCAAATTTAAACGTAGGCATTGCCTCTTCCCACTTGGTAAAGTAGTCTACATTGAAAATGATGTATTTATTCCCCCTAGTAGATACTAGGTTGCAAGTCATGAAATCTACCCTCCACTTAGTGAAGGGCCCTACCTAGATGATCGGATGTAAGGGAGAAGGATGCGACCACATATTTCTAGTGTAAATCTGACAAGGATGACAACATTTTACAACTTCCACATAATCTTTAAAGATGGTGGGCCAGAAATAACCGTCACATGTGATTTTCTGGGTCGTTTCTAACCTAGATGAATGACCCCCACACGCTCTGCTATGAGAATCATGAGTGAGGAAACGACATAAAATAGAATCTACCTCTCTTATATATAAGGTATTTGTGATAATGATGTAGTTTTTTTCATTTAGTCGTAACTTTTGTCACGCTTCTAGTGAGAAGATTATCGGATATTTCAAAGTCTAGAGATATATAAAAATATCTATGTATCAAGGATAATCAATCGGAATTAAAAATATGTGTTCATCGGGAAAGGATTCATATTCTATCATTATACTTTCATCAATTGGGAACTCATAGATAAGTTTTACAAATACTAAGGACTTTTCTGATGAAAATCAAAGTTAAACTCTTGGAGTATGACAATCCATTTATTAAATTTTCCTCCAATGATCTGTCAGGATAGAATGTATTGAAATGAATTCACATCTACAACTGCGGTCTAAGTAATATGTAATGATGCAACATTTTAATGGAATACACTACCACCAAGGACAACTTATCGATGTGTGAATATCTTAGTTTAGGTCTAGCCAAATTCAGGCTAAGATAATAGATGATGTGCTCTTGGAACTTATCATCTTTTTGAACCATCACTACACCAACTGTAGAGTCTAATGTCTCCAGGTACAATATAAAATATTTGGTATAATCTGGTGGACGCAATAGTGGGGCTTGTTATCCACTAAGTTTCACTTAGGGGATCTTTCAAGTGAGCCACCAAGTATTGGAACAAATCACTTGTTCTTAATAAGTGCTTGGAACTTCCGTGGTTTCATCAGGGCCAGTTGTGGCCTCTTTTGGATGTTCACACCCTTTCGAGGGAATTGTAATAAATGGAATAACATGAGGTTATTTTATGTAAAAGGATTGGCATTCTTAGAATCGGTCATCAAGTTCATCATCCTTGAGTGTTTTTTCCCTTGTTAATTATATGACACTTTTTTAAGTGACATATAATTTTCAAGCTTTTCACTCAAAATCCTCCAAAGTATGGATGGTGAGTTTGGTAAATTTTTTAATAGAAAGGTTATTAAAGCCTAGGGTCTATGTATTATACCATGCTAGTCATATTTCCATATTTTATTGAACATATGATAAGCCCCCCTTAGGATTTTTTTATTTTTAGTTTTTTAATAAAATCATCAATAAGGTGTATTTTAATTATAATATTTCAAAAGGTCGTAAAATTGGGCCTAGGGATCCAATTTGGTCATGCGGATGCTAATTTTTGGACCAAGGACCTAAATTAACCCCTAAACCCACTTTTGAGAGGCAAATTATTAATTTCGATTTTCTCTCCAAAATGGCTTAGAGGGTCAAACAAATGGGAAAATTGAAGAAAATCCAATCCATAAATCAAAGGCAGCTTGTCTGGGACTTTTCTCTGAGGTGTCAAAGTTTTTGAGGATATTTTCTGGGACATTTATGAGCATAGAGGAACATCTCCAACCATCAAAGGAGTGGCTCNCACAAAAGGGGGGCGAATTCACTCATGGAGGGTGGTTTTGCCACTTGGATGAAGTGGTTAGAGGAGATAAAGGCTTCCCAAACCAAGTGGGATACCTCAATATGGGTGGCAACCCTTCATTCCAACACTCGGGCCTTCCTACCACCATTTTCTCAATCCCCAAAACACCTCACACTTGTCAAATTCTCCCCCTTGGGGTTTGAGCTTCTTTTTGCTATAAAAGCAGGGTTTTCCTCCTTTGTTGGGGATGGCTGCAAGAAATCTATGCTATTTTGTATTGTTTCGATTTGATGAATAAAATTTCAGACTTTGGAGGTCCATTCAGTGTTATGAGATGAATTCTTGCAAGTATTGAGGTGATATTGTTAAAATTTTGAATTGCTTCTTCCTTTTTGCTTAAAATTACTATTAGATCTAGCTTAGAAGGTCATCCTAAGGCACATAGAGCAGGAATTTACTGCTGTAATTTTATTAATGGTATTTTGATCTCAAGAGATATTATATTAGTTGTTCATACTCAGTTTTATTTCAATTCTTTCTCATTTCTTGTTTTTGAGTACACTAGATCTAACTCTTTTTATGCATGGATTTCTCATAGATTTGTTTTGCAGGTTAATTTTTCAGAGGAGGATTTGAACTCAGTTGTATCTTATTCTTCTTTTATAATCTATCAAGTTTCATCTTATTTCTATAGGGTCTCCAAAGTTTCCATAACAAGATCAAGCAAGGCTTGAAGTTGCGCTCCATCTTCTCAAAACATTTCTCTCTCCTTTGTCTGGTTACTTAGATTGAATATGCAAATTTGATGGATCTGATTTAAAAGTATGATATTTTCAATCTACTCATTTATCATATCAGATAATTTATATTTAGAAATGCATAAAAAGAATCATCTTTTACTAAAATCTAAAGTTATCACTTCAATGCTCTAAAAACTAGTAATGTTTTCCAATCTTTTGCAAGTACTAAATTTAGTTTTAGTTTTTCTCTTTTATTTATTCATTCCATCACATTACAATAATTTAACTTGCTGGATTTTATCAGGTACAAAAAAAAGAGGATAAATCTCTGCTGAAAATTCGAGTTTTGGGTCTCCTCAAACACCAAAAAAGCCCAATTTTCCCCTCTTCTTCTTTCCCCTTCACTCCATAAAGTTGTATAAGTATTTAAAAATTTTTTATGGGGTTTGAGACATATTTTAATTTCATTTTTATGATATTGTAATCATAATTAATAAATAAAACAAATGGGTTACATAGATCCCACAATTCATCCCCCCCTGGGGGGATTGGTAGTGTCTCTTTCGTCGTTTGATTTTTTCTAAAAATCACACACACACAATCCTCCTTCTTGAAAGGTTGTATAGATTAGTTATTTATTTTCTTTTCCATCTTTAAAAATTTTTAAATAATTTTGTTCCCTCGCTCGTTTCCCCGAAGTATGCTCTCTCCACCAACCAAAGGCGTCTTGCCAAATATTGGTGGATGATCAGAAAGTGACACATAGCTTGTGTATTATTTTAGAATTTAGTTTTTATTTTTGTTACCACAATATTTTTGCTTTAATACATTTGGAACAAACATTTTTCCATTTCGGTGTATGCTCTTTCCCATCGTAGGTTCACCCTGAGCTTTGGGATAATCAAAAGTGAGAATGTGCACTAATAAATTATCCACATCTAAATAATTAAATCACAACAATAAAATCAACAACCTTCGAAACATTGTGAAAATTTGGCACATCACCTTTTGACATTATTGGGAAAATTTCTCAAAGGAAGCGGGAACCACTGAATAGTGACCTCGAGATACAGTTAGGATACACCCTTGTTGGTGTAGTGTTGAACACCTTCTTAGAGACTTTGATTCAGCCCACATTTTTGAGTGAGGAGCCAATTTTGTCATATTTCCAGACATATTCTCAGTACTTCATTACTATATCGAGAATCCCCTTTCCCTTAAATCAACTTGTCTTTAATAATTAAAACTGACCAAGACACATTGCAAAACATTTCCATTTCAACAACAATTTTGACTCCATTTGGCACTGATCTGAGTATACAACAATCTTATTTTCATTTGATTATCATTTTTTTCAATGTTAATCTTTATACACTCATGTTATATGATGTTGAATGTTTAAACTATTTTTAATTAGTCTTCTAAAAGAATTATTTACCAAAAAATCCTAAAACAACTTAATTTCGTCATTAACAACTAAAATATAAAGATCCTTTGTTGAACTCTTTCTTAGGGACCACCCACATTGGATTCATTAGGAGTTTGGCCCAAACAGAGGAGTCAAAATCAAGTGACAGTACTTGACTCGAGACTTGCCCCCAAGGACACACCTAGCAGCTTGAATATTTCTGATGCACTTAACCCTCAGGTGTGTGAAAGGAGGCAACACTTTTTGGTGATGTTGTCGGGGATAAATCTTTTTATTCCTATGGTACGAATTACCCTTTTTCTTTTTTTCTTTTTTTATCCAATAATTTATTGATCTAGTTGAACAACTTTGAAATCTACTCGGTCCATCTGGTGACTCCACAATTTAAAAACACTTCAGGGTATTCTACGAGAAGAATCTTAAATCAAACATTTAAACATTTTCCTGAACCTAAAAGGGTCTTACGGAAAATATTATATAGACTTGAGTCTCGTAAGATCCTTGAAAATCTAGCAGCTGAGTCTATTTCAGACATCCAATTCTTGTTCACAATGGCAGCTCCCAATAATCCTACAGCTAATCATGTTAGTACAATGGATGCTTTCTTTCTTCCCCTTAATTTTACTAATACAACAGGTGAGCCTTATTCCATATAGATAAATCTATAGAGAAACTACCAACTTTCCAAGGGAACAATGTCATTTCATCATCAAGCCATCTTAGCAAATTTTTGAAATGTCTCCTTAGTTGGTGTCGAGATGCTACAAGTCAACATGATGATGTATACATGAAGCTTTTTGCGTTATCACTTGAAGAACATGTATGTGACTGGTACATCAACCTTGCTGATGATTCATAATACATATCACTCTTGGGACTCCTTTAGGAAGGGATTCATGGAAATATTTGGTGAAAAGAAGGAGCCTCGATTCTTATTAAATGGACTCCACTCCATCAAGAGAAACGAAAATGAAACGATGGAGGAATTCAATAAAAAATTTAGATATCTTTTTGAAAGCATGGATAATGATTTCAAGCCTACTAATAAATCCATATTGGTTTATTACATAGAGGCAATCAATGGGGAAATGAGATACCATATGAGAGACAAAGAAACTGTTGATCTTAAAGCTGCCTAAGCATTAGCCATTAAAATTGATGCAAACATGCAGGCTTTAGGTAAGTCTAACTTGCCTGGTTTTACAAGAGGGTAGGCCAAACAACCAAAGGAAAAGAACCCATGCAAGAGGCATATGATAAGAATATTAAGGAGTTAAATGAAAAAATGGAAGCCATAGAAGCCACTTATACTAATCAGTTGAAAAACATGCAAAATCGAATAGTACCCATGGAAAGATCTAACTCTAATCAGAAAATTTTCCAACCTAAAAGTCAATGGGCTCCTAAGAAAGCTTCTTATAAAGATAATAATCTTCCAAATCAACTAGATACAACCAATGTGGTTCAATAAGTGATCCCTTATTGTATACCTTGTGATTCACTTCATGAAGAAGCTAGTTGTTATGTGGCATGTGAAATTTTAGAACAAGGAATTCCTGAGAGTGGCAGTAGTGAAGAAATTTCAAGCGAGCCTGAATGCATCAATGTAGTTGGACATATGTATCGTATTTCTAAATAATATTGGAAGAAAGAAAAATAGTATAGTCAAGAGGTGGACAATTTAACTAAGAACTATGGTGCTATGCCTACATTAGAGCAAATTCGAGAAATGCCTAAGTTCAAAGGAATCACCCATCAAAGAAAAGAAAATGTTGGAACTCCAAAAAGTAATCAATATCAGGTAAACACTGCTCATGACCCAAATAATAGTCTTCATATGGGTGCTTGGTTTCAAAAAGTTAAGGTATCAATTCATGTGACTGAAGTGATTAAAATTTTAGCACAACGAGAAAAATTGATGAAAGTGTTAACTCCCACTCCTCCTAAGAAAGTGACTTTTCGAGAAAATCAAGGAATAAATTCTATAAAAAAAATACAATTCCATTGATCTTCCAGTTATTTTTATACAAACCAAGGAACAAGGAAGAGAAGATAATCCTCCATTCTATGTTTCACTATTGATGAATGATCTTCTCCTTCATAATTGTATGTTAGATTTTGGATCTTCAGCCAACATAATGACTAGGAAAGTCATGGAATGGTTAAATTTGAAAATTACTAGACCATATCATAAAATATCTGCCATGGACTCTAGAGAGGTTAAGGTTGTTGGTATTGTTTTGGGTTTCCCAATAAAATTGGTTAAGTACCCTGATATTCACTTAAAAATGGATATTTTCATAATTGATGTACCTGACAAATGGGGTATGTTGCTATCTAGAAAGTGGGATGTTGATTTGGGGGGATCCATTCAAATGGATTGGACTTATGCCGTCATTCCTTTATCTGAAGATACAATGGTGAAGTTTCATAGTGAAAAAAAGAAACATCATGTGGAAAACCCCAAGAATCCTTCCAATGAATATGTTTACACACAGATAGTCTTGGAAATTATTCTTGCTACTCTACCTTTTTGGCCCCAGTTAAAGAAAAATTTAAAGATGAAAAGGTAGATGAAATATGGAAGATGAATTTTGATGGTGCTCATTCGAGATCTGGAAAAGGAGCTAGAGTTGTCAACAGTTCACCTAGAGGACAAGTTTTTTACTTTTCCTTTATGTTAGAGTTTGAGACAACCAACAATGTAGCAGAATATGAGGCACTCCTACTTGGGTTGGAAATAGATAAAGATATGGGGATTAAAATTTTGAATATAAGAGGTGACTCTGATTTAATAATCCTCTAATATAAGAACCATTTTTTATGCAAATGTAAAAGATTAAAGAAGTATAGGAATGCAGTGTGGGATACAATGGAATTCTTCCATGCTTTAAATATGACAAGCATCCATAGAGATCAAAATAAATTAGCAGATAAGCTAGATGTAGTAGCTTCAACTCTTCAACCTTTAGAAGAACTGCTAAATGGTGATGGTAAATTAGAGATCAATTTTAGACCATCAATCCCAGATAACATGGAGCATTGGTAAGTTTTTTCGTGATCATGAACAAATTTTGAAATTCATCCATAACATAGAGGAATTTTCAAACTTCAATGTCATTTTTCAGGAGGAGGGTAAAGAGTATCAAGTAGAGGGTGATCAATTCAATAATCCAGTACTCCATGGTCTAGCTTCACTTGAACACATATTTGATAGGCATGAAAGAAGGAAAAATAACATAGACTCAATGAAGCTTGGTGATTACATTGAGATCAACATTGGAACTAATAATGAACCAAAAATGATAAAAATTGGAAAAGGTACTTCTGAAAAGGAAAGGTGACTTAGTAAATATTGTTAAAGAGTACAGATATGTTTTCTCTTTCACTTATGATGAGATCAAAACTTATCAGGAGGATGTGTTCCAACACACCATACCTCTCAAACAACACATCAAGGAAGTCAAACCTTTTCGTCAAAAATTGAGACAAATCAACCCCAATATGGCACCAATAGTTAAAAAGGACCTTGAGAAAATGTTGGACGCTGGAATCATTGCACCAACAAGACATTCATTGTGGTGTTCCAACTTGGTGGTTGTAAGAAAAAAGAATGGGATCATAGGAAAATGTATAGATTTCTGGAATCTAAACATTTCCTGTCAACAGGATAACTATCCGTTGTCGAATATGGAAACTCTTATTCAAAGGGTAACATGTTCTGAAATGATGTCTATGTTGAAGGGTTTTCAAGTTATAATTAGGTGGTGATCAAGAAGGAGGATAGACATAAAACCACTTTCACAACCCCATGGGGTACTTTCGAATATTTAAGGATGCCTTTTGGTTTGTTGAATGTAGGTGCCACTTTTCAAAGGGCCATGGATTATGCATTTAAGGAATTAATTGGAAATATCATAGAGATTTATCAGGATGAATTAACAATTTTTTCAAAACAAAGAACAAGTCATGTAAGTCACTTCAAGCAAGTATTCAAAAAATGTAGAAAATATGGTATCTCTTTGAATCCAACAAATTTTGTCCTAGGCATTGAACAATGGAAACTGTTAGGATGCATTATTTCCAAGGATGGAGTAAAGATCGATCCCCGAAAGAATTGAGGAAATTAAGAAGATCCCTTTCCCCAAAAATGTAAAAGCTCTCCAGTATTTTAATGGCCACATAAAATTTATAGGGAGATTCATTCCTAACTTAAAAGAATTAATGAATCCATCCCAGAAACTATTAAAGAAAGATGCTAAGTTTGAATGGACTGATGAAGGTCGAGAAGCTTTCATATGTATCAACAATGCAATTACCAGATCACCAGTTTTGGTTAGCCCTGATTATTCTAAATATTTCTTGATTTTCTCCTTTTCTTCTAAAAGTACCATCGCAGGGGTTTTGCTACAAAACAAAATTGAAGGATATGGGAAACCCATCGCTTTCATGTTTCAATCTTTATAGGGTTCAGAATTGAAATATACAATCATGGAAAAATAGGCTTATGCATTGATAAATTCTTTAAAACATTTTAGGACTTACATTGGATACTAAAAAATAATTGGTTATGTACCTCATGTAGTAGTAAAAGATATCTTGTCTCAACAAGATTGTTTAGGCATAAGGGGTAGGTGGGTCTCTAAAATCCAAGAATATGATTTAGAGATTATGCCTACAAATTTAATCACAGGTCAAGGACTAGACAAGATGTTAGCTCAAGGAAATGAAGAGGATTTAGGGATGGTTTGTCAGAATGAGCCATCAGCACATGTTTTCCCACTAGAACTTCAACGGTTAGATCACCATTGGTATTCAGATATCATTTTATTTTTGAAAAATCGCACGTCTTGAACATATCAAAGGTCCCAAAAGGAGATCCTTAAGATTAAAAGTTGTCAGATATTGCATAACTCAAGAAGGTTTGGGCTGGAGAAATCTTGATGGCATAATCCTTAGATGTGTAAATGAGCAAGAGTATAAACAAATTTTGGCAGAGTTCCATTCAGGATTTTGTGGTGGGCATTATGCAGAAAATACAACATACCACAAGATCCTTAGAGCAAGTTACTATTGGCCCTCCATAATTGCAGATGTCCACAAATTTTTCAGGACTTGTCAGCAGTGCCAGTTATTCATGGGAAAACACAAGTTAGCATCCTTGCCTTTGCAGCCAATTGTTGTGTGTTGACGGGCAAATATGACTTGCTCACAACAAGGGGAGACAACCCAGACAGGGATCCTTAAAGCAGGTTCCAAGCTATTTGGGATGGTTGTTCCCGACGGGTTTTATGGCTCCGTTAGCCAAAGAATTAATCTAAAATAAATCTAAAAGATAGAACTAAATCAAATGTACAGGAAAACTAATAACTAATCTAAAATAAAGAAAATATTATAAAAATCTAATCTATTTGTTTATATATATACAGATATGTAATAACATTTACACAATTGAAACAATAGGAAACCCAATTACTATTTTTTGTGAATTATCTTTTTAATTTTCCAAGAAAAGAATAAGCTCAAAATAAGGTAAATATAATTGAATTAAAGTATAATGGAAAAATACACTAATAATTTAATCAATTGAAGAAAATAAAACTAAATAAACTATTTAAAGTATATCTAACCTAAAAGATTTCTTGATAAAAAAAGAACTTTTACTTCTTTTTCGTGTACTTTAATTAAAAAGAAATAAAGAACTTAACACATGAAATAATTCAACAGTACATTCTTTTACAACCATTCCGTTATTGTGAAATATTCAAAGAAGGAAAAGTAAATAAAACATTTCCAAGAAAAGTAAAAAAAATTTCAGGAAAAGTAAATAAAACATTTCCAGCATTCCTGATTAACTATCATTAACATAAAAAAGTAAAGTAATTCCTTTCATATGTGAAAGATAACAAAATTTTTAATTAGAAATCATTATAATTAAAAATTAATAATCAAAACAATGCTGGAAACAATAGAAATTGAAAGAAGAGTTTGCATTTAAATATAAATAATAGAAACTTGAAAACATTCAAAGTTTATATTATTGGTAAAAATAAATACACAGTTACCACATGTAATGAAGATTTTCGAGAATAGAAAACTCAAAATAATTCAATGCTTCAGTTCCACAAAAATTCTCCAGAAATGGGAAAGTGTATAAATTACAGAAAACTTCTAACAATCTTAATCCTGAAACCTGGATCTCTCCGAAAATCAGCTCCTGCACGTACTCAATCCACCAGCCTCCTTCTTCAAAATCATTTGCAGAAAGAAAAAACTAAGTATGAAGAAAAAACATTCCTCCATCCAACAGCCTCAATGCAGCACGTTCTTCGATTCCTGGACCTCCTGGCAGTAGTGTTTATAGAACATTAAAAGAAATTTCAAGTTATGTTCAGCGTAGCCTCTATGGTAAAAACGTTTTCATAGCTTTCAAAAGAAAAATATTTTATGCTTGGACAGCCCCCAGTCTGCTCTTGAATTGTGAAAGAAAAATCCCTCCAGCGCTGCCTAGCTCTCCTCTACCTACACTTGAATTAACTCAGCTTTTAAAAACGTTTTGGTCTATCATATTTTTGTTGGAACTGATAAGTTACAACCCTTTATTTTCTCCACAACCTAAGTTCGAAATATTTGAACTCAAGAAATCCTGATCCCTAGGTTTAAGAAAATGGAGAAACTAAACAATGCAGGTGGCATAATCACCAATGCATGATATTTCCCCAACAAACTGAATAACACGACCCTTTCTATTATCTCCCAGCCATATTGTTCTCGGCAATTTGCAAATTTGAGCAACGTGGCTCCCTTTATTTTGGCAAAGAATGAGATCTTCATATCTGAAAATGCAGTCTTGAGACATTGGTAAAACAGGTATTGGGAAAAACCTGACTGTAATCTTATGTGTTCCATCATCTTCCTCGGAACATGTACGTAAACAAAAGAAATTAAACAGAAATCAAATTAAGCAAACAAGATTTTACCTTTCTTTACAAACCGATCTTTAACATAAACAGTTTCATTGTCTGGGGCATGAACAAATATTTGGTAACAAATATTTTTTTCACCAATCCGTGGTAATATCATGCCCTCAGCAAAATCTGCAAATTAATGGAATGATCCCAAACAATTCGGTATCCTATATTGGCTTGGAAATCTTTTAAATCTGTATCCCCATAATGTTTTGCAATTTTGCACTGACAGTAACACGTCAATATCCTCACGGTTAGATAACAACTGTCAAAATAACCACATTTCAATGTTGAATTTCTGATTTTGCTGAAGATTCAATGGCAATCTCCTTTAATGCGTTGGTTGATTGTAACCTATGTTTAGCATGTAGCATCCTAATTTTATTAAAATCGTTGAGTTGGCTTCTCGTGCTACCTGTTCATAGAGGAAAAATATTGCAAGATAATCATTACATAATCATTTCAATATCAATGGTCACCTTTAAACCTAAACAACCAAAATGCATAAATTTTTGTTTATAAAAATCATTATCATATTATTATAATTATGAGGTTGTCGTGAAGGTAAAACAAACTCAAGAGTTGGAATTTTCATATTGTAAAAATGTACACACTTTGGCTCCATTTATATCATGAATACATATCCCTTGAACAAGCTAATTTTTTGGAAACATAAATAATTAATGAAAACAAAAATTACTTTAAATTATAAGGAATAGTTTCACGTAAGCAATTTAAACCAGCTTATAAAATGTGACCATCATGAATATATAAAAAGAAATAATTTGGAGAAGACATTCATATACAAAGGACCAAATGAATTTAAAAGAATACCATGAAAATTTTAATAAGAAGAACTAATAAGAGGTTGCAAGCTCAAGTGAAAACATAGATTTGCATTTTAGAACTACCTCACCGAATGTAAAAAGGAAAAGTATGCTCATTTCTAAACCTTCCGGTAGCTACAAATTTCAAAACTTCTCTCTAGTGGGCTCCCTTTCACTTGTAGTTGGGAAAGGGATCTGTTGGGAGGCCAACAAATGGCGACTTTACGGGGCGAAGCAATTATCTTTGCAAAAACACGAAATCTGACTTATGTATATAGTATGACAAGAAAAAATTTCATTACTCAGATCAACATTTTTATGAAGATAAAAGAACTGTGTCTTTTAATAAGACTAGATTTCAAACTATTACCAGATTCAATACTTTTATCATTATCCAAAGATTACCTCCAAAAATGATACGAATTTTAAGTTTTTTCAGAAAACATAAGACTCCAAAAGAAATTAGTCCTGGGAAAAACAACGCAATTTTCATATTTGACCAGTTTTTTAAGATATGATCCCCATAATACAGTCATGACCCTCCCCGGAAGCGTCCATAGCTTCGAAAGGGTTGACGTTTAACCATACATCCTACCGTTCTAGTCCCAAGATAAGATAAAACACGAATATTTAGAACTTCTCAATTTATTAATGGGTAAGCTGCATTGGAACCTCTTCATGAGTGTGGGATGGCTTTGGATTTTTATAGATTTTTGTATATATAACAATTCATGATTTGAAATCCAAGTTTGCCACAGACGGAGCCCTTCTGCCGGCAGGCGTCCATAGCCTCGAAAGGGTACGTCTTTTAACCCATTCTACCCAACGGCTTATATCCCAAGCTAATAAGTTTAAAGAAGGTTTCATACTCAGCATTTAAGTGCTCATCTACAAGAGATTTCCATGTTTATAATGGGGGAACGTAATAGGAAACTCTTTACGAGTAAGATAGCATAAAGGATCTATAGATAACTGATTTTATTTTTTAAATTGCAACTTGCTTTCCCAGATC
>LPNX010507130.1:319880-336144 GCA_001517045.1 Pseudotsuga menziesii | reverse complement strand
GATTTCTAAATAAGTAATAGAATTCCTAGTAATAGTGAGTTCGATATCCATTAAATCCAACAATTTGAGGATAATGATAAAAGAAGCGAAGTAAAGTAAGATTTTTGGTCTAGTAATTTTTTCTTTACAATAGTTCAATTTCTTTTTCTTTTATTTCTGAGATAAGAACAGATTTCTAAAAGTCTAGCTTTCTTCATCTTTTATATAATCAGATTCCAAGTTTATGACAGAAAAACATTCCCAGATCTCAATCATCTTTCCAGGTTTTGAAAAATCAAAAGAACAACAAAAATCAAAAATAAAAATAAAAATAAATTGAAAAGAAAACAACCAGTAATTACAAGTGTACAATATATATATGAGTTTTATTTGAGCAAATTACTGAAACGAAGGATTTCAGAGTCTACGAGAAAACTCTTAGTAAAGAAAATGAAATTTTAAATCAAATTATACACACATAACACATGAGTTAAATCAAGATCTCATCAAATGGAAAATAGGTTTAACAACATATGACTAATTATCAGCAAAGAACATAAGAGATTAAAATAAATTAACGTGTTTTAAAGTTTTTTATCCCTCTTTTTTTTTTTAAATCCTTCAATTAAGTCAAAGTTGTTTTTTTTTAATAATTGATGGGATATTAATCTAATGTGTTTTATTCAGAAATAAAAGTAACAAAATAAATCCTAATGAGTATGCATGTATAAAAGGATGAAAATTGTTGTATTTTAATGAGAAGATTTAAAAGAGAGAGAAAGTAAAGAATTGCTTCCCTGATAATGACGTCATCATCTCATTCTTAAAATTATGTTGTCGCAACTCCATATATCTGCATTTATTCAAATATAAACAAACATAAATCATCCTAAATTATAAAACTAATCTAAACTAATAAAATAAAAATATATACAAACTAAGTAAATGAAAATTTCCAACGAAGCCATTCGGGTATCTTGAAACCTGCCAAAGAAAACAAGTCATGTATGAGTATTGGAAATTGGAATAATTCAAAACGAAGAAAAGAAATTAAATCAAATTTTGTATGTACAAAGCATAAAAGATAACATGGAAACCTTTTAATAAATGATTCCTCCCACCATGTATAAATAGGATCGTAAAAATCAAGTCGGAAGAAAATAGATTTCTCATGAGAATCATGACTAAGAAGAATCTTATCAGAAGTATGATCCAAAATTAGTGAAAAAGGATCAGTAAAAAATGTATCTTTTAACACAATATCATCATGACATTTGGGTATTATTTGGAAATCAAATAAGTCATTGTGTCTTTTAATATGAAGATTGAAATTGATATCATTGGCTTTAGATATGATTATCATGCTGCAATGAAGAAAATCAATATTCAATACATCATGAATAAATTGTGTATCCCTTTCAATATTACAAACTAAATCATAATCCTTACTGACAAGAGATGAAATAGATGAATGTGTATGAGTCTGATGAATGATGATAGTAAAAAATTGTTATCTTTTTCATGACAAATTTGAAATAAATCAGAATAGATATCAATGTGTCCTTCATTCTCCAAAAGTGTATTCCTTTGTATTCTATCAAAATCTGACCATAATGGAGTATTCCTTAAAAAATCATTAACATGTAAATATAGTCTATGATCAGCAAAAACATCAGGATACAAAGAGTAGTAAAATTCAGAGTATAAAAAGGTAAATGGTTCTCTGTTGATATGATTTGTTTCATTGATTGTTTTAACAAAAGTATCATTAGTAAAACTCTGATCTAATTAATTTTGTGAAGAAATGAAAGGAACTAACTCATCAAGAGAAGAAGATAATGAAATTATATCATCACTAGCAGATTCAGTTGAAGAATCAAGAATTTGTGGTTTATCTTCCATTGTATTGTGAACAACAAGAGTTTTAAAATTATCACTTAATGTAAAAGTTGAATCATCATCTTTATTCTCTTGTTCTTGAAATTGCTTATCAAAAGATTCTGTGATTTGTTCATTTTCAACGATTTCATTTTCAGCAATGGAATTAGTAAAAATAGATTCTAAATCATTTTCAACCGATGATCTAACATGCATGCTATCTATTGCAGATTTTTCATTCTTTTCCAAATCATGAAAATCAGAGAGAGAGATAAGATAGAGAAACCAATCCGTTTTGTCCTTTTTAGAAAGCTTGTGTCTTTCATGAAACCTGCAACATATTAACATGAATCTGGAAAAGAAATCAGCAAGAGATTAATCTTTATGTCTACGAAGATTTTCTAACTCAAGTCCAAGTTTCTTGTAGCTATAATCCTCATGAACATTAAGAAATAACTTCGTGAAGTGTTCCCACGAATGAATGGATTTTGCTGGCAAGAACTTAAACCAAATCAGAATTCTTCCTGTGAAAGTAGCTGCAAAAAGCCTACATTTTTCAAACTCATCAAATAGATCTATGAAATCACAAAAAGAATTAAATTCCGAAAGTTGATGAGAAGCAGAAATCTTACCTTCTCCATTGAAGCTCAGTCTTCGCAAGAAATTAGATATATCTGGAGAAAAACTTTTTCCAGATGTACGAAAGTTGAAGGCATGATCTAAATCAGTGATATCAGCCATTTCATAGTAAAAATAAAAATAAACGAAATCAAAAATCAAACAACTCAAAATGGCCTTCTCGCTGATCAAGGCCTCCTTCTAGCGCCATTTTGTTGACGGGTAAATATGACTCGCTCGCAACAAGGGGAGACAACCCAGACCAGGATCCTTAAAGCAGGTTCCAAGCTTTTTGGGATGGTTGTTCCCGACAGGTTTTATGGCTCCGTTAGCCAAAGAATTAATCTAAAAGAAATCTAAAAGATAGAACTAAATCAAATGTACAGGAAAACTAATAACTAATCTAAAATAAAGAAAATATTATAAAAATCTAATCTATTTGTTTATATATATACATATATGTAATAACATTTACAAAATTGAAACAATAGGAAACCCAACTACTATTTTTTGTGAATTATCTTTTTAATTTTCCAAGAAAAGGATAAGCTCAAAATAAAGTAAATATAATTGAATTAAAGTATAATGGAAAAATCTACTAATACTTTAATCAATTGAAGAAAATAAAACTAAATAAACTATTTAAAGTATATTTAACCTAAAAGATTTCTTGGTCAAAAAAAGAACTTTTACTTCTTTTTCGTGTACTTTAATTAAAAAGAAATAAAGAACTTAACACGTGAAATAATTCAACAATACATTCTTTTACAACCATTCCATTATCGTGAAATATTCAAAGAAGGAAAAGTAAATAAAACATTTCCAAGAAAAGTAAAAACATTTCCAGGAAAAGTAAATAAAACATTTTCAGCATTCCTGATTAACTATCATTAACATAAAAAAGTAAAGTAATTCCTTTGATATGTGAAAGATAACAAAATTTTTAATTATAAATCATTATAATTAAAAATTAATAATCAAAACAATGCTGGAAACAATAGAAATTGAAAGAAGAGTTTGCATTTAAATATAAATAATAGAAACTTGAAAACATTCAAAGTTTATATTATTGGTAAAAATAAATACACAGTTACCACATGTAATGAAGATTTTCGAAAACAGAAAACTCAAAATAATTCAATGCTTCAGTTCCACAAAAATTCTCCAAAAATGGGAAAGTGTATAAATTACAGAAAACTTCTAACAATCTTAATCCTGAAACCTGGATTTCTCCGAAAATTATCTCCTGCACGTACTCAATCCACCAGCCTCCTTCTTCAAAATCATTTGCAGAAAGAAAAAACTAAGTGAAGAAAAACATTCCTCCATCCAACAGCCTCAGTGCAGCACGTTCTTTGATTCCTGGACCTCCTGGCAGCAGCGTTTACAAAACATTAAAAGAAATTTCAAGTTCTGTTCAGCATAGCCTCTATGGTAACAACGTTTTCAGAGCTTTCAAAAGAAAAATCTTTTATGCTTTGACAGCCCCCAGTCTGCTCTTGAACGGTGAAAGAAAAATCCCTCCAGCGCTGCCCATCTCTCCTCTACCTACACTTCAATTAACTCAGCTTTTAAAAACGTTTCGGTCTATCATATTTTCGTTGGAACTGATAAGTTACAACCCTTTATTTTCTCAACAATCTGAGTTCGAAATCTTGATCCCTAGGTTTAAGAAAATGGAGAAACTAAACAACGCAGGTGGCATAATCACCAATGCATGATATTTCCCCAACAAATTGAATAACACGACCCTTTCTATTATCTCCCAGCCATATTGTTCTCGGTAATTTGCAAATTTGAGCAATGTGGCTCCCTTTATTTTGGCAAAGAATGAGATCTTCAGATCTAAAAATGCGGTCTTGAGACATTGGTAAAACAAGTATTGGGAAAAACCTGACTGTAATCTTATGTGTTCCATCATCTTCCTCGGAACCTGTACGTAAACAAAAGAAATTAAACAGAAATCAAATTAAGCAAACAAGATTTTACCTTTCTTTACAAACCGATCTTTAACATAAACAGTTTCATTGTCTGGGGCATGAACAAATATTTGGTAACAAATATTTTTTTCACCAATCCGTGGTAATATCATGCCCTCAGCAAAATCTGCAAATTAATGGAATGATCCCAAACAATTCAGTATCATGTATCGGCTTGGAAATCTTTTAAATCTGTATGCCCATAATGTTTTTCAATTTTGCACTGACACTAAGGCGTCAATCTCCTCACGGTTAGATAACAACTGTCAAAATAACCACATTTCAATGTTGAATTTCTGATTTTGCTGAAGATTCAATGGCAATCTCCTTTAATGCGTTGGTTGATTGTAACCTATGTTTAGCATGTAGCATCCTGATTTTATTGAAATCGTTGAGCTGGCTTCTCATGCTACCTGTTCATAGAGGGAAAATATTGCAAGATAATCATTACATAATCATTTCAATATCAATGGTCACCTTTAAACCTAAACAACCAAAATGCATAAATTTTTGTTTATAAAAATCATTATCATATTATTATAATTATGAGGTTGTCGTGAAGGTAAAACAAACTCAAGAGTTGGAATTTTCATATTGTAAAAATGTACACACTTTGGCTCCATATATGTCATGAATACATATCCCTTGAACAAGTTAATTTTTTGGAAACATAAATAATTAATGAAAACAAAAATTACTTTAAATTATAAGGAATACTTTCACGTAAGCAATTTAAACCAGCTTATAAAATGTCACCATCATGAATATATAAAAAGAAATAATTTGGAGAAGACATTCATATACAAAGGACCAAATGAATTTAAAAGAATACCATGAAAATTTTAATAAGAAGAACTAATAAAAGGTTGCAAGCTCAAGTGAAAACACAGATTTGCATTTTAGAACTACCTCACCGAATGTAAAAAGGAAAAGTATGCTCATTTCTAAACCTTCAGGTGTATCTTTTAAGATGTACATCGAATTGAGTATTTAGATAATTAATCTGAATTTGTCAATATAATCATGTGATCAATAAAGTAATAAAGGCTTGGAATTGAGAAAAGTTGTGGACATATCAGCTTGGAATCCAGAGGAATCCCACACTTGTAGAATTCAATTACAGAAAATCTGCAGCTGAAAACTACTGAAATGAAAACGGTTGCTACAGATTTCAAAAATTCTCTCTAGTGGGCTCCCTTTCGCTTGCAGTTGGGAAAGGGATCTGTTGGGAGGCCAACATGGTGTTAGCCCCTTTTCAGCATTGGGGGCTTGATTTCATTGGACAATTCAAAGAAAACTCAAGCCATGGGTTTTCTTGGATCCTTACTACAACTGACTATTTTACTAAGTGGGTGGAGGTTATCCCCACCAAAAGTGCTAATGATAAAGTTGTTATGGATTTTCTAGATAATAACATAATCACTAGATTTTGTGCTCCCTCCAAAATAACAACCGACAATGCTAAGGATTTTAGTTCAGAAGAGTTCACATATTTTTTCTTCAAATACAACATTGTCCTATCCCATTCTTCCAACTACTATCCCCAGGGAAATGGTCTCGCAGAATCAAGCAATAAAAGCTTAATGACCATCCTGAAGAAAACAATTGGAAATAACAAGAAATAATGGGATAGTAAAATAAAATATGCACTTTGGGCTGATCAAATAACTACGAAAAGTGCACCTGGAAAGACTCCTTTCGAATTGGTGTATGGTTTGATTGTCTCTTTGCTAGTATACCTTCAACTTCCTGCTATGAATATGCTTCAGGAGTATGAAATGGAATAGGATTCCATGCCTAACAGGATCAATCAGATCATTTAGATAGATGAGAATCAAAGAAATGCTCTTGACAAAAGTATCGGGAACTAGGAGAAGGTTAAAAGAACTTTTGACAAGTCTGCAAAACCGAGGTCCTTTCAGATTGGTGATACGGTTTTATTATGGGATAACAGAGGTAGAAGCCAAGAAAACATGAGAAGTTTGATAGCTTTTGGATGAGACTATTCATCATCTATGACGTAGCTGGCACAAATTATTTCCTTCTCAACACTATGGATGGACAAAAGTTGATCTTACCAGTGAATGGGAAACAATTGAAATTGTTCTTCAATGATCCTATCTAATGCCCAAGTGGGTATTATCAGGACTCTTCTAAACCGTTTCCTTTGTATCATATCTTATTGTTGTATATTATTTTATGTATCATAGTTTAATGTACCATAGTTTTTGTATTTTATTTTGTATATTATACTGCAACTTGTATTTCATTTTGGCATGTATTTACATGTATATGGGACTGATGCACTTTAGTTTTCATGTAGGAACCAGCCATTCTAGGATCCTCACACACTCTCTTTGATTGAAGATCAGTCAAGTGCATGTCCCACATTTGGAGCCATATTTTATCCACTAATTTGAAATTAGGGGATCTTTCAAGTGAGCCACCAAGGATCAGAACAAATCACTTGTTCTTACTCAGTGCTCGGAAGTTCTGTGGTTTCATCAAGGATAGTTGTGGCCTCTTTTGGATGTTCACACCCTTTCAAGGGAATTGTAATAAATGAAATAGCATGAGGTTATTTTATGTAAAAGGCTTGGAATTCTTAGAATTGGTCATCAATTTCATCATCCTTGAGTGTTTTTCCCTTGTTAATTATATGGCACTTTTTTAAGTGACTATAATTTTCAAGTTTTTCACTCAAAATCCTCCAAAGTCGGGATGGTGAGTTTGGTAAAAAAATTCTCAGAAAGGTTATTAAAGCTTAGGTTCTATGTATTATACCATGCTATTCATATGTCCATAGTTTCATGAACATCATATAATTCCCCCTCGGTATTTTTTAATTTTTATTTTTAAATAAAATCATTAATGAGGTGTATTTTAATTGTAATATTTCAAAAGGTTGTAAAATTGGGCCTACAGATCCAATTTGGTCATGGGGATGCTCATTTTGGACCCAAGGACCTAAATTAACCCCTAAACCCACTCTTGAGAGTCAAATTAGTAATTCTCAATTATTAATTTTGATTTTCTCTCCAAAATGGCTTAGAGGGTCAAATAAATGGGAAAATTGGAGAAAATCCAATCCCTAAATCAAACGCAGCTTGTATGGGACTTTCCTGTGAGGTGTCAAAGTTGTTGAGGATATTTTTTGGGACATTTATAATCATATAGGAGCATCTCCAACAATCAAAGGAGGGGCTCTAGATCACTTCCACAAAAGGGGGTCGAATTCAGTCATGGAGGGTGGTTTTGCCACTTGGATGAAGTGGTTAAAGGAGATAAAGGCTTCCCAAACCAACTAGGATACCTCAATATAGGTGGAAGCCCTTCATTCCAACACTCAATCCTTCCTCCCGCCATTTTATCAACCCCAAAAACACCTCACACTTGTCAAATTTTCCCCCTTGGGGTTTGAGCTTCTTTTTTGCTATAAAAGCGGGGTTTTCCTCCTTTGTTGGGGATGGATGCAAGATACATATGCTATTCTGTATTGCTTCTATTTGATGAATAAAATTGTTGACTTTGGAGGTCCATTTGGTGTTATGAGATGAATACTTGCAAGTATTGAGGTGATATTGTTAAAATTCTGAATTGTTTCTTCCTTTTTGCTTAAAATTGCTATTAGATCTAGCTTAGAAGGTCATCCTAAGGCACATAGAGTAGGCATTTACTGTTGTAATTTTGTTACTGGTATTTTGAACTCAATATATAGGAGAGTATTTGTTCATACTCAGTTGTATTTCAACTCTTTCTCATTTCTTTTTTTTTAGTACACTAGATCTAACTATTTTTATGCAGGGATTTCTCATAGATTTGTTTTGCAGGTTACTTTTTGAAAGGAGGATTTGAAATAAGATGGATCTTCTTATTCTTTGATAATATCTCAAGTTTCATCTTATTTCTACAGGGTCTCCAAATTTTCCATAACAAGATAAAGCAAGGCTTGAAGTTGCTCTCCATCTTCTCAAAACATTTCTCTCTCTTTTGTCAGGTTACTTAGATTGAATATGAAAATTTGATAGAATCTGATTTAAAAGTATGATATTTTCAATCTAATAATTTAGAGTATTAGATAATTTATATTTAGAAATGCATAAAAAAGAATCATCTTTTACTAAATCTAAAGTTGTCTTTTCAGTGCTCTAAAAACTAGTATTTTTTCCAATCTTTTGCAAGTACTGAATTTAGTTTTAGTTTTTATCTTTTATTTATTCATCCAATAAAATTATAATAATTTAAATTGATGATTTTTATTAGTTCCAAAGAAAAAGAGGAGGAAGCTCTGCTCAAAATTTGAGTTTTGGGTCTCTCGGGACACCAAACAACCCCAATTTTCCCCTCTTCTTCTTTCCCCTTCACTCCATAAAGTTTCATAAGTATTTAGGCCTGTTTTATGGGGTCTGATACATATTTTAATTTAATTTTTCTGATATTGTAATAATAATTAATAAATAAATCAAGTGGATTACACAACACCCACACTTCATCCCCCCTGGGGGATTGGTAGTGTCTGTTTTGTTGTTTGATTTTTTCTAATAGTCACACACTCACAATCCACCTTCTTGAAAGGTTGTATATATTAGTTATGTATTTTTTTTTCCATCTTTAAATTTGTTTAAATAATTTGGTTCCCTCGCTCATTGCCATGAAGTATGCTCTCTCCACCAACCAAAGGCTTCTTGTCAATTATTGGTGGATGATCATAAAGTGACATGTATCTTTTGGATTATTTAGAATTTAGATTTTATTTTTGCTTCCACAATATTTTTGCTTCAATACAATTGGAACAAACATTTTTCCATTTCAGTGTATGCTCTTTTCCATCGCAGGTTCACCCTGATCTTTGGGATAATCAAAAGCAGGAATGCGCACTAATCAATTATTCACATATAAATAATTAATTGACAGTAATAAAATCAACAACCTTCAAAACATTGTGAATATTTGGCACATCTCCTTTTGACATTGTTTGGCAAATTTCTCAAAGGAAGTGGGAACCACTGAATAGTGACCGCGAGATACAGTTAGGCTACACCCTTATTGAACACCTTCTCAGAGACTCCGATTCAGCCCACATTTCCTAGTGAGGAACCAATTTTGTCATATTTATGTACATATTCTCAGTAATTCATAAGTATATCGAGAATCTCCTTTCCCTTAAATCAACTCATCTTTAATCATTAAAACTGACCAAGACACATTGCAAAACATTTCCATTTCAGCAGCAATTTTGACTCCATTTGGCACTGATCTGAGTACACAACCATCTTATTTTCATTTTATTATCATATTTGTCAATGCTAATCTTTATACACTCATGTTATATGTTTTTGAATGTTTAAACTATTTTGCATCAGTATTGTGAAAGAATTATTTACCAAAAAACTCCTAAAAATAACTTAATTTCGTCATTAACAACTAAAATCTAAAGATCCTTAGTTGAACTATTTCTTAGGGACCACCCCCCTTGTATTCGTTAGGATTTTGGACTAAATGGAGGAATCAATATCAAGTGACAGTACTTGACTCAAGACTTTTCCCCCAAGGACACACCTACCAGCTTGAAGATTCATGTTGCGCTTAACCCTGAGGTGTGGCTCTGGTGACAACAAGGATGATAATAATTATTTCTTTAATGTCTCAAATGATTAATACGCAGATTCATCCCATATAAAAGGGGTGTCTTTCTTAACAAAGCACATGAAACCATTCCTTGTCTTGGCATAATTCACTATGAAGCGTCTAAAAAAGTTAGACTTGCCTTGTAGGCTTTGAAGCTATTAAATAGTTCGTGGAGGAGGCAGATTGATAATCACCTCAACTTTCAAAGGATCGACCCTAATACCTTTATTGGAAACAATGGAACCTAAGAGTCATCCTGACTCGACACAAAAGACACACTTATGAGGGTTTAAGTGAATCTTATAGTGTCAGCACCTTTCAAACCCCCAAACGAAGATGATCTAGGTGATATTTTCTCTTTCTTAAATGAGTCGTAAGGTCATCTAAGTTTCAATAGGTCCTTATTTTGATATAGAATTGGCAGGGAAAATAGTTAGAGGATATTTCTTGTTTACCTTCCCATCAAAATGGATTTTCTAAGCGACGGACCACTATGTCTGAATCAAAAAAATTTGGATAGTTATTGATATTCCTAATCCAAAACCCTAGCCTAAGATAGTTGATGACATCCCTAAAAACAAAATTGTTACTAATCAATTTTAAATATTAACATTCTTTTTTAAGCTTTTTTTTACTCAGTGACCATTAAACTTATGATGTCTTTTACTTTACTGGAAAGAAAAAAGTACGATGCAAAGTGTTTCAATTTAACATTGTCATTTAAGTTCTCTTTCCTTTTTCAAAAAATAATGAAACTTGTTTACTGAACTTTGGAAATCAACATAATTTTTTTTGCTTTTCTTTTTGAAAACTTCAAAACAAATGCAGAATGTGTCTACTAAAGCTAGTGGGCACCTAATTGCTTTGTTTTATTATTTTCTTTTCAAAATGAAAATGAAAGAATGTGCAATGTACAAAAATTTAAGTGATCACTAGGGATAAATGTATGAATAAGACTCTTCTTTCATATAAATACAAACTCTGAAGACCATCCAAATCTTGAAAAAATCATACTTGGACCAAACAACACAAGTTTTAAAATCCAAGTTGTTCCAAATCTTGGAAGAAGAAAGTTCAGGTTGATTACCCAAGCAACCAAACTATAAGCGAACACTAGCATCAACAGAGATTGAAAACTCAGAAATCACCTACACTCCTACCAAGTAATCTAAGAGAGACCTAAAGGTATTAAACAAGAATCCAATATAACTCACTAAAAAGGGAGGCTTACAACATAAACAAAAAAAGGTTAACCAAGTAACAGTCTCAAACAAGCTCAAGAATATGTCCTAGAAGAATCCAAAAAATGCATAAACATACTTTTGAGACAAAAACCTAGCTTTCACATAACCACCTACAGGAAATACGTGACTATACATAAGACAATCCACGTACCACCTTGTTGTGGAAAACCCGCGTATATTCTGAGAATGCGTGATTGCAATTATAGGATACCCACTAATTCTTCAAGAAAATTTCAAAAAGAAAAAAGAACGAGTCTAAACACTAAATAATCAATTTGTACTGACAGAATATTTATGAAAGAAAATCATAGAAAGGACCAAGAATGGACAAGACTGGAAAGAAAAAACAATCAAAGAGACCCCAAACCAATAGCTTCCCCAGCAGATTTGCTAGTTCTGTTGTGAGGGAAATCTATCCTATGGTTGGGATTAGAAGGCCACCAACATACTATGGGTTTGCAAACAGACAAACAAGATTACAAGTGTTTATTAAAGAGGAAGAGATAAGGAATGTGTGCCTTGTTTTGGTGGTCAATCATAGCTTGGCCTCTTCTCTCTAATGCTCTTTCACTTCCAATATTCAACACCTACAAAATAAAGAGACTTTCCTCAAATCATCTCCAGTTGTTATAACATATGAGAAATGAAAATTAATAAAGATTGCAATTCAAATCAAAGAACAATCTATATCATTAGTGAAAAAAATTGAAACATTCATTACACATTGATGGAATGAAATGACATTCTTTATTTATAGATTTTATGGAAACATTATAGATCCTCTTCTTGATCAGACTCCTCTTCGAGACCTAGATTTGAGTCATATTGCTCCTCTCCTCAATGAAATCTCTCCAATATAAATTTTCCTCCAAAATTGGTCCCCTTTTATCATGCCTTTCCCCTCTTTTTATAGTTGTTTGGGAGGAATTATTTCCAGGCTAGGATGGATAGGGAAGTTGGGGAGGTTTCCAAATAGACCCCAACTTCCCTTTGATTAATCATAATTTTTATTTTTAACGATTCTTAATGAAATTCGCAAGTTGTAGTGGATCAACTCGCAAATGATACGCATTTTTTCTTGAGGAAACACATGTATGCAACTTTTGAGATTCATACATGGGTTGCTTGTGGGAAACTTGCATATGGTACACAGGTTGCTATAAGGAAAGTCATGTATTCCAAGTGAGTTGATATGCAAAGATAGATGATACTAGATTTAATGATATGTATCAAGGGTCCAATCCTCTTATAAATATAGGGCTACTTCTATCTATATTGTCCTTTTGTGTGACGACACATTTAGTGTCATTAATCGAACAGAGAAGTGTCATTTCAAGGTATAACAAATACACTCATTAAGTACCTTAGAGATCACACTTTTTCTGTTATTTAGAAAGTTTTACTTTGTGTATTATCTGCCAACTCATGCATTACCAAAGACAAAGCCTATAATTAGTGGGACCTAAGTCACTGAAAGTTTGGAAGAGAGTACCCATATTTTTGTATGAGGAAGGTTTTCTAGCATGAAATAGATTATGAACACCCCAAACACATTAACTGGACCTTTATTGGTAAGAAAACACTGGGAGACCTTAACGGGAAATTTTCAAACAATACCCACAGAGGCATTTCTAGTGTCCATTTCGTGAGTTGAATGGGACCTGATCACAACTGAATGACAAGTAAAAGTTATTTCTGAAATTCTATTATGTTATTCTCTTGAAAGGAAAAGTAAATTTCAAAGAAATTGAAGAGGTATGGAGCCTTTGAGATTCAGACACAAAGGAAAAAATGAAAAAGATGCGCATGAATCTCTGTTCAATAATCATATCATCTGGTATATTTTATCATAAAGTCAAGGATATATTAAATTGTTTAGTAGAAATTGAACATCACTCAAATGAAGTGCTTCAATTCCTTTGCAATGGATGATGATGAGTCCATCTCAGCTATGAAGATCTCAGTAACGTTACTAACAACTTGTTTTTAAAATATTTTATGTACTTTTCATACCTTTTTAATTTGTTGTTGGGATCACCATACATTGTTTTCTTTAATACTTCGTTACTCCATATGAAAATCAAACAATGAATAAATTGAACAGGAACAAAGTTTGTGGAGCAAAATATGGTAGGACCTTGTTAATCTAGATATAAGACATGAAGCAAATATCAA
Organism: Pseudotsuga menziesii; assembly: GCA_001517045.1. Lineage (NCBI taxonomy): Eukaryota > Viridiplantae > Streptophyta > Pinopsida > Pinales > Pinaceae > Pseudotsuga > Pseudotsuga menziesii. The sequence continues at coordinate 322,643 of LPNX010507130.1, read as the reverse complement.
CTTATCCATTGTAGTGTCTTTTAGAATCAACTTTGGATCACATAGCCAGAGTTGGAAATTTTTTCTCCATGTACCACTATAATCTACTGCATATTGGTGTGTTTGTAGCTAGTAGTGTCTACTAGATATTGTCAAAACCATACCTAATGTTGTGTATTCGACAAGTTTTGAAATAGTCTTGTATTGTTTCAAAAGTCAAATTTATTGTGTTGATTATCCCAAAAAATTTAACAATGATTTGTGTTTATATTTACAAGGGTAAACAAAAGAAGAATTGATGAAACAAAATCTCATCCAAATCCATAAATATGTTGCCCACATGTTTGATAGTGATAGATAGGTTTAGTGTGCGATAGAGAATGAAAAATCCAACCACAAGTGTTGAAAACATAAATACACAAGTGTCTATAAGTGAGAAGCCAAACAAGTGAGAATCAGAATGTCATAGAGAACTTCTAGGTTGTCAAGTGCATATTATGACTGACACTAAAGGTGAACAAATGAAACAAGATTCACCTTATTTAAAGGAATCATTATCACCTTGTGAAGGGAAATCATGTACGCATTTTGTATTTAGCATTTTAGTTACCAAAGGACTCATTTGTTTCAGATCTTGATAAAGGGAAACTTTAGGGATCGATCCCTAACCCAACAGTGAGATTGGTATTAGCAAACCTTTGATATATAGTGTAAATGTATGTTATTTAATATAACATCTGAGCATGTACATATAATTGGTGGGAAGATAAAATGATGAGAATAAATCACTCATATAATTTGCAGATTGATAATAGAGAAGGGAATATTGACGAAAACACATGTGTGACCTTTGTTGGATAGAATCAAGGTAAAAAGGAGGTTTATTAAATCAAAGAGTGAAAAGGAGATAGACTAAAAACTCACAGAATTAGATGCGGCCATTGTACGTCCATCTAAGATGCTAATATTCCAAGGTCCTCTTGGCCGGAAATAAATCTTCAATCTCTTCTCAACTTGTAATGGATCTTCTTCTCTCCCTGGAACCACACAACTAGTCAATGGTTTATAGGCTAACTTGTTTAACAAACAATGGATGATTTTAGAGTTTAGGTGGATAATTTTAATTTGGTATAAATAAGCGTAGGTATAATTTTAATATGGATGGGTTTGGAGTATAGATCACGCAGGCATTCAATGTCTTATGGTAAACCCATATGCGTTACTCATATGTTTTATGAGAAATGGTGCAAATTGTTTGGGATATAAAGAAATAAAGGGGGGTAGTTTATTTGCCCATTTTCCATTCTTAATGAAAACCCCAAGTTCTAGTACAAATATTTGGTATCCCCTTATCACTATTCAGCAGTAATATCTTGGTTTGGTTTTGTTGCAAAAATAAAAATAAATTAAAAAATGTCAATTGAGTGTAAATCAGGTGGTTGGGAGGAATGTTTTTATACTCCCCTCTGAGTTCAAATATCACTATGTGACATGTTATGTAATTGAGGATTCCTTGATTCTTCATGAATAGTGGGAATCTGTATTTTTCTAGTGAAAAAAAAAATTAAAAATATTTTTAAAGTTGAGACAAACTCCTCGAATGTGGTTTTATGAGGACAAGAGGATGGGAATGATGGCGATAGGACATGTCATCATGCCAAGGATCATTTCAAGGCGACTTACATTCATTCCACGCCACCCTTCATTGAGGTGAACATGCCATGCCACCTTGTCAATTAATCCCCACTCAAACCAGCGGATAGACTGCTTTCATGGAAATTCAAGGTTATTATGTTGGGATTACAAAGAAACAAGATTTCATAAAGTGAGGTGAATGTGCAAGGATAAATTATCCTTACCACATAGGAATTGGAGAGAAGAGTTTTCTTTGGTGCAATCAGACGACTAAAGAAATGAGAAAACAATTGCACGCGCAAATCCAAAGAGGTGGGCACTCTAGGTTGCACCATATGGACACTAGTAACAATGGGAGATTTCTCATCGCGTGGTGGTGATCATGGAATCTTTCTATAATATCACAAATTATGTGTAGGGCATCTAAAGAAACTTGCATGAGTAGCTTCAAAGCATTGTTGTGCGGGTGCAAGAACTTGTGAGCTGGTGCATGGATTTGGATGAAATATTTAATCTTTCACTTTCAAAATTTGGGGATGGAACCTCGACTAAGAAAACCACTATCGAAGAAAATTATTCCACTAGGGAAAACATGGTGACACCAACATGCAGGGCTTAGTAAATAGTGCTCGGGATTGTGGGCTTAAGAACGATGCCAAACCAAGGATCAAGTTGGTCGTAAGATTAGCGATCGAGCAGGGGGAACCAAGTAGAAATGAATGTACCATAATGGGGATGGAAACCAACAAGCTAGAGGGAGAAGCAAGCGAGGATAATGATGTGGAATAAAAGTACCTAAGTCTTTCCAAAATGGTTAAAGAGGAATGAGCAGTCTTGTGCTCATTCCAACCCACTCAAACTATATTTTTTCTTTAACTTCTCCTTGAACATAAGTTGCATGATAGAGCTCACCTAGAGGCTTTTCACCTTTTCTAAATCTATGGCTGCAGAACCAAGATTGGGATTTGATAAGTGGCATCGACATCTCTGTGTAGTGGAGTAATTGAATGTAAATCCTCCAATGATCAAACCATGATAAGGTTCTTATGGAAGGTATCATTCCCCCGCATGGTCATATTGCTCTGGAATTGACGTGTTTCCAAATATTTTGTTTGGTACTCGCCATGTTGTGTAATGATTTTTTTTCTT
>LPNX010507130.1:287041-319253 GCA_001517045.1 Pseudotsuga menziesii | reverse complement strand
ATATACATACATATATATACATACATATATATGTATATACATATATATATGTATATGTATATATATATATATATATATATGTATATGTACATATATATGTATATATATGTACATATATATACATACATTGATACATATATATATTTATATGATGAAATATTTTATAATATATAAACACATATTCCAATATTAATATATATGTGACGAAATATATATAAATTGTGTTATTTGACGAGCAGGTTTTGTGGGAGCTAAGGACATCATGTGACCCTAAAATAGCTAAAAAAAACTAGAGGAATAGTTTCTAATTAAAAGTAAGTTGATGGGAAAGAGGAATAGTTTCTAATTGAGTGGTTTTTTATTTTTTATTCCTTGATATAATGTTGTGTATCCATTTATTTTACAACATTAATAATTTATTTATTCAATGTCTATGTGAGGAAATATTTTAATCATGATAACTCTTTTTTTTTAGAATTTTACAAAAAGGAAGGATTTTTTTTTCTTTTCAAAACAGAGGATATTGACGATTTTTTGCAAGGGAGAGACCCAAGAAGAACTTTATAGCTTTCCAAACTGAGGTGCAAGGAGAATCATGATGAATGGATGCATACGGAGAATTAATGGAGGTTTTGAAATTGATAATTTTTAGCTAACGTGATTACGCAAAATACATGAAGTTGTTGAAACTTTAACATACTATTGGGAGGGTCAAACTATGATGGTTTTGTTCAAAAAAAATATGAACATGACTATTATGAAGAAATAAATATAATGACACCAACTTCACGACATGAAAATTCCAAGAGGGAAGGGAAACAAATATCCAAGACTCGACTCAATCACACTAAGATGATGCACATGATGCAACTTAGTGGATATGTCGAAAGGATAATACGAAAGAAAAAATGGTGAAATAAGATATGGACATGCTAAGCACATCAAACTCAATGTGATAGTACAAATAAAATGATATTGCAAAAAAATTCAATAGGTTCGCATATGGTGTCATGTTTCAACACTAACTCGTGTCATTGAATCCATCTATAATGTTACAATTACCTAATTTTAACACTGCAGATGGATTCATAGATGCCCTAAATTTAGTAAATTGTACAAATTCATTGTGAAAATTGTAGTTTTCCATTGTCAAAGTGATACAAATAAAAATGACCAAATAAATTACTAATTGTTATTTGGCCATGTTTAATTTATTTGTGTGTTACTTGCGATATCTCAAATTGGGATATTTTTTATTAATGCTTGTACCACAGATGTATTGAAAATTAATTATGACACCTTGGGAAGTATGTAAAGCTTATAAGAAAATTTTTGTTGCTCCAAGAATAGAAGACTATGTATAAGGTTGTTAATGTAAGTGGTGCAAATCTTCTTCATGCATTAATGTTGAGCTATGACACATGAGGGGGTCTATGATTTACTAAATTCTAACATTGGAGATGGATTTAGAGACCCCATAGAAAGGGGTCTCTGAATCCATCTACAGTGTTATAATTTCGTAAGTTGTACAAATTCATTGTCAAAATTGTAATTTTCCATTATCGGAGTAACACAATTAAAAGAGACCAAATAAATGATCAATTGTTATGTGTTCATTTTTAGTTTAGTTCTTATTCTATGACCAAATTTGTCATTTTTAGTTTAGTTCTTATCCCATGACCAAATTGGTCATTTATCTTGGTCATTTTTAGTTATCTCACTTAGAATTTCTCAATTTTGATCATTTATCCCTTGAAAAAACTATGGTGACTAAAGTTTTGGTCACCTGGTCACTTATCTCTCATTGTGTATTAGTGAATTCAAGGATGGAGTATGGAGCATTCAATTGAGCATAACCATTTATGGCATCAACCTTTATTCCCTCCAAAACACCAACTGTTATGTTTGGCGTATAGTAGAAATCAATAAAAATACCCCCCATGGTTGTCTGTGAAGAAAGAACATATTATAGTGACTCTTATTGTCCCTAGTAGAAGAAAAGTGAAGAATATGAATGTTTAACTACAACCATTGATCGATAAATTGTAGGAAATATGGGAAGGGATACAAGTATATGATGTATTGACACCCATCCAAATTGAGAGGAGCTTTATGTTGTGTGGCAGACGTGTATACACCAGACATGATTATCTAAGATTAGGAGTTTTTCTAGTAAAAATGTTGATTGTTTAGTTTATATTTGTAACAATATTTTTTCCATAGTTAATTTGGTGTGGCTATATTAATCTTCAACACTAACATTCTATGTATACAAATAACACAACAAGTCTTGTAACAAAAGGGTATCATGTATGTAAATGGTGTGGACCTTCTATGAAGGCTAGGTGGTCCATCCACCTACGAAAGTCAGCGTACTACTATTCCAGGGTATTCATCCTATAATACCACCCTTATAGAAGATTAACATCTAATTTAAATAGTAAAACAAAGAGAACCCAAAGGCATGAAATAATGACACCAGCTCAAGGATTAAGGCACATGACAAATATAAGTAAAAGGAAATCACAGAAACGTTCGATGGGGAACCTATATTCGATTATCCTGAATTCTTTGACACCTATTTTGAGAAAATTCACATTGGGATGAAAAGGAAATCAGTATTTTATGATCTCCCATATTGGGAGCATCTTAAGATTGTCCACTTACTAGATCCCATGTATATATTTAAAAATGTTTCATCTTATTTGTGAAGTTACATATCATCAAAACAAAGTGACACATTGGTTGTTAGGAGATATCTTATTTCTTCAAACACTAAAAAGAAGCATTGGATAAGATAAGAAAATAGAGGAAATGATGGCCCCTCTTGGTCTTTTAAAGAAGGTGGCATCCCATGGGTTTTGATGAAAGATGATCTTTAATATGAAATAAATTATATTAGGTGTGAAGGTGCCTTATTTATATGTGTCTACTCTATGGTGATGCTTCACTATAGAAGAAACATTTTCGAGGTTGAAATCACATGACTATATGAACCTTCTAAGGATACGTATGTCAAAAACATGTATTTTTTATTTTTTGTTTTTATTTTCTATGCCACAAGTTAAAACACGATTGATTTTTTACATGTATACTTTGTAGTGTTGTTATCATTTGCTTGTGCATGAGTGTGTAAACCATGAATTCTCTGAGTATCTGTAGTGTGACATATCTAAATTATCTATATTTGTATGGATTATCATATCGAAGGAGATTCATATGGCTAGCATTCCATGGTGTCATCAAGAGATAGCTAATATTGTTTTTATGTTTGAGAAGACACTACCGATAAGTTTCATGGACTTGCAAGGTCATCTTCTACTTCACATAGTTGCTGAGGTTGAATTAGTTGAGGTGGTCTCATGTTGTTGGTTCTTCTTATTAGAGAGGTACATGAAAAATTTGAAGGGATTTGTTAGACAAAGAAAAAAATATGAGGATTCTATTGCATAGGGGTACATAGTGTATGATGCATTCCACTTTTCTAGTGAGTACATCAAGAAAATAGATGACACACCGGGCATAGTGATTTGGGATTACCAAAGGGATTAGGAAAAAATCGAAGCAGAGATAATCCAAACGAATGGAATGAGGTGCATGATAAAGACTAAGCCAATTATATTTTTTCCCATTTCTACAAAGTAACTATTCACACTAGCCTTCATAATCTATATTTGATCTCATACGTAATAAATGTCAATTTGATTTTGTAATACAACAGTGAATTCAGAAATCGATGCCATTAATAAATTTATTATTTACAACGAGGAGGAAATACAATCATGGGTCACATTGTATGAAGAGAGTAGGATGAAATGGGTGTTGAATATGTGTTGTCATTGATGTCAAAGGACCAAAGATAATATGGATCAAAATTCAATTAAAATATGTCAAGGGATCAAAGATCGGATGGATCGGATGTCAATTAAAATATGTCAAAGGATCAAATATCAAATGGATCAGAAGTCAAAAGAATTAAATTGAATTAAAAGATGTAAAAGGATCAAAGAGAAGAAGGACCATAAGTCAAATAATAAGATCGAATTGCTAAAAGACTTCCTCTTACATAGCCAGCTTGAAGAAATACATATAATAGAATGTGGACGTCACATAAAATCAATTATCCCACCATGACATTGGTCACAAATGCGCATATAATCATAAATATAGAATAACATTGAAAATGCACAGATGATGAAAATACCATTTGTGAGACTCGTGAATAAAGAGAAACAAAATTGTGTGTAAAATTCCCACAAAGAATATGGTATGTGGTACAAAGATTTGTAAATAAAGTAATAAACTTATGTGTGCAAAAGTCCCACAAGGAAGTTGGCATATCGGTGTCATACACTACACAAAGATGAATTGTGGAAAGTAGCACACTGACGCAAATCCTAACTTGTTGAAAACGTAATCCAGTTGGATGCTATCCGAAGTTAAGGGACTTCACCAAGTAGACACATATCTTGAGTCAAAAAGATTATAACTAATCAAGATATGGATGAGGTTAAGTAAGCTTGTGGAGAATGAATATCTAATATAATTTTTTAACAAGCTTCTAAATTTATTTGGAGTATCAATGGCTCATTAATCGCAGAGAGTATCTTTATGCAAAGGATCCAAAGTGCGCAACTAAGTTAGTGATGAACATCGAATAAGTGCACTTGAAGAAAAGGATACCCATATCTTTGATGTGTGAATCCATTGCTCAGTAAAGTTGCAAATCACATAACAACAAGTATAACTGAGCCAAAGACTCTATTCAGATGCAAAACAAAGATCAATTAAAAGGACTCAGACACAATAAAAATCGCACATTGTATTTTTTGGCAACTGTATTTTTCAGACGCAGATACTCAAACACGAACCAAAGAAGTTATAGCAATTGTGGATTGTGAAGATAAGGTATTTTCTCTATTTTCATTTTTTTCTATATAATCATATTTCATATCAGTGAGGTCAAACTAGAAAATGAAGGGATTTTCATCCTCCTTCCAGTTGATGTTAGAGAATACAATTAGGGTGTAGCACCATCCTTTCTATCGGTGCATTATAAACTCAGGGGGTCTTATCCTCCTTCCAGTCAATGATGAAGAACAAACGAAAGTTTGTGCTTCCACAACTGGAGAGCATAGTTATCCACAGGTCGGATATTGAATCCCCAAGTCACAATTTGTGTAGTTAGACATATATATGTTCGGGTCAGTGCTTTAATATCGTGAGTTGGTGCTCATAAAGATTGAAGTTATTGCAGTTTGGTGCCATCATCTAATAAATTGTACTTGGGATTAGGTTAACACCTGAAATGAGTGGGTGTGCATGTTTGGAGACTGTAATCTCCCACTGATGTAAATATACATATATATTTATAGATATAAAATTATTCTCAAGTACCTGTGTGATGTTATGATTATTCTTGTGGATGCTGGAAAGTTTTAAATCTATGAAAATATGCATAAGTTAAAATTATACATATCTACGCAATAACTGATTCACCCCCCCTCTTAGTAATAAGTTAATTCCAACAATTGGTATCAAAGCATGTGTCTTCAATAAAAATCTAACATATGGAAGACTGATCCAATGCAAATATGGATAAGCAAGAAGGAATGTCCACCAACAGGGCTCCAATATTTTTGGCTCAAACTATACCTTCTGGAAAATTCGAATGGAATTATATCTACAATCACTTGGCATGGATGTTTGGAATTTATTTGAAGATGGATATGAATTTCCTTAAGATGCAGATGAGTCAAAATGTAACTGTGAGCACTCAACCTCTAAAACAGCGACGGTTGATCCATAAAATAGAAAACAATATGAATGGAATGCGCAAGAAAAGAACACCATATTGTGTGGATTAGCTTATGTTGATTTCACCAAAGTAATGCAATGCACCACAAATAAATAAGTTTGGGATAAACTAAAATGTATTTATAAAGGTGATGACAAAGTCAAGAAGGACAAAATGCAAACACTCTCACTGCAGTTTGAAACTCTCAAAATGAATGAGCAATAAGATGTTGCCTCATACTTTCTAATATTGTATGAGATAGTAAACTCCATAACATGACTTGGAGCTATGATTAAAGATAAGTCAGTTGTACAAAATATCATGAGAACTCTTCCTACACAGTTTAATCTGAAAATGTTAGTTCTAGAAGAAAAAGGTGATTTGGATGACCTGGACAAGGATGAACTATATGGAATTCTCACAACATATGAGATGAAAATAGAACCTGAGAATGTATCCAAGAAAGAAGTTGTGTTTAAAGTAGTAGGAAATCCCAATTTCAGCAAAAATGAATGCAAGAATATCTAATATCCTAAATTTTGACCTTGATTATATTGGGCATGATCTCCCACTACAGATGAATTACTTTGATGTTATATTTATCTCTATATATTGGGTGTATTCCCCATGAAACATGATTTATGTTGGTCATATAGATATACTGGGCATAATCCCCAATGCGCATGTTTTATTGTTTTATTATATGATTATATATTGGGAATAGGCCATGTTGGACAAGGAATGTTGTTGTTGTACTGCCCTGATGTACTGGATTTATGTATTATGTGATTGGGCACAAGCCCTAATATACTGAGATGATATTTTTCTGATGTATTGTGCAGAAGGATGATATACTTGATTGATTTCTATAATCTATTGGGAATAAGACATGTATCAAATTGGTTATAAGACTATGTGTTGAGTGTAAGCTCTGTAGAACATAGGTAACCCCAGCAAGTAAAGAATGAAAGTGTTGGGCATAAGCCCTGGAGCACTCCAACATAATGTTGAGCATAAGCTCTGAAGCATCGGATCTTTGGCCATTGTATCCCTAGGTGTATTGTAGTAATGAATCATAGTATTAGTGTTGAGCAAAACGCTCTAGAATTGCACTAGTGTAACTCCCGTTTGTTAGTGTTGAGCATAATCTATGAATAGAACTAGGGGTTACTGTAATTAAGGGTGTTGAGTTGGAAATATTCTGAATAACACCAACCCTCATCATACTTATTAAGTTGATTAATTGAAATTCCAATATATTTCTCATGAAGGACTGTAACCTACTGCCATGAATATGAGGTAATTCAACATGCAAGGAAATCTAGAGCTACCTATCGTAGTTGATTGACCAAACCCTACCTGAGGCTTTGTTAAAAGAATTAACATAAACTAAGGAAGCATCAAATAAACAAAGAATGATATTTAATGCATGGATAATAATAGATGATAAATTGAATAAGTAAGTCTACATCCACTTATGAGAATAATAAATATATATATGTGAAAATAAATAAAGATAAAAAAAAGTAATAAGTAAAAATCTATGTATATATTATCTTACAAACTAAATATATAAATGAAAATCATGTTGTAAACTCAAGTAGGAACTAATAAAAGTTCCTAGTTATCAAGGATTAATATATATTACATATAAAAAAAATAAGAATTATTTCAAGAAAATATCAAAATCTTGATTTAACTGAAGTTAACCAACTTCCCTTTCCCAAAGAATATCTACAAGATCAAAGCCAAGATAAGGCTTGAGGGATATCATTATTATTCATGTATGGAATTGGAGAGCATTTCCAAAACCAGTACTTAAATAATATAGAGATTGACTTCCAAACACCAGCAGCCTCATCCTTAGGAGCAAGGTAATTTTTAGGGGCGAAATTTCTCCAATTGGCTACTTTTGGGGTTTTTTCAAAATATAAATTTGCTATTTGGTCATTTTTAGTGTCTAATATCGCTTATATTTACATAAAATATGTTTTTTATCATAATATTTGCCAAAATTTACACATTTCAGTGTTAATTTTATGTTTCATATTTAATATTCTCCTACATATCTATAAACATGTTTTTTTCAATCCAAAACAATCTCCTAGAATACTATACTTAAGTATAATATTAGAATCCTTAAAAAATACCATGCTTCGGAGTTCTAGTTTTCTCTTGCATGTTGGAGCCAACTCGGGGGGTCTAATTTAGAACCAGGAACGGTTCCAGGTCATGGTTTGGAGGAACGTGGAAATTCTAAGGTCATATGGTTGTCATTCCTAAGGTCAGAGATAGAGTGTGAGTGTGTCTCATTAATTTTGTGTGTTGAATTGTGCAGGGTGATAGAGCCATTTCAAGCTACGTAACTACAGGTAAGAGGTTTTCTATATTCCATATTTTATTTCTATTTTTAAATATGTTTACATGCTGAGATTACAGGTATTAAGAATTGTATTGGAAGTTGTAAATCATCCTTCATCATCGTAAATAAATGTTTTTAAATGTTTTATAGTTTAGCATAGAATATAAGGTTAATTTTTTATAAGGATTGTGATAAATTATTTTCAAAAGCTTCTACAAATGTCTTAGGGTTTAGGCTAGATTTTAAATTTTAACCCTAGTAAAGATTAAGATAAACCATTTCCAAAACATCATAAACAACGTTGAATCCACACATAGAAATCCTAGATCCTAGAAACAACATCCAATAACTATTTAAGCATTTTAATAAGATAGAAAAGAATTATTTCCAAGTAAAGTATTCTCTCCATCCAAGCAAAGCTCGTGTTGGAGCTCTATTTACAAATATATACTATAAACTCAACACTTGAGCAAATTATCATGCAAGGTTTAAACCTATAATAACGCTTAGCATTTTATCACAGAGCATCCATGAAGAGTTAGAAACATAGTCAGTTTATAAACTAACCTTTAAATTAAACATCTACATGCCAAAGATAGAACATAAGTAAAGAACCATAGACAAATGAACCCCATTGGGGTTTCCAAATCTACTCTATTAGTGTGTCTAGAATTCTAAATGATTCCTAAAATGCCATGCACAACACTAGATGGAATTCACGATTATACATTTAAAGAGACACAGATATTTACCAATATAACCAAATAAATAAACTATCAAATTAAATAACAATTGACAGGACAACTATAAAACATGAGTCATAAACTAGGGATCGAATCCCTTGGAGTCCAATTCCACATATACCAATGTTTCCAGAACCACGATTTTAACCCCATAAGCGTTGGCTGAGACCATGTTTAAGCCATACATAAAATAACGATAAACCAATAACCATCAAATTCCACAAGTGTTGGTTGTAAGAAGGTTTAAATATTTAAAAAGATGTAGGCTGTTACTTAAACCATTAATTAAACTTAGACAGGGTATAACAACACCCTCCAACCAACCATGGAAACCCATAGGGTTGTGTTGCCAGCCACCATGTAGAAGAAAGGCCTTGTCGCTAGCGTTTGTATTAAATGTATTAAGCCACATTAAAAATTTAAATAAAGAACATAGCTAGTTCTTTTCCCGTGCTTCTACAATGAAGCGAAATACATAACATACTTCACACCCAATTAATAAATACAAACAAATTTTCCTCATGGTGCCATTGCTAGAAATGGCACTGTTAATGCAGAGCCCCTCCCATATAATAGAAATACGGTGCTCCTAGCAATGCTTACCCAAATAAATTTAAGTAATAAAAAACACATCTGCCACACATTCTCCTAAATACACAGAAAAAACTAATTTAAACGTAGAGATTAAATGCAGAGGAGTATACAGATATCAAAACTTCAAAATGCAAGAATAAGCCCATGATTTACAACCTCTTTTACCAGCTATCAACTTTTAAAACCAAATACAGAGCATCCATAACAAGATACATTCTCACCATTAAACACTTTCCCATAAATTAACCAGACCACGATTCCATAACTTAAATAAATGTAGAGTACAGGAAAATAGAACAACGATTCAACCATGAAAATACAGACATAGGGTTTATTTAAGTAGTAATTTCGACCACAGTAAAGATTAAGTTTATAATTTCAATAATTTCCTGAACAGGATGATAAAAACCCTAAACCCCACAAATTGTCTAAGCATCACTCCATTCCCGAACCCTTGCAATTTCGAATGGGAAGCCATTAAAAATAAAAACATAGCATCCCCATATCCTTTCAAAATATTGAACAACCAACTAGAGGCTAAGGACCCTCACACATGGGCTTAACAAGTGGTGGCTTAACTGTCTATCCCTTCCTTTAGTCGCAATCTGCTCCAATGTCGAACCTACCATGAAAACCAATCAAACGTCAAAGTATGTCTCAGAAAAATAATAAACAAGAAAATGTTGTAAACTACTAGGAGGAAGAGAACATACCTTAGAAGCATTGACAACCGTGTAACTCCTTTGAACATGCCTCTACCAGTGAAAGCCCCAACCAGGGAGCTCGCTCCCCTCACCTACGCTAACATGCAAATGAGGGATTTTGAAACCCTAGCTTTTGTTTTGTGCATAGTCCAACATGGAAGTTGACATAGTTCCTTCACATGGTCTCTTTTAAATCCTCAACCACCTCCCACCAAGGATTCGATTTTTACCCTTTCCCTACAGTCTTTTTCCCTTTGTTTATTTTGGTCATGTTTTACACCAAGCATTTAAACCCTTAGTTTTTAGGGTTAGAACCTTTGTTTTCTAGGTCTTAACCCTCGTTTAAAACATACACTCAGTAGGCTCAGCTACATAGCACCTGCAAAACAGTGGATATGTCATGCATTAGTTCATAACAAACTAAGCAAGCCCAATCCGTAGGATTCCTTCATATCTTTCTAATCGAGTCATTAGGTAAATCCATTCACTCCTTCCCTTTAGAAGAAGAGGTAAGTTAGCCACATAATCATAGTAAATAAGACTAGGTTGCATTATAAACATTCCTTATAAACAAGCAGAAAGTAAGTAACTTCGAATCACACCAGAAACAACATTAAACAAATAAAAGACGTAAATATACAAGAAAAACAGTATACAAATAAATGACATTAAATATCATCGCAAATAGAATACCATGTATTAACCTACGAGAGAAATCAAGAAAATGATTACAATTTTTGTTCCTATTAAGTTTATACAATACTAAAGCTAATTATAGATGTCACTTAGATCTTAGTAGTTTTATTGACCTTACAAAAAAAAAAATATTTACGGATTTTAGGGACATTACAAGTGGTATCAAATCCTAGTTTTGAACACTTAGAGACCTTATGAGATCGCTACTGAACATCCGCTGCAGAAATATATGTTCAAAACTTTAAATTGTGATTTTTAAACTAACAAAATGATATTGTTACTGACTATTTCAACTGCATATTTAAAAATAAATCCAAATCATGGACACGAAAGAGAACAATAGTCGACATGGGAACCTAAATTCCCCACCCTGAGAAGAAGAACTCGTGGTGGAACTGAATTCTGACTTAATGAAGACTATACATAGTCTAGAAGCAGATCTACATAGTTTTAAATATGATAACATGAATGAAAGGAGAGAACAAAAAGCAATAAATGAAGCTATAATTCAGAACTTGACAAGGTTAAACCCCCATAGATAGTCCACCCACTCTACAAACAAATCCACAGAAAAATATCATCATAAAAGAAGGACCAACAGTCCAAGAGAGGAGGGACGAGAAGAACACGCCCATGAATTCATAAAAGAAGAATATCAAAGTTCTTCCAATGATGGATCACCCTCTCCTTGCAAGAAAAGGCAGAAAAATTATGGTATCCTTCACGGAGAATTTCAAAATATTAAAGCCCCAACTTATGAAGGGGAAATCAATACCAAACAAAAGGTTGAAGAATGGCTCCTAGGTATGAATAAATACTTTCGAGAACATAATTACTCCAGAGAGATCAAATCTCAGCTCGACATTTACAACTTAAATGTAAAGGTATCTATATGGTGGAGAGACCTTAAACATACTAAGAGGGATGAAGTAAAGGATATCGGATGGAGTACTTTCCGCAAAATATTCCAGGAAAAGTACATGTCTAAAAGATTCTTTGACAAAAAAGTAAAAGAATTCCATGATTCAAAGATGGGATCCCTAACTATGGATGCATGTATCAACAGAGTTTTAGATTTGTTGCATTATGTACTCTACATAAAGGACAAAAAGGTCAAAATACAACAATTTTTGGGATGTCTCCCTCCAAATTTTCAAGAGATAATTGAGTTTTACATGCCCAAAACTCTAGACACCACCTTACATAAGGCTAGACTTTGTTATGAACATGGACAACTGAGACATGAAAATATGAACAGAAATCGAGACAGATTTAGGTCCTTCTCTGACAACCAAAAACCTGGTTCTAAGCCACAACCCTACAGGAAACAAAACAATAGTTTCCCCTCTAATGGAAATTTCAACAAACCTGGTGCACGGCCAAATGTTCCTACACCAAATGCCAACAAACCAGTAGCAAACGAAGTAGCCAACACTTCCTTGCTGCACGTTAGCTATTGGAATGTCAAGGGCCCCATTATGCCATAGATTTCCCAAACAAGACAAATGGATTCCTACAAAGCTTAAAAGAATACCCAACAGTAGAATACATGGCTAGTACACCTAGGATCTATGCGGCACTCGATGGACGACAAGCAGACCATCAAGCCACTATGGTCGAAATAGAAGGTAATGTTTCAAACTCATCTATTTCAATTTTAATTGATCCTAGTGCTTATCGAAGCTATGTTTCCCCCAAGATTGACAACACATGTAAACTAAACAAAGAGAAACATGAGAAACTGTGGCTAGAACAACTAGCCACTAGTACAAAAGGAAAGGTTTCACAACTAGTAAAAGAATGTGAGATACCCATGAATGGGTTTTCAACTAAGGTAGACATCATTATCTTACCCTTAGGATCGTATGACGTACTTATAGGCATGAACTGGTTGGAACAACACCATGTCATTCTTGACTATTTAAACAAGTCAATATTATGCATGGATAGCTAGGGAAATCAAAGAAAGATTCAAGGAATACCCAAGAAGGTTTATGTTAGACAAATATCTGCCCTACAGGTGAAGAAATGTATAAGGAAGGGCTGCAAACTCTTTGTAGTTAACATCCAATATGTAGAATTTGAGAGAGAACAACAAATTAAATAATTTATGGTTCTAATAGACTTCAAATATTTATTTCCAAAGTAAATATCGGGACTACCACCTAAGCGGGACTTATACTTTTCCATAGAATTAACACTAGGATCTGTATCGACTTAAAAATCCCCATACCACATGAGCGCACCAGATCGGTTGGTGGAGCTCAAGCTACAGTTACAGGAATTGATAGAAAAGGGTTATATCTGACCTAGTGTGTCTCCTTGTGGAGAACCTACACTATTTGTAAATAAAAATGGCGGTATGATGTGAATGTGCATCGATTACCGACATCTCAACAATATGGCCATCAAGAATAGTTACCCACTCCCTGGGATCAATGACTTGTTCGATCAAGTCGGAGGAGCAAAGATATTTTCAAATATCGAATTGTGATTCGTATACCACTAGGTAAGGATTTGTGATGAAGATATACACAAAACCGCATTTCTGACTCGATACGGTATTATGAGTTTGTGGTGATGCCTTTCGGGCTAACCAATGCACTAGTCATTTTTATGTGTATGATGAACAATATTTTTATTGAATACCTGGACAAGTTTGTATTAGTCTTTATAGATTATATACCAATTTACTCAAATAGTAAGGAATAACATGATGAACATCTCTAAATAGTATTACGAGTGTTACAAGAACACCAAGTTTACGCCAAGTTTATCAAGCGTGATTTTTACAAACCACAAATACAATACTTAGGTCACATCATTTCTGAGAAAGGGATAGTTGTCGACCCAAAAAAGATTGAATCCATCGAGGAATGTCCTACCCCTACTTGTGTCACCGACATTACATTAGAGGAAATTTGGGGTCTAAAATGGGCCTTATAAGAAAACGTACCAAAATAAGTTTTTGTGAGTTGGAATTCAAGAACCAATAGAATTTCAATAAAATAAGTCAACCATAATGGTTGAATTAACAAATTTGTAATTAAAAAAAACTACTTTTTTTGTTCGTATTTTCGACATATCTCATTGTGTTTTTACTTAAATTTCGATCGGGAGAGCTCGTTGGATGCGGAATTTGATTCCGCATCCAACGAGTACCCACACTGCATACTTTTGATGGACCCCCCTACCCCAAAAACAAGAAATACCTGAAAAATGTGATGATGACATCATCATCACATTTTTCAGGATTTCTTGTTTTTGGTGTAGCGGGGTCCATCAAAAGTATGCAGTGTGGGTACTCGTTGGATGCGGAATCAAGTTCCACATCCAACGAGCTCTCCCGATCGAAATTTGAGTAAAAACACAGGGAGATATGTCGAAAATACGAACACAAAAAGTAGTTTTTTTCTTTCTTCCTCCAAAATTAATCAATATTATTTTATTATTTTAACTATTATTTTATTATTTTCCTTAGGAGGCCCATTTTAGACCCCAAAATTCCTCTAATGGGTCATTTCTGGGACTAGCAGGTTACTATTGAAATTTCATTGAGAACTTATCAAGGATTGCTTGTCCCATTACCTCCTTACAAAGGAAGGAAAAAAAATTCCTTTGGACAACCAAGTGTGAGGAAAGTTTCCAAAATCTTAAAGAACTCTTGACAACTGCACCTGTACTACAAATTCCCAATCCTAATTTCATTGTTTTCATAGATGCGCACAAGGCAGGAAGTAATGGATTCCTCATGCAAAATGACTACACAATCTGTTACAAATCACGTAAATTAAAAGAACACAATCAAAACTATCCCACACACAATATTGAGATAGTTGGCATTATCCACACCTTGAAGATGTGGAGGCACTACCTCATGGGGAAGAAGTTTCTCCTAAAGACAGACAACATGAGTCTAAAGTATTTATTCAACCAGTCGAATTTAAATGCTAGGAAGGCCACATGGTTGGCATTCCTTAGCAAGTACCACTTTGAATTAAAGCACATAAAAGGAAAAGAAAAAAAAAATTGTCGATGCTTTAAGTCGACGAGATCATAAGTTGTATGAGGAAAATTTAAGCAAAATTGATTCGGACTTGCATGATAGGATTAGAACAGCAAGTAGGGTTGATTGTTTCTATGTTGAGGTCCTTAAAAATATTCAAGAAGATAGATTATTCCAACAACAAAAGCAATATAAAGTAGACGAGTCAATATTATTGTGGTCTAAAGAGAGACTTTATGTCCTGGATGGAGGAGACATCATGACCAACAATATAACAAAGTTCCATCGAAATCCCTACTCGGGGCACTCGGGATATCAAAATATGATATCAGCAGTAAAGAAACACTTTTTTTGTCCTAAGTTAAAGGCTGACATAGCACTATTCATCGCAAAATGCCAAGAGTGTCAAATCGTGAAAGCAGAGCACCAACATCCTTCAAGGTTAATACAACCGTTACCCATTCCGAAATTGAAATGGGAGGTTATCAGTATGGATTTCATTACAGGATTACCAAAGAGAAAGAAACATAATGATTCCATTTTTGTAGTAGTCGATAAGTTCTCCAAAGTGGCACACTTTATTCCAGTAAAGTCAACATACAAAGCAGTTCACATTGCTGACATATTCTTAAAAGAAATATTTCGATTGCATGGGATACCCAAGGAAATCATCTCAGATCGAGATGCAAAATTTACCAGTAACTTCTGGAAATCTTTATTCTCCAGATTAGAGACACAATTAAATTTCAGTACTGCCTACCGTCACCCGCAGACAAACGGACAGACAGAACGAGTAAATCAAATTCTGGAGGATATGCTTAGAATGTACATAATGAACAACCCCACAAAGTGGGAATATTATCTGCACCTCATAGAGTTTGCATATAAAAATGGGGACTAGACCTCCACCAAAATGATTCCCTTTGAGGTACTCTATGGCAAAAAGTGTAGGACACCGATGACTTGGGATAGCCCGATAGACAGGCTCATGCTAGGGCCAGATTTGTTGAAATACCTAGAACAATTTGTCACCAAAGTGAAACAGAATCTAAAAGAAGCACAAGACCGCAAGAAGAGTTATGCAGATAAAAAGAGAAAGGATAAATATTTCCAAGTCAGCAAACATGTTTATTTAAGTAAAAGCAGAAAGAAGCTCATTGATCTTGGGGAGGTGCAGAAAGTTGGCACCAAGATTTTGTGGAACCTTTGAGATACTAGCCAAGAAAGGGCCAGTGGTGTATGAATTAGCTTTACCTTCTCACGTAAAGTTTCATAATGTTTTTCATGCATATTTATTAAATAAATATGTCTATGATACTAAACATGTGATTGATTGTTCCTTGCTATAGGTGGAACCTGAAGGGGATTTTATTCTAGAGCCCCTTCACATTTTGGACAAGAGGGAACTACAGCTCAGGAAGTGAACTATTGTCCAGCTAAAAGTGCAATGGAATCACTTTGGGGCCGATGAGGCCACATGGTAGAATGAAACCCCCATGAAAGAGGATTACCCCACTTGGTTTCATGATTTCATTTCTAGTCCCTAGAACACCAGGATGGTGTTGTTCTAAGAGGGGAAGGATGTAATATCCCAAATTTTGACGTTGATTATATTGGGAATAAGCCCCACTGCACATGATTTACTTTGATGTTATATTTATGTCTATATATTGGGTGTATGGCCCACGACACATGATTTATGTTGGTCATATATATATACTAGGCAAATCCCCAATGCACATGTTTTATTGTTTTGTTATATGATTTATATTAGGAATAGGCCATGTTGGACAAGGACTATTGTTGTTGTACTAGACATAGGCCCCGATGTACTAGATTTATGTATTATGTGATTGGGAACAAGCCCTAATATACTGATATGGTCTTTTTGTGATTGTTGTGCAGAATACTGATATACATGATTGATTTCTATAATGTGTTGGGAATAATCCCTAGAGAACATGGGTTATGAGGCTATTTGTTGAGCATAATCTCTGGAGAACATAAGTATCCCCAACAAGTAAAGAATGAAAGTGTTGGGCATAAGCCCTAGAGCACTCCAACTTGATGTTGATCATAATCTTTGTAGCATCGGATATTTGGCCATTGTATCCCTAAGTGTATTGTACAAATGCATCTTAGTATTAGTGTTGAGTGAAAGGCTCTAAAATTGCACTAGTGTAATGTCCATTTGTTAGTTTTCAGCATAAGCTCTGAATAGCACTAGGGGTTACTGTAATTAAGGGTGTTGAGTGGGAAAGACTATGAATAGCACCAACCCTCATCATACTTATAGGAACTAATAAAGGTTCCTAGTTATCAAGGATTAATATATATTACATAAAATTCAAGCTAAGAATTATTTCAAGAAAATATTAAAATATTGATTTAACTGAAGTTAACCAACTTCCATTTCCCAAAGAATATCTATAAGAGAAAAGCAAAGAGAAAGCTTGAGGGATATGATTATTATTCCTATATGGGATTGGAGATCATTTCCAAAACCAGTACTTAAAGAATAAGAGTTTGGCTTCCAAACACCAGCAGCCTCTTCCTTAGGAGTTCTAGTTTTCTCTTGCATGTTGGAGCCAGCTCGGGGGAGATCCAATTTAGAACCAGGAACGGTTCTGGGTTATGGTTGGGAGGAACGTGGCAATTATAAGGTCGTCTGATTATCATTACTAAGGTCATAAATAGAGTGTGTCTTATTATTTTTATGTGTTGAAGTGTGCAGGGTGATAGAGCCATTTAAAGATACATAACTGCAGGTGAGAGGTTTTCTCTATTCTAGATTTTATTTTTGTTTTTATCTATGTTTACAGGTTGAGATTATAGCTATTAATAATTGCATTGGAAGTTGTAAATCATCCTTCATCATCACAAATAAATGTTTTTAAATGTTTTATAGTTTAGGATAGAATCTAAGGTCAATTTATAATAAGGATTGTGATCAATTATTTTCAATAGCTTCTACAAATGTCTTAGCGTTTAAACTATAGTTTAACTTTTAACGCTTGTAAAGATTAAGATAGACCATTTCCAAAATATCATAAACAACGTTGAATCCACACATAGAAATACTAGATCCTAGAAACAACACCCAATAACTATTTAAGCATTTTAATAAGATAGGACATAATTATTTCCAAGTAAAGTATTTGCTACAGCCAAGCAAAGCTCGTGTTGGAGCTCTGTTTACAAATCTAGACTATAAACTCAACACTCGAACAAATTACTATGCAAGGTTTAATCCTAGAATAACGCTTAGAATTTTGTTATAGAGCATCCATGAAGAGTTAAAAAGCATAGTCAGTTTATAAACTAACCTTTAAATTAAACATCTACATGCCAACGATAGAACATAAGTAAAGAACCATAGATAGAATGAAACCCATTGGGGTTTCCAAATATACGCTATCAACGTGTCTATAATTCTAAAATGATTCCTAAAACACCACTCACAACACTAGATGAAAGTCTTGATTATACATTTAAAGAGACATCGATATTTACCAATATAACCAAATAAATAAAATATCAAATTAAATAACGATTGACAAGCCAACTATAAAACATGATTCGTGAAATAGGGATTGAATCCCTTTGAGTCCAAGTCCACATATATCAACATTTCCAGAACTACTAATTTAACCCTATAAGCGTTGGATGAGATCATGTTTAAGAGATAAATAAAATAACGATAAACCAATAACCATCAAATTCCATAAGCATTGGTTGTAAGCTTTTGTATAAGGACACCCTCCAACCAACCATCGAAACCCATAGGGTCGTGTTTTAAGCCACCTTGTAGAAGGAAGGGATCGCTATGAGCGTTGGTATTTAAATGTATTAATCCACATTAAAAAATTAAATAAAGAATAGAGCTAGGGATTTTCTTGTGCTTCTATAATGAAGCGAAATACACAAAAGACTTCACACCAAATTAATAAATACAAACAACATTTACTCATGGTGCCATTGCTGGAAATGGCACTGCTAATGCAGAGCCCCTCCCATATAACATAAATACGGTCCTCTTGGTAACTCTTTCCCAAATAAATTAAAGTAATAAAAACCACATCTGCTAGACATTCTCCTCAATACACATAGCAACTAATTGAAATGCAGAGATTAAATGCGGAAGAATATACATAGATCAAAACATCAAAACGCAAGACTAATCCCATGATTTACAACCTATTTTACTATCTATCAAATTTTAAAACCAAATACAGAGCATCCATAACAAGATACATTCTCACCATTAAATTCTTGCCGAGAAATTAACCAGACCATGATTTCATAACTTAAATCAACGCAGAGTATAGGAAAATAGAACAATGATTCAACCATGAAAATCTAGGCATAGGGTTTATTTAAGTAGTAATTTCACCCACAGTAAAGATTAAGTTTACAATTTCAACAATTGCCTAAACATGATCATAAAAACCGTAAACCCCGCAAATTGTCTGAGCATCGCTCCATTCCCAAACCCTTGCAATTTTGTATGGGAAGTTATTAAAAATAAAAACAGAGAATCCCCATATCCTTTCATAATATTGAATGACCAACCAGAGGCTAAGGACCCTCGCGCATGGGCTTACCAAGTGGTGGCTTGACATTCGATCCGTTCCCACATTTGCAAGCTGCTCCAACGTTGAACCTACCACGAAAAACCAGTCAAACGTCAAAGTATGTCTCAGAAAAATAATAAACAAGAAAATGTGGTAAACTATAGGGAGGAAGAGCACATACCTTAACAGCATCGAAAACCCTATAACTCCTTTGAATATGCCTCTGCCAACGAAATCCCCAACCAGGGAGCTCGCTCCCCTCACCTGTGCTAACATGCAAATGAGGGATTTCGAAACCTAGCTTTTGTTTTGTACATAGTCCAGCATGGAAGTTGACACACGTCCTTCACGTGGCCTCTTTTAAATCCTCAACCACCTCCGACTAAGGATTCAATTTTTACCCTTTCCCTATAGTCTTTTTCCCTTTGTTTATTTTGGTCATGTTTTACACCAAACATTTAAACCCTTAGTTTTTAGGGTTAGAACCTTTGTTTGCTATGTCTTTTCCCTCCTTTATAACATACACTCAGTAGGCTTAGATACATAGCACCTGCAAAACAACGGATTCCTCATGCATTAGTTCATAATGAACCAAGTAATCCCAAGCCATAGGAGTCCTTCATACCTTTATGATCGAGTCTTTAGGTAAATCCAGCCACTCCTTCCCTTTATAAGCAAAGGTAAGTTAGCCATGTAATATTAGTAAATAAGACTAGGTTGCGTAATAAACATTCAGTCAAAATAAGTAGGAATTAATTAAACTTTGAATTGCACCAGAAACAACATTAAATAGATAAAAGATGTAAATATACAAGAACATCAGTATACAAATAAACGACGTTAAATATCATCGCATATAGAATACCATGTATTAATCTACGAGAGAAATTAAGAACATGATTAAACGTTTCGTTCCTATTCAGTCTATACAATGTTGAAGCTAATTATAGATGTCCCTTAGACCTTGGTAGTTTTATTGACCTTACAAAAAAAATTATTTATGGATTTTAGGGACATTACAAGTGGTATCAGAGCCAATTTTTGAACACTTAGAGACCTTATGGGATCGCTACTGAACATCTGTTGTTTAAATATATTTTCAAAAATTTAAATTGTGATTTTTAAACTAACATAATGATATTGTTAGTGATTGTTTCAACTGCATTTTTATAAAGTAGTCCAAATCATGGACATAGAAGAGAAAAATAGTTGACATGGGAACCTAAATTCCCCAACCCGAGAAGAAGAAATCGTGGTGGAACTGAATTCTGACTTAATGAATATTATACATAGTCTACAAGCAGATCTACAGAGTTTTAAAGATGATAACATGAATGAAATGAGAGAACATAAAGAAATAAATGAAGCTCTACTTCATAACTTGACAGGGGTAAACCCCCATAGACAGTCCACCCACTCTACAAACAAATCCAATGAAAACTATCATCATAAAATAAGGACCAATAGTCCAAGAGAGGAGGGACACGAAGGGCACACCCATGACTTCATAGAAGAAGAATATCAAAGATATTTTAGTGATGGCTCGCCCTCTCCTTCCAAGAAAAGGCAGAAAAAATGATGATGTCATTTAGGGGGGATTTTGAAAGATCAAAGCCCCAACTTATGAAGGGGAAATGAGTACCGAAGAAAAGGATGAATAATGGTTCCTATGTATGAATAAATACTTTTGAGTACATAATTACTCCAGCGAGATGAAATCCCGGGTGGCCATTTACAACTTAAATGGAA
Organism: Pseudotsuga menziesii; assembly: GCA_001517045.1. NCBI lineage: Eukaryota > Viridiplantae > Streptophyta > Pinopsida > Pinales > Pinaceae > Pseudotsuga > Pseudotsuga menziesii. The sequence goes on along the minus strand of LPNX010507130.1, from coordinate 298,028 downwards.
AGGAAACCAGACGGTGGAGAGACCTGAAACATACTAAGATGGATGAATTAAAGGATATAAGATGGATTACTTTCCACAAACTATTCCAGGAAAAGTACATGTCTAAAATATTCTTTGACAGAAAAGTAAAATAATTCCATGAATTAAAGATGGGCTCCATAACTATGGATTCCTTTATCAATATATTTTTAGATCTGTTGCATTATGTACCCTACATAAAGGGTGAAAAGGTTACAACAAGTTTTGGATGTCTCCCTCCAAATTTTTGTGAGAGATTTGAGTTTGACATGCCCAAAACTCTAAACGCCACCTTGCACAAGAATAGACTTTGTTATGAACATGGAAAACTAAGACAGAAAAATATGAACAAAAATCGAGACAAATTTAGGTCCTTCTCAGACAACCAAAAACCTGGTTCTAAGCCACAACCCTACAGGAAACAAAACAATAGTTTCCCTTCTAATAGAAATTTCAACAAACCTGGTGCACAACCAAATGTGCCCACATCAAATTCCAATGGACCAGCAACAAACTGAGGAGCTAAGGCTTCCCCGCTGCAGGTTAGCTGCTAGAAATTTCAAGGACCCCATTATGTTAGAGATTTCCAAAAAAATACAAATGGAGTCCTACACAACTTACAAGAAGATCCAACAGTAGAAGACATGCTAGTACACTTAAGATATATGCAACACTCGACGGTCGACAAGCAAACCATCAGGACATTATGGTAGAAATAGAAGGTAAGATTTCGAACACATCTATTTCAATTTTAATTGATCCCAATGCTTGTCAAAGCTATGTTTCCCCCAAGATTGTTGATACATGTAAACTAAACAAAGAGAACTAGCCAATCGTACAAAAAGAAAGGTTTCAGAACTAGTAAAAGAATGTGAGATAGACATGAACGCATTTTCAACTAAGGTATACCTAAATATCTTACCATTAGGATCATAAGACGTACTTATAGGCATGGACTGGTTGGAACAACACCATGTCATGCTTGACTATTTAAACAAGTCAATCTTATGCACAGACAGTTAGGGAAATCAAAGAAAGATTCAACCCATACCCAAGAAGGTTTATGTTATATAAATAAATGCTTTACAAGCGAATAAATGTATAAGGAAGGGTTGCAAACTCTTTGCAATTAACATCTAGGATGCAGAAGCCCATAGAGAACAACAAATTGAATACTTTCCAGCTCTCATAGAGTTCAAAGATGTCTTTCCAGAGTAAATACTGGGACTACCACCCAAGCGAGACTTAGACCTTTCTATAGAATGAACACCAGGATCTGTACCAGCTTCAAAATCCCCATACCGCATGAGCACACCAGAGTTGGTGGAGCTCAAGCTATAGTTATAGGAATTTTTAGAGAAGGGTTATATCTGACCTAGTGTCACTCCTTGTGGAGAACATATACTATTCGTAAAGAAAAAGGACAGTAATATGCAAATGTGCATCGATTTCCAACAGCTAAACAAGATGACCATCAAGAAACGCTACCCACTCCCTAGGATCGATGATTTGTTCGATCAAACCGAAGGAGAAAATATCTTTTTGAAGATCGAATTGCGATTTGGATACCACCAGCTAAGGATATGTGATGAATATATACACAAAACCATCTTTCGTACTCGATATGGCCATTATGAGTTTGTGGTAATTCCTTTCAGGCCAACCAATGCACCAACCAATTTTGTGTGCATGATGAACAGTATTTTTAGTGAATACCTGGAAAAAATTGTATTAGTCTTTATAGGCGATATACTAATTTAATCGAAGAGTAAGGAAGAACATGAGGAACATCTCTAAATAGTATCATGAGTGTTATGGGAACACCAACTTTACACCAAGTTTAGAAAGTGTGATTTTTACAAACCAAAGATACAATACCTAGGTCACATCATTTCTGAGAAAGGGATAGTTGTCGATCCAGAAAAGATTAAAGCCATCGAGGAATGGCATACCCTACTTGTGTCATCGACATTAGGTTATTTCTAGGACTAGAAGGTTACTATCAAAATTTCATTGAGAGCTTCTCAAGGATTATTTGTCCAATGATTGCCTTACAAAAGAAGGAAAACAAATTCCTGTGGATGACCAAGTGAGAGGAAAGTTTCCAAAAGCTTAAACAACTCTTTACAACTGCACCTATACTACAGATTACAGATCACGATGGGGATTTCGTTGTTTGCACAAATGAGAGCAAGGAAGGACTTGGTGGAGTCCTCATGCAAAACATTGACTACGCAATTTGTTACGAATCATGGAAATTAAAAGAACACGAACAAAACTATCCCACACATGATCTTGATCTAGCTTCCATTATCCAAGCCTTCAATATGTGGAAGCACTACCTCATGGGGAAGAATTTTCTCCTAAACACAGACAACATGAGTCTAAATTATTTGTTCGACCAGCCAAATTTAAATTCCACAAATTCCATATGGTTGGCCTTCCTTAGCGAGTACCACTTCGAATTAAATCACATAAAAGGAAAGGAAAAAAAAAATCGTCGATGGTTTAAGTCGACGAGCTCATATGTTGTATGAGGTAACTTTGAGCCAAACCGATTCAGATTTGCACAATAGGATTAGAATATCAAGAAGGGTTGACCATTTCTAAGTTGAGTTCTTTAAAAAGATTCAGGAAAATAGGTTATTCCAAAAATACAAGGAATATAAGGTAGACGAGTTAGGATTAGTGTGGTCCAAAGAGATACTCTATGTCCCAGATCGAAGAGACATCAATACCAACATTCTAACAAACTTCCATAGAAATCCCTACTCGAGGAACCCGGGATATCAAAATATGATATCGGTAGTAAAGAAACATGTTTTTTTGCCTAATTTAAATGCAAACATAGCACTATTCATTGCAAAATGCCAAGAGTGTCAACTAGTCAAAGCAGATCACCAACATCCTTTAGGGTTTCTACAACCATTACCCACTCTAGAATGGAATTGGGAGGTTATCAGTATGGATTTCATTACGGGATTACCAAAGAGAAAGAAACAAAATGATTCCTTTTTTTTAGTAGTCAATAAGTTGCCCAAAGAGGCACACTTTATTCTAGTAAAGTCAACATAGAAAGGAGTTCACATTGCTGACATATTCTTAAAAGAAATATTTCGATTGCATGGGATACCCAAGGAAACCATCTCGTATCGAGATACAAAATTTACCAGTAACTTTTGGAGATATTTATTCTCCAGTTTAGAGACACAATTAAATTTCAATACTGCCTACCACCCATAGATAGACGGACATACAAAATTAGTAAATCAAATTTTGGAGGATATGCCTAGAAGTATGCAATGAACAACCCCACAAACTGGGAGGATTATCTGCACCTCTAAAAGTTTGCATATAACAATAGGTACCATACCTCCTCCAAAATGAGTCCCTTCGAGGTACTCTATGGTAGAAAGTGTAGGACACCGATGACTTGGGATAGCCTAGTAGACAAGCTCATGCTAGGGCCAGATTCACTTAAACACCTAGAAACGTTAGACACGAAAGTGCAACAGAATCTAAAAGAAACACAAGACCACCAGAAGAGTTATGCAGATAAAAAGAGAAAGGATAAATATTTCCAAGTCGGCGAAGATGTTTATCTAAAACTAAAATAAAAAAGAAGCTCATTGATCCTAGGGAGGTGCGAAACATTGCCACCAATATTTTGTGGACCCTTTGAGAGACTGGCCAAGAAAGGGCCTATGGTGTATGAATTAGCTTTACCTGCTCACGTAAAGGTTCATAATTTTTTTTACGCATCTTTATTGAATAAATATGTCTATGATACTAAACATGTGATTTAGTGATCCTTTCTATAGGTGGAACCTGAAGGGGAGTTTATGTCGAAGCCCCTTCACATTTTGGACAAGAGGTAAGTACAGCTTAGAAAGTGAACTATTGTCCATATAAAAGTACAATGGAATCACTTTTGGACCAATGAAGCCACATGGGATAATGAAACCACCATGAAATACGCTTACTCCTGCTTGTTTCATGATTTCATTTCTATTCCCTAGAACATCAGGATGGTGTTGTTATAAGAGGGGAGGGATGTAATATCCTGAATTTTAACCTTGATTATATTGACCATGATCCCCACTGCACATGATTTACTTTTATGTTGTATTTATGTCTATATATTGGGTGTATTCCCCACAACACATGATTTATGTTGGTCATATAGATATACTAGGCATAAGCCCCAATGCACATGTTTTATTGTTTGGTTATATGATTATATATTGGGAATAGGCCATGTTGGACAAGGATTGTTGTTGTTGTACTAGGAATAGGCCCCGATGTACTGGATTTATGTATTATGTGATTGGGCACAAGCCCTAATATACTAAGATGATCTTTTTGTGATGTATTGTGCAGAAATATGATATACATGATTGGTTTATATAAGGTGTTGGGAATAAGCCCTAGAGAACATGGGTTATGAGACTATGTGTTGAGTGTAAGCTTTGGAGCACATAGGTAACCCCAACAATTAAAGAATGAAAGTGTTGCGGATAAGCCATGGAGCACTCCAACATGATGTTGAGCATAAGTTCTAAAGCATTGGATCTTTGGCCATTGTATCCCTAGGTATATTGTACAAATGCATCCTAGTATTAGCGTTAAGCAAAATGCTCTGGAATTGCACTAGTGTAACTCTCATTTGTTAGTTTTGAGCATAATATATGAATAGAACTAGGGGTTACTGTAATTAAGGGTTTTGAATTGGAAAGACTCTGAATAGCACCAACCCTCATCATACTTATTTAAGTTGGCTAATTGAAATTTCAACATATTTCTCATCAATGATTGTAAGATACTACCACCAATACGAGGTAATCCAACATGCAAGGAAATCTAGGGCTACCTATCCTAGTTGACCGACCAAACCTTACATGAGGCTTTGTTAAAATAATTAACATAACTAAGGAAGCATCGAATGAACAAATTATCCTATTTAATGCATGGATAATAATAGATGATAAAATTGAATAAGTAAGTCTTCACTTAGATATTTTACCTATATTTATTAAAAATAACTTTGTTTATATATATATATATATATATAAACAAAGTTATTTTTAATAAATATAGGTAAAATATCTAAGTGAAGTCTACATCCACTTATGAGAATAATAAATATATATATATATATATATATATATATATATATATATGTGTGTGTGTGAAAAGAAATAAAGATAACAAAAGTGATAAGTAAAAATATATGTATATATTATCTTATAAACTAAATCTATAAATGAAAATTATGTTCTAAACTCAAGTAGGAAATAATAAAAGTTCCTAGTTATCAAGGATTAATATATATTACATAAAAATCAAACTAACAATTATTTCAAGAAAATATGAAAATCTTGGTTTAACTGAAGTTAACCAACTGCCCTTTCCTAAAGAATATCTATAAGAGAAAAGCCAAGAGAAGGCTTGAGGGATCTTATTATTATTCATGTATGGGATTGGAGAGCATTTCCAAAACCAACACTTAAAGAATACAAAGCCTGACATCCAAACACCGACAGCCTCATCCTTAGGAGTTCTAGTTTTCTCTTGCATGTCTAATCCATCTCGGGGGGATCCAATTTAGAACCAGGAACGGTTCTGGGTCATGGTTGGGAGGAACATGGCAGTTCTAAGGTCATATAATTATCATTCCCAAGGTCATAAATATAATGTGTCTTATTAATTTTGTGTGTTGAAGTGTGCAGGGTGATAGATCCATTTCAAGCTACGTAACTGCACGTTAGAGGTTTTCTCTATTCCAGATTTTATTTATGTTTTTAATTATGTTTACAGTTTGAGATTAAATCTATTAAGAATTGTACTGGAAGTTGTAAATCAACCTTCATCATCATGAATAAATGTTTCATAGTTTAGGATAGAATCTAAGGTTAATTTCTTATAAGGATTGCGATAAATTATTTTCAAAAGCTTCTACAAATGTCTTAGGGTTTAGACTATATTTTAACTTTTAACCCTTCTAAATATTAAGATAAACCATTTCTAAAACATTGTAAATAGCGTTGAAATGACACATAAAAATCTTAGATCCTAGAAACAACATCCAATCATACTATTTAAGCATTTTAATAAGATAGGACAGAATTATTTCCAAGCAAAGTATTCTGTCCAACCAAGAAAATCTCGTGTTGGAGCTTTGTTTACAAATATAGACTATAAACTCAACACTTAAATAAATTACCATGCATGGTTTAAACCTAGAATAATGCTTGGCATTTTATTATAGAGCATCCACAAAGAGTTGTTAGATTTTTGTCATTTAAGCTAGCATTAACTTAGGATCTTAACTTAGAGAATAACAAGCACATCAATCAAACACATAAGACAATGAACACAAATATTTTCCTTAGGGAAACCATAAAGGAGAAAACCCCACAACTTCCTTAGAGATAGAATCAACACCAAATAGCAAAGCCCCAAAAACAGTAAGATGATATCCCAATAGCAATAGCCTCTTTCTCTCTAGCCCCAGCAACTTCTTCTTCCTCAGCTATGAACTACAACTGAGTGTGAGTGAGTGTGTGATAAATAGAGAGGCTCACTCTCTATTTATACTAATTCCTTACTTGACAATGACTCACTAGGGCTGACTTCTCTAGTAGATTCTAATAACCCTAGTGCCCCGAAACTGCAGGGACTTTAACCCCTAGACAATAGGAGGGTTACCCACAATGACTTGACATGACTTGTTTACATTATAGAACCTCCCGATAGGAAAATTGAGGCATGACATGACTCAAATACGTTACAGACACTTCCCGGAATAAACATCGGAGTACAATACATAAGATATACAAGTGAATACATTCTGAAGTTACAAATACTTCAACACTCCCTCTTAACTAGGAAGGTATTCTTTCGACACAATTTTCAGCACCGGTCTTCTTCTCTGTATCGACTAGATCATCTCGTCATCGTCATATTCAAGTTGTCTTCATCTTCAAGTCATCTTAATCTTAAATTCATCATTGTCTTCAAGTCTTCTTCATCTTCAAGTCATCTTCGTCTTCAAGTCTTCTTCTAAGTCATCTTCTTCTTCAAGTCTTCTTCATCATGGGATCTAGATCATCATGACTACTTGATCATCACTGTTAGATCATCATCACTGTATCATCATCAAATCTGGATCATCACTTGATCTGGATCATCATCATCAGTGATATCTCATAATGGTGCTATCTCTCTATTCTTCTCGTCACATTAACTTCTACAGAGCCAGCCCTTTTTCATGTTGGTTTTAGGCCTACCCTTCATGTAGGTCTTCACCACTTATATCTGACCCTAAGTCAGAATGACCCAACCAGTTCTTACATCTGACCTCATATTGTAAGAAAGGCACACCCAACACTCACATCTAACCTCATCTTGTTAGAAAGGCCCAGCACTCACATCTGACCATGTGTAAACACATCGCGCCAGAATGGCTCAACACTTATATCTGACCATGTTCGAAAACACCGCATTGGAAGGGCTTTGCACTTACATCCGACCATGTTTGAAAACAATGCATCAGAAGGGCTTGCACTTACATCCGACCATGTTCGAAAACATCGCATCGGAAGGGCTCTGCACTTACATTCGACCATGTGCGAACACACCGCATTGAAAGGGCTCTCAGTCCCAGACTGAGGATTCTTGGTAACTGACCAGGTTCCTCCATTCTCCCAGAGAATGGCATCAGCCCTTATATATTATAAAGTGGGAAAACATCAATCAATCACATCATAATGGTCATGCACTCATATCTGATCATGTAAGACTACATCCCACAGTCATATCAGAATGGCCCTCAGTCCCAGGCTCAGTATTCCTGGTAACCGACCAGGTGCCTCCATAGAAAGAATGGAATTCAGCACTTATATATGATCATGTAGGAACCAATCCTATAGTCACATCAGAATGGCTCAGCACTCACATCTAACATGGAAGGAACCAAATCCTCTCACCATGATAGAATGTCTCAGCCCTTAAATCTGACCATGGAAGGAACCTAATCCTCTCACCATGTCAAAATGGCTCTAGGTCTCATCATTTGCCTTTGGAGGGAACCTCGATCTAGAGAACACCAAGCTTCTCCCTAAAGTACTCAAACTTCACTCTAGCCAATGGCTTCATCAACACATTAGCTATATGTTCGTCCGTCGCAACATACTAGAGCTTCACTGCTCCTCTCTACACCATATCCCTGATATAGTGATACTTGATCTCGATATGCTTTGACTTTTAATGGAACACCAGGTTGTTCGACAACTTCACACAACTTTGGTTGTCGCAATATATACAAGTAGCATCCAACTAGAGATCAAATAAATCAGACAGTAGCTTTCTTAGCCACATTGCCTCGTAACTAGCTGAACAAGCTGTGACATATTATGCTTCAGCTATAATCAGTGCCACATAGGACTGCTTCCTGCTAAACTAAGATATCATACCTGATCCCATACTGAAGCAGCATCCTGAAGTTCTCTTCCTATCGATGGCACTGTCTACCCAATCTGAATCAACATAACCCTCTAGGTTAATCTTCTGATTTACGTCATACTTGAGCCCATAATCAATTGTACCCTTCAGGTACCTCAGAATATGCTTTGCAGCAATCAAGTGAACATGTCTCGAATCTGTCAGGAACTAGCTCAAGGTGTTCACAACAAAGCAAATATATGGTCTTATGTTCGTCAGGTACATCAAGAACCCAGTCATCTAATGATACATAGTAGCATCAATCACTTTTGATGAAGCATCACTCAATAGCTTCAAGTTCGATGCCATAGGTGTGGTTATGGCCTTGCATTCCATCATCCCGAATCTCTTCAGAGTCTCTACTGCATACTTTCCTTGTCCAAGGAAGATTCCATCCACATTCTACCACACCTCCATGCCTAAAAAATAGTGCATCATACCCAAGTCTTTCATTTCAAACTCAGTAGCAAGTTTCCTCTTCATATCAGCAATCAACCCATCCATACCTGTTACAAACAGATCATCCACATGCAGTAGGAGTATCACTAGGTTGCCATCTTCAACCTTTTAGTAAAGGTTGGAATATGCTTTACTCTTGGTAACAGGGATTATTTTAAGGGCGAATTTTATCCCAATGGCGAATTTTAAGGGTTACCCAAAAAAAGGTGGGCGAATTTTTATATTAAACTGTTTTTATTTTATTTAATAAATTATCCCATTATTTATTTTATATATAGCTGGCCCAAGTTAAATCACCTTCATCCCAAAAGAGGCAAAAACTGGAAAAATAATTTTAGCCCGGGAAAATACTGATATTTACCCACATTCGCCCCCGATTTCTGGCTATGGAAGTCACCGATAGAAATTTCACCCAATTTTTTAATTGTTAATCTAAAATCTAGTGTAAATCGCCCCTGGTTTTTCCTTATGGAGATTCTTTTAGAAAAATTCATCCAAAAATCCTGACAACGGGGTAGAATGGGACCAATTTTGTCCACATAATCAAGTTTCAAATCTTAATAGGGTTTCAATCTCGGAGAATTTGGTTTCAAAGGTTATTATGGAGTTGCAAGGCTCTTGCTAAGGTTTTTCGCAGGTTGCCAGGCTCTAGAATTTTGGCTCTTGCAAACTCCAATCGGCTCTTGAAAACTCCAATCTGCAGGTATGTTTATAATTCATTATTTTGTTGGGTTTGGTTTCATGCCGTTAAGGTAGGTAAGACTTACCAGATAAACAATCACAAATGCTGAATCTACACTTCTTCGAACAAAAGCTAATAGCCGAACATCACCAATAGGGCCTGATGCACATTTCTTCTGGAAACGAATAATAATTGTAGGAACATAAACTGATAGTAACAGAAGTGTTTCCATTAAAATTTTGAAGAATATATTTATACCCAAAAAAGAACCCGTGCAAGATTTCTTCAGAAATTGAAATCTCTCAAATTGAATAGCTTGTTTGCATTTTTCTACAAGTTATGAAAATACAACATGCTTTGTTCTTTTGATAATTGCAAAATGGGTTGTGGTTTCAGACACAGGTTCTCCATTTCAGATAGACAAAGAATCTCATCGCATCAACAAAGGACTGCTCTTAGCAATTATCATACTGCTGATCTTTATTGGGTGTATCATGATTTATTCAATTTGTACTTGGTTGTATATAAAGACTTACAACTCTACTCCTTTATCATCTCAACCTCATGCATTCAAGCGGAATTCAGATCCAGACACCTCAGGTTGGTATCACCACAATGTTATATCTTATCCCTTTCAGTGTACGAAACTAAAACCTCTCTTGATTTATATACCAACAAGGGAGTGGTGCCACCTATAAACATATTATTTAATTGGATTCAGGGTTGACATTCCATCCCTACCCCTGTTGAACCTGTGTGGATAGCTTCTGGATGTGTGTACACATAACAAGAAGTAGGATGCATTACTGCTAGTCCCTTGGAATTGTTTACATGGAAATAAGAGTTCCTATTTTCTCTCCTCAAAATATTATTTCTCATGCTCTTAACATAATAAACATGACTCTTAATTTCATGATCTGATCAAATCAAAAGCTTGGATTGTAACAAATTATAGCAATCCATGGGTACCATTGATTTCTATTTACATGAGAGTTGGATTAGTTGCATTGTGATTATTTTGATCTCAGACGAGTAACTCAACAAGTTGAATTTTATCTGTGTTTCCACAGATGCCTATAGGAGTATTCCACTCATACCTCTCCTGAATCGTTTGAACTCTCATGTTTCTAAGAAGAAGGGATGCGCAACTACAATTGAATATTCTAAGCTGCAAGCAGGTACAAATAACTTCAGTAGCAATAACATTCTTGGAGAGGGTGGATTTGGCTGCGTATAAAAAGCCAAGTTTAATGATGATTCCTTTGTTGCTGTGAAGAAGCTAGATGAGAGTAGCAGATAGGCTAAGCATGAATTTCAGGTAGGTTT
>LPNX010507130.1:240520-276126 GCA_001517045.1 Pseudotsuga menziesii | reverse complement strand
ATATATATATATATATATATAGATATATAGATATATATGATGTGGTTCACAACCCCGGAGAGGAGTTGCTATGTCCATAGGAAGAATTCAAAAGTGGTCCACCGGAATGGGATGCACCCTACTAGCTCTAATTATGGAGCCTAACTTGGTGGGGCATCAAGTGAGACCCTTATATATCTATGCATAACCACCCAGCGATTTGACCCTGAGACCTTCTTTTGTTGATTTATGTTAAAGGGTCCAAATAGGAAACACTGTATTGAGATGCATAAAATATAAGTTCTGATATACATAGTTAAACTTATGAGACAAAATAAATAAACATAGAGGCCTTAAGTGGCCTCTAGAGTCAAAAATCATAATTATATAATAATATGTAATAAGTAAATGTTGAGATCCCTGTAGTTAACTTTTAGGTCCTACTGGTTGTGAATCATTTAATTTGAAGGATAAATCTGAAGTCTGACTCATTAGTCTTACTTGATTGGGTCTAGGAATGTAAAGTTTGCCTACTATTTGTGAATGGCTTCAACAACCACTACCATTTGATGTTTTAAATTAGTTGGCACCATTGAGAACGCAATAACATTTCCATAAATATGCAACTTTCCTCTATAAACATAGAGGTGGAATGGTTTCATGCGGGGTCCTTCCTTGAATCCCTGGGATCTCCTTCAATTTCACCAGCAAATGGTACGAAACAAATGCAGATCAATTCCCTATTGGGGTCAGCCACAGTTGATCTACAAATCAGCTCCAAGCCTATTTGAGCATATGGTGAATGCTAGAAATGAGAATTGTGTGAGGTAAAATGGAGAAGTTGGTTAAATTTATAAGCTAGGTTTAGTGTTTTGGTGGTTTTGTGTTTTTAGGGTGTTTTTTTATACCTTTTTCAGTATTTTTGACTGATTTGGCCCATGGGTAGGTGGCTATATCAATCCTAGTAGACTCCCCTATCAGACTTGGGTTTCATGTTTGACTTGGCTGAGTGGCCAATTTTTGTAACTTGGCCAAATCATACCAGGTCAATGCTTGAATCAACCTCTAGTTCTGACTGGTTCTGCTAAAAAAATGGTCCTACTTGCTTTAGTCAAGTTGACTCAGTCGAATAGCACTAATCTAAATTATCAAAATTTATACTGTTTCAGTGAATATATGTACTTTTTGTAAATTAGGAGTGTGTGATGTAGATTTGTTACTGGGAAAAGATGTATTCACTTTCATGTTTATTTTATGTCTTTTTTGCATCATTCATTGCTTGTGACAGACATTTAGAATTAATTATGCCAGTGATAAAAAGATTATGAGCTAGTTCCTTATGGACTGTTCATATTCATTTAGCATGTTTCCCTAATATTCTTTCCAATTTGACTGTGATATGGAGGCCATTGCAAATTTGCAATAATGTTGCTTTTTGTAAGAAAAAATATTGAATGTGTGGAAATTGATTTTTTCAAAATTTCTAATGCTCATATGAAAGGTTCTTTCTTCTTTCTGTAGTTTATGCTGATGGAAGCCTTTGTTTGGATATTTTACAAAATCAATGGAGCCCAATCTATGACATCACTGCTATTCTCATGTCTATTCAGGTAAACAACTAAGCATCACTTAACTGCCATGTCTGGACTTGGTATAATTAAGTGGCCACTACTTCAAGGAACAGAAATACTACATAAACAAAAATATTACATATTGGGTACCCTAGCATCTCATTGACGTTTTTTTGCCTCGAATTTAATGGCCAAGAAATGAAATGATATAGCCCATTTTTTATACATATAAAATTGTGGGGGTTCTTAAAATCATCCTTGCCCAAGAGTATGGGTGAGTGGGGAATAAAGAATTTGTTTTGGTTTGTGAAATCCCTATCCATGAAAATTTTATGGCGTGGTTTGTTTCGTACTAGTTGCCTAATTAAAGCCAAGTAATTGAAAAACTATGAGTGGTGGAGTGACTTCATTGAAGGATCAGAGGAAGCTCCCAATTTCTTAGAATATGTGGAGGGGTCTTGTGGGGTCTCTTTCTTCATTGAACACTTGGATTTCCTGGAGGTTAGGTAATGGTTCTCAAGTCTATATTGGGGTGATTCAGGGTATAGTTTTGTCAGCCTCTTCTTGATTTTGTGAATCTTTGTGGTCTTCAAAGTTTATCTCATATTTTTGTTTGGATTCATGGGGCCACTGCCAATAACATTTGGTTATTGTCTTGGGATGTTGGTTTGAGGGGTGCTTTTTCAATGGAATAGAATGAGTATATTAGAAGGTTGAATCACTGTAGCGTGTCTTTGAATGATAGCCCTGATGCTATTATTTGTAATTGTAATACTTCTTTAGGTGTTAATACTGCTATCCTTGCATATGTAGAGATTGTGTTATCATCAATCCTTCTAGTGAGTAATTGGTGGAATACTATATTGTGGAATTAGGCAGCTCTAGTTAAAAAAATTTGTTGGCTGGTGTTAGAACATAAAATTTTAACTTGGGATAAATTGATCAAGAGAGGGTTTGCTAGTCCAAGTATTTTTTCTTTGTACTCTAAGGCAAAGGATACTGTCAATCATTTGTTTATCTTCAGTTCATTCTCATAGCTGGTGTGGAAAGATGTCTTTTCATTGTTAAGGATTTCAGGAAACTAGGGTGGCGCTTCATTTGAAGAGTGTTTGCATATTTGGATTAATAAGGAAGTTTCCTTTGAAAATATTTATCTCTTTGTTATCTAGGGAATTTGGAGGAGGCAGAATAGTATCATTTTTTACGAAGGTTCTAGGCACAGTAAGTCCTTTAGTACAAATATTGTTGAGGTATTGTTAGAAGGCCATTAAAAGGATCTCATTAGATTGGTTCTTATTATATCCAGTTATATCCACCCTATATTTTACTCATTTATAGTTGGTATGTTTGATGGGGTGTCACAGTTGGGTAATGGAGATGCATGTATGGTATTATGAATTAGTAAAGTTCATTGTTTTCATTGTTGGATGAACTGTGGTGCCAATTCTAATACCAAATCAGAGTTAATAGCCTTGTGGGGGTTTCTGAAATTTACTTTGTCAAAAAATATTTTCTTCCTATAGGTTTATGGGGACTCAGAAGTCATCGTGGCTTGGGTATATTATAAGGAATGATTACAAGTGATTCACTTAGAACACTAGTAGGCCAAAATCCAAGGATTCAAAGCAGGTTACTTTTTGTATCTTTCCATCATATTTATATATAGTACAATGATATGGTGGATGGCCTATTTGAAAAAGATATGGGTATTGAAGAAGGTATTCTCTTTTATGAGGAGTTTAAGGATAATCTTTTGGTAGCTACTAGTTCATATCAAGCATATTAATTTGGAAGATACAATTTAGTTGTTCCTATTACAGGTTTTTGTTTTAGGAACAAGTCTGCAATACTTGGAAGATTGTATCTTATTTTTAGTTCATGTTCATTTAAGTAGTATTGAATCTTTTTAGGGCATCAAGTTTTTTTTGGATCTTTGGATCTTATTGTATTAGTTAATGTTAGGAAGAGATAAGGCATTTTTAGGCATCAGAGCATGGGGGACCATGGAGAACTTGTGTTGATGAATGAGATTGTCAGATTATGCCTTGTTATCTTTGATTCATTTTACCAAGTAATGGTCTTTTTTTCTAGGTGAAAAAAATGTTAAAATTGTTTTTGTAATACTCAAAGGACAACATGTCTCAAGTTTTCTTTCTTTGTCTTTTTTGTTTAGCCAATTGGTTTTAAATGTTCTTGTAATGGCATAGTACAACAATGCATCTAAGAGTGCATAACGTTTTTAATATATAATAACATTATAAGTATTGTGAGGTGTGCAAGTGTAGCCAAATTAGCTTGGAAAGGGATATTTGATTGTGCATTCATTGTTTATGGGTATACAATTCCATATAAAACATAAGGTTGGACTTCTTCTATGCATAAATGAATAGCTACTAGTATACTAATAGCTTTATGGAAAGGGATATGTGATTGTGAATTCATTGTTTATGGGTGTACAATTCCATATAAAACATAAGGTTGGACCTCTTCTATGCGTAAATGAATAGCTACTAGTATGCTAATGTGGGATATTTTCTATTGTCACACCAATGTTTTGAATAGAAATCTCATCCACATAAGATATTGATGAACAATTGTAATGACCACAAACACGTAACTTTCTAATGGGTACAACATGGTGACCCCTTAATAGTTTTTGCATATGCCATTAATAATGTCCATGTATCATCCATAATGGTATTCAGGTGTTTCCAATACTTGCATGGTGGGTTTCATTAATTAAACATTTATGATATGGGTTCAATCAGTCCAATGATTTTCTCACAAGGTTTGAGTTGTGCATGAACTCATTTAGATCAAGATAAATATAGCCATTTCTTCTTTGCTTAAGAACAAGTAGGTGCACACCTCTTCTTAATTTTTCAAGGCCCTACTCATGGATTTTGCCTTATACACTTGTTGTATATATAAAACAATTAAGCTTTATCATTCTATGCTTGATTAACTTCAACCGGTTGCCTAGGTGAAGTAAGTAAGCTTTATTGTTCAATGCTTGTTCAACTTCAGCTTTGAGGCAAAGCATCACAAATCATAATTTGGTTTGTGTATTATTTGTATTGGGTTGATTCTTAATTGGGAATCAATAATTCATTTGGCCAACCCCTTCCCTTATGATCCCAATGGAAGTAAAGCTTTGTTCTTGGCCATTGGAGATAGAGTAAGGGATCTTAATGGGCATCTAACTTTGGAGAATAAAGTGTACCATAGGCCAATGCCAAACCCAGGATCATGATTAATCTTGAGTATGAATTGTGGTATGAATGATGATAGGTTAATTTGGAACATGCTTTGGAGGCCCAATTCCTAGAGTTGGCAAACAACCTTCCTCAAGTTAGACTCTTAATTGCTTCCTTCGATGTATATTTATCACAATGTATGCCATGTTTGTCTTAATTATCACAATGGGATCTACACAAAATAAATGAATTTAAATTTGAACAGAAGAAGGCCAATGGCAGGCTTGAGTATTACTAAAATATTACTCAAGGATAGACTTGAATGACTAAATCTTACTTGCAAGAGAACCATGTTCTGAAACCTAATACTATTAAACTTCTTGAGTCTTATTTTGGTCTAGGTGTTCCATGTACCATTGCTGGTCAGTGGTGATCAATGTATATGAATTTGAGTTCGTGTTTTAGGTACAAATAGATTCTACATTGTACATTTTTGTTGTAACATTGATGATTTGAGCTACATTACCTTCATGCGGCTTATTTTAAGATTGATGATTTGATATTTATCTCTTACATTGTATCTTTCTTGTATGTGACAGCAAATGAAGTTGGAATTTGAGAAAGTTGGGCCTAGGAGCTATCTATTCACATAGATAGTTTCCTAACATTAAATGATAGATAACTAATTTGACAACACTTTCGCTAATTAATAATGGGCTCATTCAAGTACATGAAACCATGTTGGTGTTCAGCACGAATATCTTGAAAAAAATTTATGGTTTGTTTATTTCTTTTGTTTGAAGCATTTTGTTGATTTTTGAAGTTTGTGTGTATTTTGGTTAAATATTATGTTAATTCCTTTGTATTATTCTAGTTCTCATTCAAAGCTTGATTTAACCCTTTGTTGTAGCTTGAATCAAGGTTGGTTTTAGGGTTTGAGAAAATATTTATTTATTAACTTTTAGTTACATGAATTAATTGTCTTCAGTTTTTCGATTATTTTACGCTGATTGTATATTTTCTTTGTAAATACATATCGTTATTCAAAAAATAAACGATCTCTACATAGCTAAGCGAAGAGAAAAATGGTCTATGCACTAGGTTCCTATGCATTGATCGTAGGATACCTATTGGCACAAGACCAACATTCATCTAATGCAATAATCAATTGGCATAATTACAATGTGTAATTGTATTAGCCTCCATGACCATAATTGGCTAGTGGAGGCCAAGATCGAGCATAATGTATGATTCTATCAGTTTATCAGTTTGTCAAGATTCAGGTCCCCACATGTCCGCTGGACCATTAAGGGATGAGATAACAAGTGGAGTCCCCACTTGCCCTGAATATAGTTAGTGCAGTACATGTTCTGTTGTTGATGATGTGATTCATGTTATTTGACTAATGTTGTTGTTCCTCTATTTTAACAATATTCTATAAATCAGTGAAATATTCGCCATTTTTTTTAGTTTTTTATAATGAAGTTAAATATTCGCCGAGATTGTACAATATCTTATAACTTAGTGAAACATTCACCAATATTTGACAACATTATATAATAAAATGAAAGATTCGCCAAGATTTTACAACATTATATAATAAAATGAAAGATTTGCCAAATTTTTTTTATATAAATATTATATTATTGATAAAATCGCCTTCAAATTTTCCTATATATCGGAGAGATTCACCCATTTTTTATACATATAAATCTAGGGGGGGTTCTTAAAATCATCCCTGCTTGGTAAAGCCCAAACTGGATAGAAATCCATCAATTATGCCGTACCATGTCCTTGGTGCCTATTTCAAACCGTACAGGTATTTCTTCAATCTACACACATGACACTCCCTGTCATGTGTCTCAAAATCGAATGGCTGATCCACATACACTTCCTCTTCCACTACACCATTCAAGAAAGTAGTCTTGACATCCATATGGTGTATCTTCCATTTCATCACTACAACCAGAGAAAGTACTGATCTGATGGAAGTGCAAAAAGTTTCTTCATAATGTATTCCTTCTTTCTAGGAGAAGCCACGAGCCACGAATCTTGCTTTGTATTTCTCTATGCTGCCATATAGAGCATGCTTGATCTTGTAGATCCATTTGGAAGTACAATGGACCTCCCTTTTGGTCTTGGGACAACATCCCAAACATCATTCTTCATGATCGATTGATACTCTTCGATCATAGCCTCCTTCCATTCTTTCTTTTCTATCATTTCTTCATAGTTGGAAGGTTCTTTATCAATAATGTCACATAGCAAGGCTACATAACCAAAGCAGGACCTAGTTCTCTTTCTTCCTCTGTGTGTTTCTTTTAAAGCTCCATATCTTTCTACACCTTCGATAATTTCATGTGCCCAAGCAAGTTTCCTCTTGTGAGGATTCCTCTCCTGAAGTGGATCCACAGGTTCTTGAGGTTCTTCTAATTCTCAATCTTCTTCTTAAATTTCTTCATTCATGGTTGTATCATGAATTCTAGGTGCTTTTGTTTCTTCAAGTTCTTCAACCAGTCTCTTCCTGGATTTGATGTAGGATGAATCTTTGTCAAATGTTACATCTCTACTGATGTCGATCTTCTTGAACCTTGGGAAGTATATTCTGTAAGCCTTCGAGCTTTCAGAGTATCCCACAAATATACCCTTCTTTCCTGAAGGATCTAACTTCGTCCTCTTTTCTTTCAGAATGTGTATGTATACATGACAGTCAAATATTTTGAGATGGCTGACTTCTGGTTTCTTGTCGAAGAATACTTCTTCAGGTGTCTTGTTATCGAGTACTCTGTGCCAAGTACGGTTCTGTACATACACTGTTGTTCTAGAAGCTTCTGCCCATAAATGCATGGGAATATCTTGATCATGAAGCATGGCCCTTACTTCTTCCATGATCATTCTATTCTTTCTTTCTGCAATCCCATTCTATTGTGGATTATATGGAGTGGATAACTCCCTCTTAATCCCTGAGTCTTTGCATATCTCTTTGAATTCATTTGATGTGAATTATCTTCCATTATCTAATCGAAAGGTCTTGATCTTATTTTCTGTGTGATTCTCGATCAAGGCTTTGAATTCCTTTAACTTTTTGAATACTTCATCTTTGTTCTTCATAAAGTATATCCATGCCTTTCTAGAAAAACCATCATTAAAAGAAACATAGTATACATACACGCTTAGTGAATTGGATGGCATTGGACCGCATACATCAGAGTGGATGATTTCCAAGATTCCTTTTTCCTTGCTCTCGCTACTTGGAAATGTCTTCTTTCTGTTCTTCCCTTTCACACATCCTTTGCATACACCTTCATGTTTTGTCTGCATTTCTGGGAGACCTTCAACAACTTTGCTTGCAAGTGGTAGTGCTCTGTAATGCACATGTGCAAGCCTTCTATGCCAAAGCTCATTTGGTTCTACCAATTCATGAACCAAAGCTTGTTTTGGTTTTCCCTTCAATTTGTATATTCCTCCTTCTTGTTCCTCAATCACTACTGCATCATCAAAAGACTTTCCCTTTGGCCACATGAGGACTTTTCCATCTACAAATGCAACCATCATTCCTTTTGCATCCAATTCAAATATGGAGAGGAGGTTATTCTTTAGTCCAGGTACAAACAATACATCTTTCATCTTGATAGAATTTCTAGAGTCTAGCTTGTATGAGGATTTGCCACTACCTTTTATTGGATACCGGTAGTCATTTCTGAGTTTCACCTTGTGAGGTGATTCATGTTCAGATAATTTCACAAAGGATTCCTTGAATCCTATAATATGTTTGGAAGCACCATTGTTTATAAACCAATCATTGCTGCCATTTGTGATAGTTCCCGTGAGGGTGGAAATCAGAACATATTCTTCATCACTTGAAGAATCATCATTGTCTTGTCTATTTCTCTTTGTGGAAGGTTCATCATCCTCTGCAGCATGAGCATGATGTCCTCTCTTGTTTCCCTTCTTCTTGTGAGAGCTACTTTTGTTTCTAGGACAATCTCTAGAAAAGTGTCCTCTTTCATCACATGTATAGTAAATGTACTTAGACCTATCTCTAGGCTTTCTAAAGTTATTCCTTTGGTGAGAATTATTACCTTTGCGGTGGCTAGATCTAGTTTTTGTTGGATTGTACTATGATAGCTTGATCTTCACTTCCCATATTTTCTTCTCGAGCTACTATCTGAGCTTCTTCTTGAGAGCATTCTTCCCATAGTCTGTTGAACTTGACTAACTTATTTTTGGCACAGATCCCTTGAATGAAAGAGTCCCATGTCCTAGGGAGACCATTCAAGGTGGTCATTACAATCTCTGCATTCTCCACTTCTTTATATACTACTTCAAGTTGTTCTTTGATCTGGGAGACCCTTGTGAAGTATGACTGTATGGTCTCTACATTCTGGATCTTCACATTCTTCAATTGGTTCCTCAAGGTCATCTTTTGGTTTATGTTATTTCCTTCAAACAGTTTGGTTAGGGCATAAAACATAGATTTAGGTGTCTTTAGGGAGGACACCTATGGTATGAGGTGATCCTTGATTGAATCAACAATAATCCTCTTATCCATAACCAACTTTTTCTTTTGTAAGTATTTATTCTCATCTCCCTCTGGAACTGGAATCTCCTCATTGATGTAGGAGTCCAACTCATTTTCTTCCAGGACTAGGGAGATCCTATACTTTCAGGCACGGAAGTTATCATCTCCCTCAATATTTTCATCAAGCTTGGTAATGATGAGACATCTTAACTGAGAACCTCAAATGGAAATACAAAATATTTAGATCTTACCAAGTTAAGATGTCGGATCTGGATTTGGAGCTAAATTTCTGCAGTGCTGGTTCAGGAGAAGATTAGGTTTTGACTTTCTTAGAGTTCTGTCCAACCAAAATATTTGATCTTGATCTCAAAAATTCAACTTTTAGGGGGAGATCAATCCAAGCCTGGGCTCACCCAAAAATTCCACTTCTATGAAAAGCCCTATTTTTCGGTAGTAGTGTCGGGTCAAAAACTGAAAAAGCTCAGAATCAGATTCTGCTTCGATAGAAAGATGCACCCTGGGGAGGAGAGTCAGCCCAACCTTCTTTTGCTGAAAATCTATGGAGAGAGATCCAAAAAATAGGAATCCCTATTTTTGGTAGCTGCACAGTGTCTCCTTCTTAGGTTAGCTCTGATACCATGTTAGATTTTTATCATTTAAGCTAGCATTAACTTAGGATCTTAACTGAGAGAATAAAAATCACAGCAATTGAACACATAAGATAATGAACACAAATATTTTCCTCAAGGAAACCATAAAGGATAAAACCCTGAAACTTCCTCAGAGATAGAATCAGCACCAAATAGTAAAGCCCCAAAAACAGTAAGATGATATCCCGACAATTGTAGCCTCTTTCTCTCTAGCCCCAGCAACTTCTTCTTCCTTAGCTATGCGCTACAACTGAGTGTGAGTGAGTGTGTGATAAATAGAGAGGCTCACTCTCTATTTATACTAATTCTTGACTTGACAATGACTCACTAGGGTCGACTTCTCTAGGAGAGTCTAATAACCCTAGTGCCCCGGAACTGTGGGGACTTTAACCCTTGGACAATAGGAGGGTTAACCACAATGACTTGACATGAATTGTTTACATTATAGAACCTCTCGATAGGAACATCGGGGCATGACATGACTCAAATACATTATAGACACTTCCCGGAATAAACATCAGGGTACAAGACAGAAGATATACAAGTAAATACATTTCGAAGTTACAAATACATCAACAATAGTTACAAACATAGTCCGCATATAAACTAACCTTTAAGTTAAACATCTGCATGCCAACGATAGAACATAAGTAAAGAACCATAGACAAAACAAAACCCATTTGGGTTTCCAAATCTATTCTATTAGCGTGTCTAGAATTCTAAAATGATTCATAAAACACCACGCATAGCACTAGCTAGAAGTCATGATTTTACACTTAAAGAGACACGAATATTTACCAATACAACTAAATAAATAAACTATCAAATTAAATAATGATTGACAGACCAACTATAAAACATTAGTCATGAACTAGGGATCAAAACCCTTGGAGTCCAAGTCCACATATATCAATGTTTCCAGAACCATGATTTTAACCCCATAAGCGTTGGTTGAGAGCATGTTTAAGCCATAAATAAAATAGCGATAAACCAATAACCATTAAATTTCATAAACGTTGTTTGTAAGCATGTGTAAATCTTTAAATATATTTAGACTGTTACTTAAACCATTAATTAAACTTAGCTAGGGTATAACGACACCCTCCAACCAACCATTAAAACCCATAGGGTCGTGTTGCAACCACCATGTAGAAGGAAAGGCTCGCCGCCAGCATTGGTATTTAAATGTATTATGCCGCACAAAAAATTTAAATAAAGAACAGAGCTAGGGCTTTGCCCGTGCTTCTACAATGAAGTGAAATACACAACAGAATTCACACCTAATTAGTAAATACAAAAAACATTTCCTCATGGTTCCATTGCTAGAAATGGCACTGTTAATGCAGAGCCCCTCCCATATAACAAAAATATGGTGCTCCCGAAAAATTTTCCCAAATAAATTTAAGTAATAAAAAACACATATGCCTAACATTCTCCTAAATACACAGAGAAACTAATTTAAACGTAAATATTAAATGCAAAGGAATATACAGAGATAAAAACATCAAAATGCAAGACCAAGCCCATGATTTACAACCTCTTTTACCAGCTATAAACTTTTAAAACCAAATACAGAGCATCCATAATAAGATACGTTCTCACCATTAAAATATTGCCCAGAAATTAACCATACCACGATTTCATAACTTAAATCAACGCAGATTACAGGAAAATAGAACAATGATTCAACCATGAAAATATGGACATAGGGTTTGTTTAAGTAGTAATTTCACCCATATTAAATATTAAGTTTACAATTTCGACAATTTCGTGAACAAGCTCATAAAAACCCTAAACCCCACGAATTGTCTGAGCATCGCTCCATTCCCAAACCCTACTACAATTTCGAATGGAAAACCATTGAAAATACAAATAGAGCATCCCCATATCCTTTCAAAATAATTAACAACCAACAAGAGGCTAAGGACCCTCATGCATGGGCTTATCAAGTGGTGGATTGACGGTCTATCCCTTTGCGCAGTCATAAGCTGCTCCAACGTTGAACCTGCCACAAAAACCAGTCAAACATCAGAGTATGTCTCAGAAAAATAATTAAAAAGCAAATGTTGTAAACTATAGGGATGAATATTGCATACCTTAGTAGCATCGACAAAAATGTAACTCCTTTGAATATGCATCTGCCAGCGAAATACCCAACCAAGGAGCTCTCTCCCCTCACCTACGCTAACATCAAAATGAGGGATTTCAAAACCCTAGCTTTTGTTTTTTGCATAGTCCAACATGGAAGTTGACACAAGTCCTTCACATGGTGTATTTTAAAGCCTCAACCGCATCCCACTAGGGATTCGATTTTTACCCTTTCCCTATAGTCTTTTTCCCTTTGTTTATTTTGGTCATGTTTTACACCAAGAATTTAAACCCTTAGTTTCTAGGGTTAGAACCTTTGTTTGCTAGGTCTTGTACCTCCTTTATAAGATACATCTAGTAGGCTCAGCTACATAGCACATGCAAAACAACACATACCTCATGCATTAGTTCATAACAAACTAAGTAAGTTCAAGTCGTAGGAGTCCTTCATACCTTTACGATCGAGTCGTTAGGAAAATCCAACCACTCCTTCCCTTTAGAAGAAGAGGTAAGTTAGCCATGTAATCTTAGTAAATAAGGCTAGGTTGCGTAATAAACATTCATTATAAACAAGTAGGAAGTAAGTAATATCTGAATCACACCAGAAACAACATTAAACAAATAAAAGACATAAATATACAATAACATTAATATATAAATAAATGATATTAAATATCATCGCAAATAGAATACCATGTATTAACCTACGAGAGAAATCAAGAACATGATTACAAGTTTTGTTCCTATTCAGTTTATACAACACTGAAGCTAATTATAGATGTCCCTTAGATCTTAGTAGTTTTATTGACCTTACAAAAAAAATTACGGATTTTAGGGACATTACAGAATATAGCTGACATATCAGATAAAGAAAAGGCCAACTTTGTGAGAAGACTGAAAAGAGGACAAGGTAAGTACAAAGGGAAAATACCTTTTAAATGTTTTAAATGTCATAGAATTAGACATTTCGATTCAAAGTGCA
Source organism: Pseudotsuga menziesii (assembly GCA_001517045.1). Lineage (NCBI taxonomy): Eukaryota > Viridiplantae > Streptophyta > Pinopsida > Pinales > Pinaceae > Pseudotsuga > Pseudotsuga menziesii. Next base: position 263,137 of record LPNX010507130.1, on the reverse strand, counting down.
CATATGAATAAAATCGAGATAATGAAAGCAATGAAGAGTCAGAATATCAAGAACGAAGAGGCAAGCATCAGAAGAACAAAGTTATGAGAAAGAAGAAATTTCAAAGGAAAAAGAAGATCATGTACACCGAGGACAATAGTGCTTCAGGTGAAGAAGAAAATGATAATAGTCCATGGGATTTTTTGTTCATGGCCATGATCCAGGATGGGAATGTAACAGGAGGAAAATAATCAACTAAAGGAGCCATGGCTAGTATATCTAAAGATGCAAAGGAATGGATGTACAGTGAAATTTACTTTCCCTATGCAAAATCCGATGAAAAGAAGAAATCAAGCATCTCAAAAGAACTATTCAATTTGGAAAAAACCATCGACAATAAACGCTCCTCTAATGAAGTTACATTTCCATTTTCAAAATATGAAAGGTTCAGTTTCTCTAAATAAAGTTCAAAGTCTGAAGATGAGGACAATTTTGGTGTTGACTGGGAAGGTGAATTGAATAAGCACTTGAATATATGAAGAAATCAAGAAAATATGACAAATTGCTAAAGTAACAAATTGAAATGGCAAAATAAGAGGTCAAATAGATTGGGAATATTCATGAAGACTTGAAGAAGCAAATGGATGCCAAGGAAGAGGAATTGCAATGCGCAAAAGAAATAATCAAGGAACTAGAATAAAACGAGTGTGCGCTTGAGAAGTCCTGGAAGGAAGAGAATTAGTGAATGAGCTACTACAAAAACAAATTATGCTAAGAGGATCAGAAGCTTCACACTTGAAAAATAAAATAGCTTTCACATTCCAAAGGAAAACTGGAATATGCATTGACGCAGAAACTCAAAATAAGTTCAACAACAACTTGATTATCCTATATGAAATCCTAAGCTATCAACTATCTTGAAGATAAGACTAGTATTGGATTTGTAAAGGCTAATGATGGCATGTGTGACAAACAAGAACCTGGTTTCAACTAGCAGGATACGTCATTTCACAAAAAACATGAACTGCCTACAAGAAATGAGAAACATGGGTATGCTAACACTTAAAAAAATATCGGCAGTATTGTAAAATGTTATATAGTGAAATATTTTCACACCATAATATGCTATGTGTGTGATAAATATGGACACAAGACCTGAGAATGGTTCATGAAAATGAAAAAGGAACAGGTTTGGCACTAATATGTAAATGAATGTCCATTCTAGAAGAAGAAATTGGTTATACACCAAAAGACTTGGGAAAGGAATATGTCTCAAAAATGCATCAGAACTGAAAATAACGTCAACATAGCTCAACCAATCAAGAAGATATGGATGACAAAAACATCTCAGATATGTACAAAAGATGAAAACAAGAATTGTGCAATACCAACGTTAAGTGATTGTTCCTCACATTAACCTAGAAGGTTTATGCAGGATACGTGAGTCCAAAATAGGCACATCAAACACTCAAGGAATAATAAAGTACGTGGGTGTTCATTGAATTCATTTAAAAATCTACATATATATTGTTGTTGTATATTTGTAGTTGTTATTCTAAAAAAGAAATTTCCATGCATAAAACAGTAAGTAAGAAAATGTAGAAGCAATATGACTGTACAAAAAGTAAGTCTTTGTATTATATTCAAAATATGATTACAAAATTTTGGATATTCGAGGATCGCATTCCATTAGGCCATAATTAGGCGTTGAGGACAAAAATTGAAACAGAACAAAACTAAATAGGATAAAATATGTATATGAATCATAAATGCAGCCCGAGGTCAAATTCTTCTACACGGCTAGCAAGAAAATGTGAAAGGTGTATGTCCAAGTCCATAGGAGCTGGATCTACAGGTTCAAGCGACTGCAACATGGGAAGAAGATCCAGTTTCGAGGTTAATGAATTGGGATTGACCCCAAGATGACTTGGAAGGGTGAATGTCTGTTGTTGCTATAATTCTAGAATATCCACTCACCTACTCAAATTGGATAGCATCTCTGAAGTGTTTAGGTTGAAGTATGATTTTTGGCACCACATCATGAAATTGGATTCATTTAATTGGTTCTTCCAAATTCCTATATCTATCCACAGCCATCCCAGATCCTCCTGCTAATACTGAACCACCATGCAGAGGCTGTCAAGGGATTTATTAAATCGTTGGAAACAAGACATGTTGGCAAACAAGGACTGAGGAATAGAAAATTAAAATGAAAATGAAAAAATAATCTTGACAGAGTATGAACTAGGGTGGTGAACAGAGTGAAAAACATTGTCAACTTAAATAATTGGAAGTAACTCATCATGTGCTTGAACATAAATTGAAGGGATGTCCAAGTTGATGATTTCATGCATTGTACAATCCAAGGAATATGAATATGAACTCAAATTTAATGTGTAGGAATATAAATGACAGAAAGGGTGGTTTGAAAGAATGATGTCGTAGTAAAAGTTCTAGTATAGGCATACCACGTGGACAGGATATCATGCACATCAACTTTAACCATACGCAGGAAAGGTTGGAGATATGTGCGATAACAGGAAAATTTATTGATAGTAATAAAACACCTCGTATCCAAAGCTTGAGACAAGATTTACTAAAGGATACATTAAATTAGACACATAAAATATGATTATCTACAACCTATCACACAAGAAGCTGTGAGCAAAAATCCAAGTGGAGACAACAAAGCAAAATTTCCCTTTGCTTTTGATGTCAAAGGGGGAGAGAATATGAACAAGAAAGATCCCAATGATAGGGGGGGGAAATGACATGGTAAAGAAACTGAAAGATCCCAAACATGAAAAAGGAATATCCCAATGACAAGGGATAAATGATAGAGTAAAGAAACTAGGAGATAGATGTGTGAAAAAGAAATATCAGAACATGAAGTCTTTAACGCACATCTTCAAGGGGGAGTTTGCAACAAGTGATTTCATTCAAGCCAGAGTTGGCATCAATGACAAAGGGTGAGATTTTAAATATGTTTTTTCATTGATGTCAATGGATCAAATATCAGATGGATCAGAAGTCAAAAGATGTCAAAGGATCAAAGAGTAGATGGACCAAAAGTCAAAGAATCATATCGAATTGCTAAAAGACTTCCTCTTACACAACTAGCTTGAAGAAATACATATGGGATAATGTGTAAGTCGCATAAAATAAATTATACCATCATGACATCAGTCACAAATGTGCATATAATCATACATAAAAAAAATAACATTGAAAATTTCACAGATGCATAAATACCATTTGTGAGACACATGAATAAAGAGAAATAAAATTGTGTGTAAAATTCCCATACAGAATATGGTATGTGCTACAAATATTTGTAAAGAAGCATAATTAATACACCAATGTGTGCAAAATTCCCACAAGGAAGTTGGAATATGTGCATCATACACTTTACAAATATGAATAGTGAAAATTAGCACACCGACGCAAATCCTAACTTTTTCAAAACGCAATCCAGTGCGACGCTATCTGAAGTTAAGGGGATTCACCAAGTGGACACATCTCTTGAGTAAAAAAGATTATAAATAAGCAAGATATGGATGAGGTGAATTAACATTGTGGAGAAAACATATGAGATAATGTTTTGACAAGCTTCAAAATTTCTTTGGGGTATCAATGACTCATTGGTCGTAGAGAATATATTTATGCAGCGAACCAAAGTGTGCAACTAAGTCAGTGAAGAATAGTGAATAGTTTTACTTGAAGAAAAGGATACACATATCTTGTATGTGTGAATATCTTGCTTATTAAAGACGCATCTAGGAGAACTGCAAGTATAATTGAGCTAGAAACTCTATTCAGACACACAACATAGATTAGTTGAAAGGACATAGACGCAGTAAAAATCACACATTGTATTTTTAGGAAATTTTCTATTCAAACATAGATACTCGGACATAGACCAAAGAAGTTACAACATTTGTGGATTGTGAATATAAGATATTTTCTCTATTTGCAGTTTTTCTTTACAGTCATATTTCATATCAGGGAGGTCAGATAAGGCAAGCATCAAGGGGTTGCATCCTCCTTCCAGCCGGTGCTAGATAATACAATCAAGGGGTTGCATCCTCCTTCTAGTCAGTGCTAGAGAATACAATCAAGGTGTGGCATCATCCTTTCTATTGATGTATATAAAAATCAGGGGGTTGTATCCTCTTTTTAGTTGGTGCTTCCACAAGCAGAGAGCACAGTTATCCATGGGCTAGAGAATGAAGGCGTGATTTGCATTTTACACAGTCAGACTGATATATATCCAATTCGGTGCCTAAAGATCATGATTTGGTGCTCACGCAAATTGAAATTGTTGCAAGTTGGTTTCAGCAACTCGCAATTTGTACTTGGGATCAGGTTAACACCTTAAATGAGTGGTTTCTCATGTTTGGAGACTATAATATCCAAATTTTGTAACTATACATATAAATTTATAGATATACAATTATTCTCAAGTATTTTTGCATTGTTATAATTATTCGTTTGGATGTTGGATAGTTTAAAATCTATGAAAATATGCATAAGTTAAAATTATACATATCTGCACAATTACGTATTCACCGCCCTCTCCCCACCCCCACCCCTCCCCTCTCAGTATTAAGTTAATTCCAACAATGGTACATTAATAGGAAATAATTCATAGGGTTGAATGGTGGAAGCATGCCTTATCATGATCATTTGAAATAAAATATTTCAATGATTTGTCCCAAAAGTTGGATTGTTGTCTAAGTTAGAGAGAAATATTGTGCATCTGGTACCCTCTTGTTGAAGAGGATGTACTAAACATAGGTGTTAGAACTCATATTTTACCCCCAAATGTGAAAGGGTAAACCCCAAGGTAACCACAAAACCAAGCTTTAGGAAACAAAGTTGGCTTATTTTTGTCCAGAGAGGGATCTCTCAATATTTTTCTCACAAGGCCAGATATATGTAAAAAAAAGGTAAAATTAAGATTGTAAGTGGTTGAAACAAATGTACATTTGGCATGGAGTCACAACATGGAACAATATCATTCAGTGTTGTTGCATAAGAAACTTTTGCAAAGGTAGGGTAACAATCTTGTTATAGTCAAAATGCTTTGGTCTGGTGAATATAGACGAAAAAAAGAACAGTCCATTATGTGGGAATCTAACGGGGATGAATCCAACATTAAATTTAGATGAACAGATTGGTGAATGTTTGAAAACAATAGACAGAGCATATGATTATGAATTATGTGCTATTAAAACTCATTTTCAAACATGAAGGGAAAACATTGTGGAAGTAAATAACAGGAAACACATGCACATGAAAAAAGGAAAGTACAGACTGTAACAAAGACAACACAAGAATATTTGAAAAAGGCCAAATTCAGCTCTACAATTTTATTAATCTCCGAAAATATCAATTACATGCAAAATCTCACAAGTTCCAACCCTTGCTTCATTCCGAAAACTTGTTCCTATACAAAATCTCTCCATGAGTTGAATAACTAACTTCTAAAAATAGGAAATAACTGCCTTTTACATATGCCATTTATAACTACTAACCGATAACTGCTTTTGAAAATAAATTATAAAATCCTAATTAACTAATCTTCAAACTTTTCGTCTTCGATGGGTCTTCATTCATGCAGCTTGTACTTTGATATTCCATATTTTTCAACCAATTTCCATTGATCAACATATGGAAGGTCCAGGATGGCCATTTCTTTTTCCAACACCCTTAATTCTACGTGATCTCTATATGAAAAATTTGGAAATCATGCACACATGTCTCTAAGGGAAAATAGCAGTTCAAAATCATCTCCTAACTTATCCAATATTACCTTTCTTGACAGGGATTGTTTCATATATTCAAACTTTTTGTGATCTAACCTGCATTCGATCAAACGATCATGATATTATTTTTGGGAAAACATTCTTCCCTTTTCCTCCCAAAATAAAGGTAAACCCTTTTTGCATAATGGGGAAAATTATTCAAAAAGCAATTTAATTTCATGGTTCATAATGCCAATATTTGCTTCCACGGTATCCAGATGTTGATGTTTACTCACAACCTTCCATGCCCAAGTGATAATGGAAATTATGTCTTTAATGTTTGCCACTTTCAATTCATCCTCTGTCAAACCATTCAATAAATGAATAGTGTTGTTAACAGTCTCTATGGGATTTTTACTCAACTTTTCTTTCACTAATGTTACACTCTTCCTAGCAGCTCACATTACAATTTCTTTGTCCAAACTAAGTATAAGTAAGGTATCAATTTGGATGCTTTAGCTATAAGTACATCCCAAATGATGTGCTTGGATCCCTGTACTGGTAACTGTCCTGTCAAGTTTTTTCATAATATTATCATTTTTATCTGACATGTATTTACATTTTCTTTCCCAGGTTTTCCTCTCTTCTTCTCTTTTCAAGGCCAAATTCTCCAAATTATTATTTTGGTTCTTCAATCCAATTATCTCCAAATCTCTTAGGATAACCTGAGACATAGCTTGTACCACAAAATCCATATTAACTTGTGCAGGAGGTGAAATGATTTGTAATTCAGGCTCCTTACCTTTTTCATTCAGCTCCTTCTCCAATTCTGATTTATTTTCCTTCAAATATTTTTCATTCTCAACCATAAGACTCATATCTCTATCCCATTGTTTCTTTTCTTCATCAAATTTTAAGAGCTTGGCTTTACAATGATTTAATTCAGCATTATAGTTTATTTTCCTTTCTCCAACTCAGTAATATATGTAGCTTGTATGAGTTGGGTAGCTGGAATTTTCAATTTCTTTTTGAGGGGTTGAATAATGCTTTATTTTTCATTTAACAACTTTTAAGTAGCTTCTCCCTTGTCATATTCATTATCAACAGTTAGTAGATCACCTTGAAGTTTCTTTATTTGTTGTTGATGTGCTTTGTTTTCAACCCTCTCCTACCTCAGTTGGTTCTCCACTTTACTCTTAGTAGATTCTAGTTTGTACACCTTCAAAGTGGCCTTTAGTAGGTCACTATAGATTACCTCCCCAACCTGTTTGTGAAAATGAATCATATCAGGAGTTGGAATGTTTTCTAGATTCATCCTCATTTCATCAACTTTGTTTTTAGTTGTTATCGCTAAGTTTAGGGTATTTTGAGTGTGATATCTGACAGTCACCAAGGATACATATTTGTTGGATATTTTTCTGACATCTACATACACCTTCAAAGATTCATTTGTAGCCACCTCTTTGTCATCTATGTACTTTTCAAACAGCTCAGCTCTAGTTCTGAACTGAGAAGTGGAGTCTTTAGGTGTCTCAGAGATAGCGTGCTCTTTAACTTCAAAGGAAGGTCATTTAACTTTCATGTGATTTTTCTCACCTTTGACATCTACTACTTGTATTATCTACCATGTTTCTTCAATATTCTTCTTTTTTGGTGTCTTAGCAATTTCCTCTTCCTCTATATATCCATAGCATCAGAGAAGTCTCTCTTGTTATTCCTTTCAAAACAACTTGATATGGGTATAATCTTCTCAGCTACTAGAAAAATACTTGAAGGGTCTGGTTGTGTGGAACTGGCTTCCCTCATTGATGAATTAGAGCCTTGCTGCATATCCTCATCCCTCTGTGTCTCATGAGGACCTTTAACTTGGTTGTTAATATATCTATTGAACTAACAGACAATATAGTGTCAAAAACTTCACAGTCTTTATATTCAAATACCTCTTCTATTTTTTGATATTCCAGTACTCGAGCCTCCATTCCTTCTACATTTTCGATGTTTATATAGCCTTGGGCAAGATGAAAGGCCTACCTAGTTGCTTGACAAGTGGACAAAAGTTCAGTCTGAATTGGCATCTTTCGCACAGTCATGAGCTCTCGCTTTCCAATGCAAATACAGAAAAATAAACCAAATCCACATGCTTTGCTTTTATATTATTTTATTCTCTTATTTTCCATTCATCTTATTCATCCAAATTTATTATTGTCCGTATATCTATTTCCTTTCATCATGAGCCATTGATCTTGATCATCATTTACCCATGTACTTATCACTCCCACTATATTACTCATCCTTATTTCTCTTATAACTTATTATAGCTGAGTTGATCCCAAAAGTAAATTTACATCTGATTTGCTTATCACCGTAGATCTCTTCATTGTTTTAACAACATGAATTCATCTCATAACTGACTTGCACCTTGATTCAGTGGATTAAAACTCAACCCTTGATCTTATTTTCTATGAATCCCCTCCATCGATCTAGTTTTCCCTTTAAATATTTTGCTTAGCCTTATCTCCACAAAACGTGTGCATCTTCTCCTAATGGATTGATTTTACACCGTAGATCTGAACCTCCCTAGATCTGAGTCATTCATCCTTGATCCCCTTTAATCATTTATGTTGAGACTCCTTTCAATTTATCTCGTGCATGTTGATTTAGCGGAATCAATCATGACCGTAGATCTTAATATTATTAAGTACACACCATTGATTATGAGAGATATTTAAGAAATTATGCTAACTTGAAAAACTTTTTTCACCCGTGCATCTTCTATCAACGGAATGATTTTAGGCCCTTGATCTAGATCAGGCTTCTATCGCAGCCGTTGAAACATCCACCCTGTACCATTTTCTGCTGATTTGGAAACTTTTTTCTTTCATGCATGTTCATCCAGAGGAATTAATATCAGTCATAGATCACTCTTCCACCAAGATCTCCACCGTTGATCTGTGTAAAGCTTTACCTTTTCCATTGATAGAAAAAGGTGTTTCCTCCGTGCAAGTTCCATCTACGGAATCTCCTTCAACCATAGATCTACTTTATGCTTTTTGATCAGACGGTTGATTTCTGTTGCAATTTAACCCATTCTGCTGGTGACCAATTTTATTTCTCCATGCATCTTTCACCAGTGAATTCATCCACATCCGTTGATCTCCTTCTCTGCAAATCTACATCGTCTCATCCTGCCATGATATAACATTGGGGTGGATTTTCACACAAACTCATTTCTAAGGTAAAATTCAAGATTTTCTTCACACACAGAATTTCTAAACTTATAAATTACCCCCTTTTCCACATACCTTTAGGTCATATGATGCAACATTTTAACTCTTACCTTACATTTTTACAGGATTCCCCCTCTCCAACTATTAACCAAAAATGGTGCTAACAATAGGGATTAGGTGTAGAAACTCAGTATTAATCTCTTTCTATACATTTTTAACTTTATAATGCACATTTGAATTATAACGTCTATATTTTATACATTAATGGTTGGGTTGTTGGACAAATGACACCATCATTAATGGAAAATATGGCACTAATAAGTTATCACTTACTTGTTCTTACCTTTTATTTTTATTTTAATGTGTTATTTGTCACAAACTTCCAATTATCTAGGCATTAACTAAGAGTTATCTGCAACAACTACTACATACACACACACACACACACACATAATTGTTTATTTTGAATTTGGAATGACTTCCATAGAATCAATTTGGGCAACAACCCAACCATCAATTTGGGTTGTTGGACATATGACACCATCATTTGTTAACCTTTTTTATAAGTGCATTTGTTCCCATGTATGCGGGTGTATGGGCATCATTTTTGCATCAAGGATGTCAATTATATACATGCCACACAAGACTATGGTGTGGCCATCAAGTTCGAGGAACATATTTTTGCTAACCACTATGATCAAAACCTAATATGTGAAAGTTATCTTACGTTGGAAAGATACAAAAAGATCATTCAAGTGGAAGTCTAATCTTTCAATTATGATATTTTTAGGTGCAAGTGGTGTGACACGTTTGACCGGAATAATGTAACGAAGATTGTGATAGTGGTTTGATATGTATCAACTATAAAAAGATGTGGGATGAAATTGAGGAGCCTAATGTTTTCTCAAAACACTGCAACCAAGTGTTCTTTTACGAAGATGTATTGGATAGGGATTGGTGGTTCATAATATGACATGAACCTAGATCAAAACATATTTTTGAGAACAACAATGACATTGTGTCAAGCAAGGAAGGTAATCAAGGTGCTGGAAATAGAGATTGATATGTACATGTTTTATTTCATCATTTACAGTGTCGATGTATCATTTTATTGTTGTTATCTTATCCAATATTACCTTTCTTGACAGGGATTGTTTCATATATTCAAACTTTTTGTGATCTAACCTACATTCGATCAAACGATCATGATATTAATTTTGGGAAAACATTCTTCCCTTTTCCTCCCAAAATAAAGGTAAACCCTTTTTGCATAATGGGGAAAATGATTCAATAAGCAATTTAATTTCATGGTTCATAATGCCAATATTTGCTTCCACGGTATCCAGATGTTGATGTTTACTCACGACCTTCCACGCCCAAGTGATAATGGAAATTATGTCTTTAATGTTTGCCACTTTCAATTCATCCTCTGTCAAACCATTCAATAAATGAATAGTGTTGTTAACAGTCTCTATGGGATATTTACTCAACTTTTCTTTCACTGATGTTACACTCTGCCTAGCAGCTCACATTACAATTTCTTTGTCTAAAATAATTATAAGTAAGGTCTCCATTTGGCTGCTTTAGCTATAAGTGCATCCCAAATGATGTGCTTGGCTCCCTGTATTGGTAACTGTCCTGTCAAGTTTTTTCATAATATTATCATTTTTATCTGACATGTATTTACATTTGCTTTCCCAAGTTTTCCTCTCTTCTTCTCTTTTCAAGGCCAAATTCTCCAAATTAATATTTTGGTTCTTCAATCCAATTATCTCCAAATATCTCAGGATAACCTGAGACATAGCTTGTACCACAAAATCCATATTAACTTGTGCAGGAGGTGAAATGATTTGTAATTCAGGCTCCTTACCTTTTTCATTCAGCTCCTCCAATTCTGCTTTATTTTCCTTCAAAAAAATTTCATTCTCAACCAAAAGACTCATATCTCTATCCCATTGTTTCTTTTCTTCATCAAATTTTAAGAGCTTTGCTTTATAATGATTTAATTCAGCATTAGAGTTTATTTTCCTTTCTCCAACTCAGTAATATATGTAGCTTGTATGAGTTGGGTAGCTGGAATTTTCAATTTCTTTTTGAGGAGTTGAATAATGCTTTATTTTTCATTTAACAACTTTTAAGTAGCTTCTCCCTTGTCATATTCATTATCAACAGTTAGTACATCACCTTGAAGTTTCTTTATTTGTTGTTGATGTGCTTTGTTTTCAACCCTCTCCTACCTTAGTTGGTTCTCCACTTTACTCTTAGTAGATTCTAGTTTGTACACCTTCAAAGTGGCCTTTAGTAGGTCACTATAGATTACCTCCCCAACCTGTTTGTGAAAATGAATCATATCAGGAGTTGGAATGTTTTCTAGATTCATCCTCATTTCATCAACTTTGTTTTTAGTTGTTATCGCTAAGTTTAGGGTATTCTGAGTGCGATATCTGACAGTCACCAAGGATACATCTTTGCTGGATATTTTTCTTACATCTACATACACCTTCAAAGATTCATTTGTAGCCACCTCTTTGGCATCTATGTACTTTTCAAACAGCTCAACTCTAGTTCTGAATTGAGAAGTGGAGTCTTTAGGTGTCTCAGAGATAGTGTACTCCTTAACTTCAAAGGTAGGTCATTTAACTTTCATGTGATTTTTCTCACCTTTGACATCTACTACTTGTATTATCTACCATGTTTCTTTAATATTCTTCTTTTTGGTGTCTTAGCAATGTCCTCTTCCTCTGTATCCATAGCATCAGAGAAGTCTCTCTTGTTAGTCCTTTCAAAACAACTTGATATGGGTATAATCTTCTCAGCTGCTGGAAAAATACTTGAAGGGTCTGGTTGTGTGGAACTGGCTTCCCTCATTGATGAATTAGAGCCTTGCGGAATATCCTCGTCCCTCTGTGTCTCATGAGGACCTTTAACTTTTTTTTTAATATATCTATTGAACTAACAGACAATATAGTGTCAAAAACTTCACAGTCTTTATATTCAAATACCTCTTCTATTTTATGATATTCCAGTACTCGAGCCTCCATTCCCTCTACATTTGCAATGTTTATATAGCCTTGGGAAATATGAAAGGCCTACCTAGTTGCTTGACAAGTGGACAAAAGTTCAGTCTGAGTTGGCATCTTTCGCACAGTCATGAGCTCTCGCTTTCCAATGCAAATACAGAAAAATAAACCAAATCCACATGCTTTGCTTTTATATTATTTTATTCTCTTATTTTCCATTAATGGTTGGGTTGTTGCCATATGTTAGGTCACAAGTCAAGTGCCACTAATAAGTTATCACTTACTTGTTCTTACCTTTTATTTTTATTTTAATGTGTTATTTGTCACAAACTTCCAATTATCTAGGCATTAACTAAGAGTTATCTGCAACAACTACTACATACATACATACATACATACACACACACACACACAAACACACACACACACACACACACACACACACACATATAATTGTTTCTTTTGAATTTGGAATGACTTCTATAGAATCAATTTGGGCAACAACCCAACCATCAATTTGGGTTGTTGGACATATGACACCATAATTTGTTAACTTTTTTATAAGTGCATTTGTTCCCATGTATGCGGGTATATGGGCATCATTTTTGCATCAAGGATGTCAATTATATACGTGCCACACAAGACTATGGTGTGGCCATCAAGTTCGAGGAACATATTTTTGCTAACCACTATGATCAAAACCTAATATGTGAAAGTTAGCTTACGTTGGAAAGATACAAAAAGATCATTCAAGTGGAATTCTAATCTTTCAATTATGATATTTTTAGGTGCAAGTGGTGGTACACGTTTGACCGGAATAATGTAACGAAGATTGTGATAGTGGTTTGATATGTATCAACTATAAAAAGATGTGGGATGAAACTGAGGAGCCTAATGTTTTCTCAAAACACTACAGCCAGGTGTTCTTTTACTCAGATGTATTGGATAGGGATTGATGGTTCATAATATGACATGAACCTAGATCAAAACATATTTTTGAGAACAACAATGACATTGTGTCAAGCAAGGAAGGTAATTAAGGTGATGGAAATAGATATTGATATGTACATGTTTTATTTCATCATTTACAATGTCGATGTATCATTTTATTGTTGTTATCTTTAATTCCCTAATTATATTGTTTTTTTTCATCTTATGACAATGGAAATGGAAAGTTAATTACCAGATGTTTTTAAACACTTTTAGTTGTTTGCAATCAATTTGATGCATAGTGTTTTTTTTTGTAAGCACCCATGGAATTTCGAACCTGTGACATTACGCAAGGAGTGCCTTAACATTACACCCATTCATCGTCTATTCTACACACCATGGGCTATTTGATGCGTAGTGTGTTTGTCTGTGCATTAATTTGTGATTACATCGATAGGTGTTTTTAGTTGAGATTTTGGGGTGGACAAGTGCCTATGATTTTTCTAGATTGCACAATTATGAGAAAAGTGTACTACCCAAATTGATTCTATGGAAGTCATTCCAAATTCAAAATAAATAATTATATATGTGTGTGTGTGTGTGTGTGTGTGTGTGTAGTAGTAGTTGTTGCAGATAACTATTAGTTAATGCCTAGATAATTGGAAGTTTGTGACAAATAACACATTAAAATAAAAATAAAAGGTAAGAACAAGTAAGTGATAACTTATTAGTGGCACTTGACTTGTGACCTATCGGTGTTCACCAACCACAAGTTGAGTGGTTGTGCTAGTTATATGCAATGATTGATTGAAAAAGAATTTCATTTTAGTCGAAGGTATTAATATCTGATTGAATATTTAGTATAAAATTTTAGACTTATTGTGTCATCATATGTGTGTCAATATTGAAAAAATATAGGTCAATGTGTATCATATGTGTGTTGATATTTAATATTAATTGTTAACACTATGGAAATAGCCAGTTTATCCTAATTTTGTAGATTTACTAGTTTTAAAAGTTGAACTATTTATGCATATCTGTAGACGAGGCCACTCGAATGCCTCAATGTCATCATGTAATTATATAGTTTAAAGGATAAATAGATATTAACAAATGAGTAGTTGGAGCAGGTACAACTGCTCCAACCTCTCTCATAATGTATAAATAGTTACCAAAGATAATACAACATTGGATTGGAAGTCCCTTTCCAATACTTGTGTTTCATGGCTATGTATGAGCATAATGTATGTTGACTGCAATGGGAAAGCCTAGATTTCAACATCTAGTGCCATTGTCGTTCTCTGTTCGGTCTGGGTGACAGCAGCAGCGGATGGAGATGGTTCGAACCTGAAAAGAAATGTGACATAAAGAAAACCTACAAACATCCATGAAATGAAATTAAAGATAGTTTGTGTGTGTATAATATTTGCAAGTTGAATAATACTCTTCCTGATAGCACCATATTTGTGTATGAAATGTGATCTCTTCATGCGATACAACCGAAAGAACCCTGGAGCCACTCAACCAAACTGATGATGGCAGGCAAGGTCGAATGTTTTTCATAGATCGTTAGTTCTATTGCAAGGGCTACTGAAGGTTATTTGGCTTAATAACAATGCGCAGCAAAGCTAGTCAAACATTATATGTTGGAAACCTGCCTAGCGATATTCGAGAATGGGAAATCAAAGGTTTATTCCATAAGTATAGGCCTATTGTTGACGTTGATCTGAAAGTACCTCCTTGGCCTCCTGGTTACTGTTTCATTGAGTTTGAGGATTCCCGAGATACAGAACATGCAATTCACCATCGTGATGGATATAATTTTGATGGCCATCGTCTGAGGGCTAAGCTAGCCCATGGAGGTCAAGGGCAGTCTTCATTCAGTGATCGCCATAGAAGTTATAGCAGTGCTTGTGGTGGATGTGGTGGAATTTCCAAGTGTTCTAAATATCGTGTTATTGTCCATGGGCTCCCTTCATCAACATCATGGAAAGACCTAAAGGATCATATGCGTAAAGTTGGAGATGTTTGTTTTTCTCAAGTGTTATGTGAGGGAAATGGTGCCACTGGAATTGTTGACTACACTAACCACGAAGATATGAAATATGCAATCAGGAAACTTGATGACTCTGAATTTAAGAATCCATTTGCTAGATATTATATACGGGTAAAGAGTTGAGTCTAAAAGTCGTTCTTGGAGTCGAATTTATTCACGGGGCCAAAGTGATCGAAGTCAGTCTCAGAGCCGGAGGTGAGCCGGAGTTGAAGCTGAAGTCCTGTTAACAGCCGAAGCAAAAGTGTTAGTCAGAGCAAGAGAAAATCAAGGATTCAATCAGCCTCTCGATCACTATCAAGGTCTTTATCATCTCAGTCACGCTCTCATTCACAACAACATTCTCTCTCTAGAAACCATCGTTCAATGTGTAACTAAAATTCAAGCTGGAACCGGAGCCTAGCACACTCTCATTCACCTGTGGGAAATTCTGACTGGAGTGCATCTCTAGCTTCAAGTCATGAATAATTCAAATATTGAATGGTATTTAGTGGTGAAACCTTGCGAAATTAATTTTATCGAAAGGAGATCCTTTAAAATTTGTTGTTATGAGTAGGGCTATCTCATAATTTTTTTAATGCAATGGAGGTCTCTGATTACTAGTATTCGGTGAAATGGTTTTATTTGTATACATCCCATCCATTTGGAAAAAATCTTGTTGTATGTTTACTATTATTAGGGTACAAGGTATTTCCCAAACATGGTAAACTAACCATGACATTTTTTATTCTATAATTTAGTCATTCTTAGTTTTTCACTAATTAGCTTGCACAATTTTAAGAGGCAGAAGTAAGAGTCAAGAGGGGTTAAACGTGAGTCTCAATAGAGGCAAACGATCCCCTCTATTTTATGCAAATCAAGTTGGTCCCTTGCCAACCATTATAAGTCAAGTCATGTTATGTTAGTCAAAGTACAAGTAGTTGATCATGACCAAGACCATGCACATGAGTAGGAAACATACAATCTTGTAGGAAATTTAAACTCTCACGGCAGAAGAAGATGACGAAGATGGCATTCAAGCAAATATCATTCACTTACATAGCAAAGTGCTCCAACGAGACATGATGACAATGTACCCCTCATTATCAAAATGCTAAAACTGTTCCTGGGTTGTGACCTCGGAAAGCCAGAAGACAGAGAAATGGCATAGAAAGTCAAAGAGCCAAAAGGCCCCGCATGCCTGACCCGATGAAGATGTCGATCAGATGAGCCAGGGTGAGGATTTAAACCAAAATACCTCATTGTGGTAGAATATGGTTGCCCTTCATTGTAAGAGGACTAGACTTTGATGGACTACTGCCAGATTGAAGATGGAGGCTGAAGAGTAACCAGTCATAGTAGAACCTTGTACATGTGTGTTTTCCTATCAAGTTGGCAGTTGGTGTGGCTGAGTTACCTATGTAGACCGGTATGCATGGTTGATGCACAGTGAGGAATACTTCAGCAGTATTAGAGACCCCGGATGTTGATGCATATTTCTTTGTTCAATTTTGGACGAAGAAACGTTTTGTTTATGGGGGAGATGTAGAGGTTGCCACTCAACCTCCTAAATGTCATCATGTAATTATATAGTTTAAAGGATATATAGATATTAACAAATGAGTAGTTGGAGTGGGTACAACTAATCCAACCTCTCTCATAATGTATAAATAGTTACCAAAGAATATACAACATCAGATTGGACATCCCTTCCCAATACTTGTGTTTAATGGTTGTGTATGAGCATAATGTATGTTGAATGCAATGGGAAAGCCTAGATTTCAATAATATCTAATGAGCATAACAAATTATATGTGCATAAATATGTAAATAACATTAAAACATACGTTAACAAAGCATATAAATAATAAATTAATTTTAATATTAACTAGTAAGTAATAGATGAATTTTAATATTCGTTAGAAATATAGTTCAATTACAAATTAATTACTTATAAAAAGAATATATTTATCATTGATGAATAATGATTAATATAAGCTTTCAAATCAAACGACTTTTAATATTAAATAGAAAAAAAATCAGTTTAAGATTAAATGTAAATAGCCCCCTGGGGTTTGGTCTATTGGTCACTTCACGTTCTGTTAAGGCACGGAGGTTGTTAAGTAGGTCACAAGTTCAAACCTCCTCATGTAGAAATACGGTCGCACGTGTGTCAGGGGATCGGGTAGGCTTCCCAAGAGGTTGTAGAGGTAGCGGCAGGAATCGACCCCATGTCACGCGAGTACGAAACCGATTAGTTGTTGATTCCCCTTGTAACAAAAAAATTATTAAATGTAAATAGTTTTATCATTAATGAATTTTAATTAATATAAATTTTCAAATCAATTGACATTTACAAGTATAAAGTATACCAATAAAACTTATATAATATATAAAAATTGTATACAAATGATGAATAGTTCTTAATATTGGTAAAAAACCATTATTTATTTTGAGTATATGCACTCAAAATTACAGCTTTACCATTATTTAATCATAATTATACCTAAGTTTTCAATATCAAGTGATAAATGATTCTAAATATTTAAAAACAATTGTAATTTGAGATTGTGTGCACTCAAAATGGTAGCTTTAAACTAGGAAATGTCTTTTATATGGATTAGGGGTATTAACATTAAGGGTTTATGGGTTAAGGGTTTTAAAGGGTTGTGATTATAGTTAATAATAGTTAGGGGTTAGGATTATAAGGAATAAGATTTCATAGGTATTATAGGGATTATGAGTTGTACTATGGGATATAATGGCGATGGATTAAGAGTTATTAATTTCTACATATTATAGATTTTATACGTAAGGGTTATATGGTTTATAAGGATTATATTGAAAAAATATAAGTCAGTGTGTATCATGTTTATCATTGTTTTAGTCATCCTTACATCATGTATTTGTTTTAGGGGAATGAAATGCATTGTATTATTAAATTAATTAATTTAAATATAATTAAGATATTAGATGTCAAATATTTCTCTATTTTATTTAATACTATAAGTTCACAAAATTGTTTACATTAATTGTAACAATATGACAGTATCTGCATTGTAAGGAATTGACTTTTATTTTCTTTTGCATGTTCAAATTACACATAGAAAACCCTAGTAATGACCACCACCCATCTTTCTATGGCCCCGCAGCAAGGGCGTAGTGGAGTTGCACAAGCGCAGGGAGGGATATCAGCCCAATCCAGGGCTTTGATGATTCATGATAAGATGATCTTAGACGCTCAAAGAAAATGAAAAACACAAAAGGAAAACCTCTTGCACGCATTGGGCAGTGCGGTCGACAGTTCCCTCCGTCCAAACTATTGGGTCCTCAAATCGAGCAGATGTTGGAACGTCGCCTGTTTGGAATTGAAGGAGGACTGGTATCCCCAAATATCATTCTCAACCACTATTCCAGAATCATTACCTTGAGGTACTGAATCCAATGAGCTTTTTTCTTTCCCTTTCGTATTCCTCTTGGGTGGTGGCGCCCTTTTTTGTTTCTATTACCTCCTATAAATCTCGAGTTAGGGAAAATGTAGACAGTTATCATGTTTTTATAAAATTTCCCTTTGGGAAGTGGATTTTGCTGTGGGTTCAGGATTTAGATTCAGTGGAGACTCTAAAAATCGTGTTAGAGAGAAGAGATTTTTTTCCTAGAACCTCTTTTTTTTTCTACATGAAGGTAAATTGCTAGAGGAAGATACTAGGTTGATAGATTATCAGATCTACAAGAACTCAACTGTTTCTTTGATGCATCGTTTGCGTGGGGAACTAGAAGGAAAAAGAGGACCCTCCTATCCTCTGTGCTATAAGGAAGCAGCTCGTCCAAAGGGGCCACAAAAAGTGGCCTCATCTTCTTCCTAAACCAGTCCCTATTTTGTGGAAAAGTTGGAATCTACACCAACCCTGGAGATCAAGAACTCGTAGGTAAAACAACTTTTTAATACACTACAATATGTAGTTGTCATCTGCCACTTTAATGGGTTTTTGCCCAAATCCTTTGAACTCCATCAATGGATTCAAACAAACTAGAAAAACTAATTTCAAATCCTTTTATGCTCCAAGGGTTTCTTTGTTGTTCAGTTTGAATCCAAGGAATATTATTAGAATATTTTTACGCAGGTTCCTTGGTTTTGGGAGAGAGCTGGGCTCTTCATAACACCTTGTTTTCATGAGTTTGATGTGAATTCCATGCTGGTAACCAAGATGTCGTGTTGACAGGAAACAACCCTTTCAATTTATTTTTTTTGCTTTGATGACTAAAATTGATCATTTCTTTTCTATAATTTATCACGAAATTATTCAAGAGTGTCTTCAGAATCTTTGATTCTGAAAAAACTCTCAATTACAAAGCAATTTAATGATCATAGTAGGTTTAGAGAATCATTTTTAATTTAAGCAGTTCATTTTACAAATTGATTATTTTAGCAACTGATAAAATATGATCAATTTTCATGACTATTTTTTATTACCTGCTTATTCTTATTATTTGTTGATTAACACCACTTGAATTGGAGTTTATAATCTCCTATTTTTGAGTTTTATTTAACTTTGAAATTTTTATGATTAATATATGATTTTGTATGACTAAGTTACATGTTTTTATGTATTTGTTTAGGATTGATTAATTAATTTTTAATTCATTTTAATCCTTAGTAAGTATTCATTTTATAATAGTCATATAATAATCATGTTTTAAATTTTGTAAAAAATAAATTTAGTATTGTAAATATAGTTTGTTTGTTTTTTTTCATGTCAAATTATCAAGTGCATTAGCTTTGTATTATGATCATAATCGAAAATTTCAATTGTTTTAAAACTTAACTTATGATAGTAGCTTAATAAATCAAATTAACATTTCATATTATATTGATTTTTATGCTATTTAGTATCAACCTGACTTGATTACGATTTGAATCACTACAAACTAAGCTTTGAAAGATTAGTTTATATCCTTATTGGCCTAGGGTTTGATGATTTCATTAATTTCAATAAATCATAATGTTTCATGCATAATAGATTTCCTATCGCTCCAGCTGATATTGCATTTAGTTTCCACGTATCAATTCAATAATGACAAAATTTAGAGCTGGAAATAAATGAACCTGCCACATTTCTGTACATTTTTACACCTTTCGATTTCCATATTATGAATTGATAACCCTGTACTATATTTCGTATTAAAGCAATTTCAAAGTGACATTACATTTATGAAATATTTTGATTTTAATGCAAAGTTATGATTGTTAGTCAGTGGTTTCATTCATGAATTTACCTTTGGCGGTTAGGGTATTGGTTCTGAACGCAAGTTTTGAGTTTCGTGTGAGTTGAATAGGATCTTTCATTATGCCAAACGAATCCTGTATACCCATTCCTTCCATTTTCACGACACCATATGATCCTTAGGTAAAAGAAAAACCAGACATTTGGGAAATGCCTCCACTCTGTAGATTTGAACTTGATGGAGCAGAACTTTTGGATATTAACCCAGATATTTCTCAATTGTTTGATAAAATTGGTTGGGGCAACTTTCTTAGGGATTTCAGTGGACATAATGTCGAAGTAACTCGGCAATTTGCTTTAATTTTTAAAGAAAATGTAGCTCACGTTGGTGATATCAAATTGGAAATATCTGAAGATTTCATTGCTAAGGCTACAAATTTGCCACAGAGAGGTGAGCGGTGTTTCAAAAAGAAAAAAAGTTAACAAGGAAAAATTGAAGAGTTTTTTGCTCCTCTTCCTGAAGGATTTGATGACAAAATGGTTATCCAGTTAAATATCTTCAACCAGAGTGGGAGACGTTGTTTCATATGATTGTATGCTATATAACTTATGACAACAGGTATTCATCTGTTCATTTTTATCACTTGAGGATTTTAATGGCTTTCAAGGGTTCAAAATTAAATTTGCCTTATTTTCTTTTTAAAAGCTTACAAAAAATGGCAATTGTTGTTCAAAGTAATATAGATGAACAGGATCGCAGTCTTTTCCATCATGGTTTAGTGAAAATCTTAGTTCACTATCAATTGTATTTTATCAATGTCACCTGGGATCAATTCCTTAGTAAAAAAGGTTTCGGCCAGAATGAGGAATGGCCTTCAGTTCGACCTACAACTCGAAAAAAAAAGAAGACGGTCTAATGGGTCTAAGGTAGTTGAATAAAATATTGAACAAAACCCTAAAGATATGAAATATGATTGTCCTTTTCAGTCTGTAGTTTTCGAAAATAGGTTTATGGAAGAGAAATCTCAACCAGATAAGGTTGAAATTTCTAGCAATGAACAATTTGTTCGTAGAGATCCAATCTTCGATAAATCGTTTGGTGAATCAATACAAGGTATAAATTTTAATTCTGTCTATGTTGATCAATTTGAGCCAAAAGTTAAAAAACCCAATCCAGCAGGTGTTCATAGGTTCACATGTAGCATGACTACTTTGTCATCCATACCTGTAACCATTCAGCGGAATACTCAGCCAATTGTTATTCAGCTTGAGGATGATTTTTTGTCTTTGATTCCTGAGGCAACGCATATTAATGAACCTATTCCCATAGTGGAAATCTTGAAAACTGTTAGCCAAAAAAAAAATTAATGATCCGAATGAATTTGAAATAGCACCGTCATTTATGGATGCTTGTGGGTCTAGCCCTGAGCCATCATTTATCAGCATTCCTTCACCTTTTCAGGATTTGAATAATCTTAATTCTTCTCAATCCGATGATTCATTTCGTGATCAAGATGAAGAAACCCTTCAACATGTACTTGACCGAGTATATGAAACCAAAATCGCAGAGTTAAAAAAGGAATTAAAAGAATGGCAAGCGAATGCAGCTTTAAAGGATGAAGAAAATACAACGTTCAGGGAAGAATTGCTAGACTGGGTTAATAGATGGAAAGATATGAACCTGAAGAAAAATCGATACAAGGAAGCCAATAAATCAATGATAAACACCAACCAGCACTTGCTCAAGCAAATAAATCAACAAGAGATGTCGATCATAAAGCTCAAAGCTAAACTTTCCGAAGCAAGAAGAGTAATCAATTTACAAAATAGAACTTGATATCTTCTCTCCTTTAGTTACGCTGGTTTATTTTCCTTTTGACAGGTAATAAAATATTTTAATTAGCACACTTGCAAAATCATAGATTTTGCAAGTATGCTTATAATTTTTATTATTTTATTGTATTTCCTGTTATCGTGATTTTAATGAGAAATTAATATTAAATGTTACAGGTATACATATTGTTGATGTGTTGAAACGAATGAAGACTATTTTTGCTCATTGTTGGCATTTGTTGGTGCTTCTGGAAGAATTGGATACTAATGACAGCCACGTCATAGGTCGACTCATCTGGGCAGAAGTTAATGCAAGCCAGTCATTTAATTGACATTATCATTTCATAGGATAAACGTGTCTTCCAGGTGCCTTCTTTGAAGAAATCCGATGCAACAGAATAAGGATAGAATTTTTGTCTTTATTATGTAGTGGTTGTTAGAAACTAAAGGGATATTTTTAGAATAGTTGTTACACAAAAACTGGAAGGAGTTACTAGTCTTATTATATAAGATAGGAAGCTCGTGGTAGTAGGGGTGGATTGAGTATTGGAGGAAAAGACTTATTGGAAATATAATTACAGTTTCTGGTTTCAGTTTCTTTAATGGAGTTTTACCTTCATGAAG
>LPNX010507130.1:212662-223383 GCA_001517045.1 Pseudotsuga menziesii | reverse complement strand
AGAGGGTATCATTTTGTGTTGAAATTGGTGTGACATTTATGTGGTCGCACCAGTGTGTCCTTGTCGTTTAAATTCATCGGTATTTGTTGAATGGAGAAATAGAAAATATTTTTTCTCTCTAATTAACGGGGATTTCAACACCGGTGCAGTTTGATTTTTTACGCGACATCGATGCATATATACTAACCGTGTATTGGTGCATTTGATATGCATAAAAGCACTGAATTAAAACTACCCTCCCACTCACCTCTGCTAGCGATCTCCACTATAAATGGATATTTGGGCTCTTTTTAGAGAATCATCAGCAAAATCCTCCACTAGAATGTATTTTTGATGTAGTGCACATTGTTACTATGTTAAATTGGTGTTGAATTCTAACCTTAGTTCTCTTGCTCCCATTTCTCACACACTTGGACTAGTTGAATTCACTATTTTACTAACCCTCCAATGCACTAGTGGCTTCCTCAATAGATGTGTCTTCCACTTAAATTGGTTTCTCTCTTATTGGATCAATTAATTTCTCTACGATGTCTTCAACTTTGTCCATCTATGCATATTCATATTCCAATAGTCACCTCAAGGGACGTTCTAGTTTAGTGTCAGACAAGGAAGGTGCCTTGTAACTAAGGGCACCAAGAGTTCATACTTGCACTTCATTAGTTTGAATTTGTGTGTGTTTTTTGCTTGATGTATGTTTTATTTATTACATTTATATTGGAAAATAGTTGTCCAATGTTTTACAAGGGATCATCAGCTAGTTACTAATACATTGACATAGCTTTTTACCCTCTTTTACTCTTTTTTAGTCTCAATATAATTAGTTTTATTTCCTTCATTTTCTAAATATTAAGAGATTCGGCTTACTTAGAGTAGTGATAAACCATAGGATCCTCTCTCCTTTTGCTCATCCACTATTGTAGAGGAGGTTAATTGGTTTAGTTTTTGCTCACTATTATTTGTACTGAATTATGGGTATACAAACTACACATATCAATTTCTCTCCTCCTCTCTCTTTCTCATGTTATTTTTCCTTTCTTGCAAGTATATTATCTCAACAAATGTTTAAAGCTTAGTCAACCCTAGTTATTTTATCTCTCTTTTGTTAATTTTGTTGTGTTTACTTCTTGTTCAAATACCTAAGAGAACTCATCACTTGAAGGTAATCTACATCCCTAAGATTCACACTAATCAACTCCTAATATTAATCAACCTAATAGCCTTCTCTCCTTGTCCTAGTTTTCTTGGTTTTTCCCAAACACCAAGGATGAATAAAAGGTAGCTAGACACACTCTCTCTCTCTCTCAACATTTATTCGTCCTTTCTTGTCAAGTAGATTATCTCACCAAATGCTTAAAGGTTCATAAACCCTACTTAGTTAGTCTCTCTATTATGAATCTTGGTATTTACTTCTTGTTCAAAAAAACTAAGAGAACTCATGACCTAAAAGGAAACTCCATCCATAAGGTTCACATTAATTAACTATTAATCTCAACCAACCTGTTGACCTTTTTCCCTTGTCCTAATTTTCTCGATTTTTCTCAAACACAATAAAAAAACTCTCAATCCTACCTTCCAATCTCTAGAGCTTAGGATTTCCTCATTGTGGTATTGTGGTGCCTCACACTAACCATCACACTATAACATACAATTTTCAATCTATAAATTCCTCATCTAACTCTCTAATGCCAACCCAAAATACTTTTCCAAATGTACTTAAAATCCCAAAGAAGATCAACAATGGCATTAAAAGTCCTTAACATTGAGATTAAGAAGAAATAAAGTAGAATATGCATAAATATGCATAAAACTTCGCTAATTTGAGCCCTTCCAAAATGTGTATTCAATGAAGTCATTTTCATCATTTTCACTTTGAATGTGAATTTTATTAATAATTTATAAAGTGAAAAATTATAAAGAAAACTTTGTTTATTATTTATATCTAATCAATAAAATATATTTCATCTTGTATAATATTTTTTTATTTAAGTCACATCCAATTTAAGTAATAAATACTTTACAATATAATAAAATATGATATCCAAAGGGGCTAAATCCAATGGCGAAGAATAAAGAGTTTTTCACAAGTGAGCAACATTCAATTCCCATGAAGGATTTCGCTAAAGTCAAGGGTCACCTTGAAGTAGTAATCATCGCACCCAATGAGATTTATATTAAATTATTTTATAACTTGGATATACATAAGCATATCAAAGTCCACCACTATACATTTCAAATATAAAATCTTTATTGATGTATGATCTAACAACATTTTGTATTAATTGTTGTGAAAATAATCTAAGATTTAAACAAAACAAACATCATTCTTATTTTATCTAAAAAAATAATAATAAAACATAAAAATATCTTATATATTAAATGAAAAAATAAAGTTTTTATGACAACTCATATATATATAGTCCAATGAGTTAGCTCAAATGGTTGAGAGTTTTTTACGCTAGCAGAAGGTCTCAGGGTCAAACCTTGGGAGGCTATGTAAGGGGCTCACTCGATGTCCCCACCGAATTAAGATCCGTTATCATGGCTGGCTGGTGGTTTACCTCAGATACCATCATAAAAAATAAACAAGTACCTAAACTTTTCCTCAATAATGTTTCATCATATATATATATAAACTTGTGAATATATGCTTCACACAATTAAAGCTTAAACATGGTTTAAACATGGAGAGAAGTGAAATGTTTTTATTATACAATTGACTACAAACTCCTTTGACTTTGGTATTAGTTGGTGTTTTTTGAGGCAGCTATAAAGAATTAAAACCTGTTTTGCAAAGTATGACTTAGTGGTTTGTAAAATATTTTTTTTAATTTTGTTAAAAAGCTATTTTTGTAAACCGCTGATTGGTGGATAGAAGATAATGTCAGCTTTGGGATTTGGTCTCTGGATTTGAGTTGACATGTGGCAAGATGACGTCATAATAATAAAATTAAAAAAATAAAAATTACATTATTCAACAACAGGCACTCGTTTAAACTGGATTCTTCCGAGGACCGCCGACGATCCTGTGACAATCACACATCAAATAGCTCAGCTCATTCTAGATGCTCGAGACGTAACGTAGGTGCTGGCCTAATTGGAGGGCAGGCAATGGCACAAGCAGCTGTTGTTGCCGCGCTTACAGACAAATTCACTTCTATGGTCGTTGAGAAAATCTTCCAAGAGGTATCCCTGGTTACTACTTTCAGAGAGGATTTTCAATCTCTTTGTGACGAGCTTAATACCATTAAGGAACTGTTGAAGAATGCCATGTTGTTGATAGACTCCCGGGATGAGATGGACTCCAGTTCAATGTCAAACTGGCTTACCAAAGTTGAGGAGTTTCTAGCTGATGCTGACTATATTGTGGACGATTGTATGATTGTTACCGATTGCCAATTCCGTAATCCAATCTTCCGTTATAGGATGGGCCGCAAAATTATGGGGTTGAACGACAGGATCAGAAACATAAACATCAAGTATTTTGAGTCCATGCTTGCTATGAATGATCGTCTTCAGACCGTCGATAAGTCAGAAGGCAAGGAAATAACATCAAGTCCTGTTTTCACAGAGCAAGGCCCTGTGGGAATGGAAAATGATATTAATAAAATTACCGATCTTATATTGCAGAAAGAAGGCTCTCAGCGCATTGCCATTGTTGGCATGGGGGGGTCAGGCAAAACTCTTCTACTACAGCACGTCTTCAATAACAAAAGGGTCGTTGAAGCTAGTTTCATTTACGGAGTTTGGTTGCCAATATCTCCAAAATTTGAATATAAATCGCTCCTAGTTGAGATATGCAGTCAAACCAAACCTTCAATTTCTCGAAACGCTTTAAATGAGAATGTGCTCAAAGAAAAAGTTAAAAATCTATTAAATGGAAACCGTTGTCTATTTGTTATGGATGATGTATGGGACCACATTAATTTGGAAAATATTGGATTGGACTTGCAAAGCCAAAGTCAAATTAAGGTTCTGAAAACTACACGTAAAAAAGAATTGGCGGTCAAATATGATGTAGTGCATGAGATGGGTTTGTTATCTCCATAAAACAGCTTGACCTTGTTTTGCAACCATGCTTTCCCGATAGAGCATCCCCCTCCACAAGAGCTTATAGAGAAAGCTGAAGGTACTGCAGAAATACGCGGACGACAACCATTGGCCCTGAAACCAAGGGTTAAAAAGGTAGCTGAAAATATTATAATAGAATGCGGCAGGCTACCGTTGGCCCTGAAAACAGTTGGTCGTCACATGGCAGAAGCAAGGAGCATTGATGAATGGGAATCGACCTTGAAGCATCTACAAGCAGAATATTTACAAGCAAATGCAATGAGCAACATTTTGAAGTGTTTCATGTTAAGTTACCAAGATTTGCCATATTATCTGAAAACTTGTTTTGTTTAATTTTCAGCCTTTCCTAAAAATACTGAAATAGACACAGAACGTTTAGTGTATGCCTGGATTAGTGAAGGATTTGTCCCGGGAAGGAAAAATGCCTACAATTTAGGGCTCTCTTATATAAATCAACTATTTAATCGGTGTTTAATCGAAGGTTCAGAATTTAGTTGGGATGGGCGAGTAAAGCTTTGCAAAATCCATGATTTATTGCATGATCTAGCTCATTCTATCAAGCAAAACACATGGTTGTTAAAGTCTGGAGGAGAATTGGATAAATTACCAGAAGAATGCTTCAACTTTTCTAGAGTTTCATTGATTAAAAGAAAAATATCCAAAATTTCATTGATGAAAAACAATATAACCAGAATCAAACAGCCGGTCGAGTGTCCAGGGCTCCGTACTCTGCTGTTATGTGACAATGGGAAACTTGAATTAATTTCTGGAACTTTTTTTAATAATTTGGGATATCTCAATGTATTAGATTTAAGTAGGACTTCTATCCGGTCAGTGCCTCGATCTATTAGAAGATTAAATCATTTAAAATTCCTGAATTTGTCCAGTACAAAGATCGAGATGCTGCCGAAATCATTGAGTAATCTAAGGTCTCTGATCTTTTTGGATGTCAGTAACTGCAACAATCTAAAATGGTTGCATCAAGGGATAGGTAACCACAAGTTTATGTTACATCTGAATGTCGAGTCCACAGACTTGAAGTTGTTTCCTGTAGGAATATCGAAGCTCGTGTCTTTGGAGGCGTTGAAGGGTGTCAAGTTCACTTCGAGAAATGCAGCAAATACAAATGCCTTGGAATTAAGACATCTCAAAGGATTGACCCGTCTTGAACAGCTATCAATAGTAATAGATACGGTTCCCCCAGTTGGGACTTTTGGGGGCATGGAAAATATGAGGATCCTGTCCTGCCGAAATACTAGCTTGAAGACGAACTTCATCGAGCTTCCCGAAGACATGGATGTCATGAAACGCCTTGAATTAGTTTGGCTCTATAAATGTGTTGTTCCTCAATGGATGGTTCAGCTTCAAACTCTCATGGAACTCGAGTTACAAGTCAGCCGGGACACAGCTGGATATCATTATCAATAGCTACGAAACATTCCTAATCTGAGAAAGCTACACTTGATATTTTTTTCCAGTTTTCCACATAATTTTGGAGAAGCAAAGGCGTTTCCCAAACTAGAAGAGCTTTTCCTAGAACTTTCTGATTTCGACAGGTTTCCCTTATTGGAGGATGATGCGATGCCAAAGTTGAAGAGGCTGCGATTGCAAGAGTGTTCGTACAAGCCAGATAGTCCTTGTTTTCAAATTTTGAAAAACCGAAAAGTCAGAGTGACAAGTCTGTCTGTTGCAAGAGAGGTGATGTATATTAATTAAATTATCGTAATTGTCAATTAAGCTATGACTCCATCTTATCTAGACAAAGTTGTTTATATATTAATAATAACCGTTTTATTTGTTATGAATTGTCTAAAAAGGTCAAAGAGATATCGATTGAATCTGTTGATTCAAATGACAGAGTGACAAGTGTGTCTCCGGAAGAAAGAAAGGTGATGTAGATTAATTAAATTATCGTAATTGTGAATTATGCTCTCCTTCTATGTTATATAGACAAAGTTGCTTATTTATATTTTAATCATAACCGTTTTATTTGTCATGAATAATCCAAAAAGATGAAAGAGAGACCGATAGAATCTGATGATGATTCAAATGAGGGAGAGACAAGAGTGTCTCCTCAAGAGAGAGAGGTGATGTAGATTAATTAAATTATGGTAATTGTGAATTATGTTCTGCTTCTATGTTATATATACAAGGTTGTTTATTTATATATTAATCATAATCATTTTAATGTTATGAACAGTGCAAAAATGTGAAAGGGGTCTCCACTCATTTTGATTTAAATGAGGCAGTTACTAGGACTGACCACGTTTACAAGGAAGTCTCCATTAGCGAGCAAGGTCAAGGTTTAGATTCAAATGGGGAAGTGACTGAGAATAGCGAACAAGGTTCAGATTCAAATGGGGAAGTGGACTATGAAGTAGAGATCTCGGTTAAGTGACTGAGAATAGTGAACAAGGTTCAGATTCAAATGGGGTAGTGGATTATGAAGTAGAGATCTCGGTTTATGCGTAGTGCATCTCTTAGTATATATTTGTAAATCAGTTGATAGATTCAAATCATTATATAGGTGTGAATGAAAAGGATTGTTATGTAACTTTATTACTCTTGAAGATTATTGTTATTTGAATTTGTTATTCACTTCAAATCTGAAGACTATGTAATTGATTGGACTTACTTATACATTTTGTAATCATTTATGGTATTGAAAATTAAATTTATTTAATTAGGTGCATTTTATTATTTTTATTGATATGCAATGCCTTATTGTAATCGGTCTATTAACATTTTATTTTTAAGATCTTGATACGATATATTTAACATTCATATATATAACAAAATGTTAAATATATTGTACAATGATCCTAAGAATACTAGAATGTTATTGTACAGAATGCTAAGTATATCATACCATGATTTTATGAATAAAATGTTAATAGGCAGGTTTTTTTTAGACGAAGAAAGTAGTTCCTTGGTATTCTATTGAATCAAAGGTAACGGAGTACATTAGCAACATAACATCAAATCCAACATGAGGAACCTTACAATAATCAAAAGAACATCAGCATCTTGAATAAAAGAAGAGTATGCTCTCTGTGAAGCCGACTACTATCAATATACGGGCATTTGTACGAGAATGATACTCTCATAATACTCATAATAAAACTATCAGCCATATATGTCCCTAGAGAAGATAGTAAGAGCCTAGAGACATTTTCCAATCAGGGCCTGGGGCATCTCAAATAGTCCAAAGGAATGACTAATCATCTTAATCAAAACTAGTTCAAAATGGTGCCATACTCATAGGCAAGAAGGCCTTAAGTGTCCAGAGCAATGCTCTCAAAAAAATTTGTAGTGCTACTTCCCCAAACACTTACCTTCACACATTTCTGTGAAGGTAAGATGGCATGAAGCCATATGAAGCCCTTCCTTGGATAATGAATATGCCCTCTTATTATGTTCCCTATAGACATGGCTGAAATCCTCATATGTGAACAAAGATATGAGCTTTCTGGTGTTGTCACACCAAGAGTCTAGGTTCACAATAGCAAGAGTGGATTCTTCCTTTGTCCAATTTATAATCACAAAGGAATCGCTAAAGACCTGTAGATATGGCAACCCAATATCTTTGACGATGCAAAATAATTCGCAGAGAGACAGTAGCTCAGCTTTTGTATTAGTGATGCAGCCAAAGCCTAATCTAATAGAAATATAATGCTGACCATTAGTCCAAATACAGACACCCGCACCTCCAATTGATTTTGCCACAGCTCCATCAAAGAATGCCATGGGAAATCATTTATCTGGGGGTTCTCCAATATGCCTGATTTTAGTCCTTTTTACTTGTGGCACCTGATGAGATGTAACTTCTAACATAATCCTATGACAAAGTCTGGATATAATAGGCTCTTTGTTGTCAAAAATATAGTTGTTTCTGGTATGCCAAAGATTCCATATGTAAAATATAGGCAAATACAAAAGATCCCCATCCTTGGAGAGCCAGCTGATAAGGTTCCATGTAAGAGTCAAATCTGACCAAATCAAATGAACATCAAAAATTCTGCCTAAGCTGTGGATTACCTCTTGTGCGAAGGACATTCAACAAATATATGATCAATTGTTTCAGCCTCTGTCTTACATAGGAAACATCTATTAGGACCGAGACATCCCCTTTTACACAAGTTATCCCAGGTATTAATTTTCTTATTAAAATCCATCCAAGTAAAGCACTTGAGTTTCTGCGGGATATTGAAATTCCAAACCTGCGTTAGAATACGATAAAGTGACAGAGGCAGATGTTTAGACACAATGAGCTCATATGCTTTCCTTGCAGTAACCTTGCCTGATTACTTGTCATGCATCCAGAGCATAGAGTCTTCAAAATTCACAATCTTGATTCCACGATGAGAAAGACCTTTGATAAAATACATCCAGAGATCATCCCAGTCACCCACAGGTCTAGATCAGAAGCTGAGTACCAACAATTAAAACCTTGTGAGGTTCCATCCTGTCTGTGAGCTTGAGCTAGAAAGGAAATCCCATAGTCAGCTAGATAATCTCGTAGGTCCAACGAGAGTATATATGATGCATCAAGGCCAGCAATAGGATTGACACCCAGACGGATTTTCAATCCGTTTCCCACCTTCCAACCAAGCTTACAAGTAATCCAAGACAAAATTCTAATAAAGCCATTCAATACGAAGTTCCAGAGACAAAGAATTTCTGCGATCTGATTCAATTCTCCAAAGGTCTGTTTTTTAGATATTTATGTGCAATGATCCAGTTCCAAATACCATTCCCCGTTAGAAGCTGCCACATACTCTTCATCCTGAAGGAGATCTCAAACCATTCTAGATTCTTTATGTCCCAACCACCGAATGCCACATGTGCCGAAACCAATGATCCGGATAATAGGCAGATTACAGTGAGGGAATATATATATGCGCACGCGTGTAAGCTTTTGACTTATATTTTATTTGGCATGACATTATGTTAATTTATTAAAAAAAAATTATGAGTATTTTAATATTATTATTAATATAAATTTTAATTTTAATAATATTAATGTAAACAAAATGATAATTAAATTGATATAATTTAATGTATAATTTGCGGGATAAACAACCTTTGTGTAGTGATTTGTTTTCTTTAATTCGGTGAGATTCCCATACTCTATTATCACTGTGTTTAAAAAAAAAACTTATATCGTTTAAGAACAATAAACTCAATAAACTGTGTTTTTGATAATTTGAAGTACATTTATAAATAGAAATATAATATTATTTACAAATAAATGAATTTAGAAATTTTTCAAAGGTTTTTCAAAGAACGAGTTTACTTTCTACTCGTACTTTTCGCAACAATGTAGAGGTTGTAATTAATTGCTTGAATACATCGCTCTTGCTATATAATAGTTTATTAAGGTAAACCTTAAGTTCAGTTTCTTTTTCCTAAAGAATAAGATTGTAATTTCATTTTTATTTGTTTAGATGGGTATTGGAAAATATTCTTATAATCAATTGCTTGAGTATATCGCTATCTCTGTATCATGCTTCCTAAAGGTATTCAGTTTTTTTTTCTTAATAATAAAATTAAAATTTCATTTTTATTTGTTTAAATGGTGTTAGAAAATGTATTTATGTTTTATGTTATTTATAGATTATGGCATGCTTCTAGAATGTGTTCCTTTTCATGTTGTTCCCATTGGTTTGGGGAACAAAGATACGTTGCATGGTGCTGCTCCACTTGCTCTAAATATCATGACCTCTTAAGTTATATTGCAGTACTTAAGTTGTATAGTTGTTTACTTTATATAATAAACTATATCGTGACCTCTTTCCTCGTGGCCTTCTTCTTGCAGAGGAAAAATATTAACAGACTTCCGGGGCTTATTCCTTGGATCTGCATCATAAGGCATATGCATCTGCATGCCGATGGATAAAGCACGGTGAATTTCGCTTCCATCCGGCAGATATTTTTCGGAAGCCGCTAAATTTCGCTCGCAATTCTTACTGCCGGCGCCGGATCTAACAGAAGAAACCCTAATAGTCGACTTAATTATGTCTTTTATCTCCAAACTAGGCCTAAAGCTCTCACTTGAATGCCAGAAAATTCTGCTACCAAAACCTTCAGGCTGTAATGTACGCAACGAGTCCTGCATTTGCTCATCCTCAGTTTCCTCCATCTTCTTCAACCAGAACTTCTTGTAATGGTTGTGACCGTACATCTTCCGCGCACATAAGGCTCCTCGCAGCATCTTGATAATAATCTTCTTATGATTATAGCAAAGTTACGTTACTTACTTACTGGATCTCTGTTAGAAATGATAATTACACTGCAGAATACTGTGCATCCTCATCCTCTCCCGGTTTGCTCGGTTATAACGCATGTGATTTATGCCATCCGATCGAAGCCATGTGACCATTTTTTGCACTGAAAAGAATTTTTTTTTGTTCTTTTGCCTTAGAGATCAAAGTGTGAATTTCATTCCGGTCGATTTTGGAAGAGAACGACCGCAAACAAATCAAATCGTGGAGTTTCCTGCATCGAAGGCGGTCAGGTGAAAATAATAAAAGTAAAACAGAGAGCCGCAAAGCATCTGCACGCGAAGGCCGCCAGAAAAGTGACGTGTGGAACGAATGCAGCGAAAGGGCATAGGTGGGCGCTTATCTATAGCCACTTAGGTCGGCGATTCA
>LPNX010507130.1:166763-204087 GCA_001517045.1 Pseudotsuga menziesii | reverse complement strand
GTCCAAACTATAGGAAAGGGGGTAAAAATTTTCAAAAATTTGAAAATTTTCTATAAATAGTAAAAAATTCAAAACATTATAAAACATTTGAAATTTTTAGCCAATTGAGCTCAGATTTTCAACAGCGAATTCCAAGAGATCCAGCAGGCGGAATCCACTGCCATTTCTTCCAGGTACTTACCCATGCTCTTCTCTTCCATTTCAATGCAATTTTTATCAAATTCCATGGTCATTTGAGGTTTATAGGCCAAGTTAAAAAGGGTGTTGCGGCCCACATGGAAATCGAGGGTTTTTCTGCATATAGGGCTGGATATACATGGAAAATGCCCTCACAGTCGCGTACATACGTGACTGTTTGGCAAAAAATCACGTATGCGGCCGCGCATGAGGTTTTTTAAGTAATATAATGGGAAAAATTGCAATTTTTTGTGCAAGATGTTCCTAGAATGGAGAGAGCGTGAACATGGTGATGTAGAGGAGGCAGTAAGGGCCGATCTAATGGCTCAACAACCGCTACGTGCATGTGGGCTCTATAATTTTTGGTGTCTTGGTGGCTTGCAGGCAAAACCAAGACTATTGCAGATGTTGGGGGATTACTGGGATCCAAGCTCAGAGTCCTTCCAAATATATGGAATGTCCCTCACCATAGAGGTGGAGGACATATACTTTATTACTGGACTTTCCTGACGGGGAAAAGTAGTGAACCTTCGTTCTCGCGGTGGGCCCGAAGGTGGCCTGACTATAGAGGAGTACATTACGGTGTATTTCTATCCGAACACAGATAAGGTGGGGAGTCAGAACCCAACCAAATATATACAGGTGTTGGGCCTAAAGGAAATCCTACTGACATTGGGCAGGATAGCAGGCTTGGCTTCACTCCACCAGGCCTCGCGGCCTCTGATGTTCTATGCAGTGGAGTGCATGAGACCCACAGTTTATGACTAGAGCACTACACTAATGAGCAACATGAAACATCAGCTCAGTGAGTGTAAGATGGGCAGAGTGTGGAACTTTGGTTTCAGTAGTATACTGAGCATGTTTTTCTTCGAGCATGTTCCAAGATTGAGCCCCAGAGTTGATGTTCCTCTACACGGGGTTCGAGATCCGGCCCAACAGCGTTGGGTGGATGCGATGCGTAGACTGGGGGGAGGTAGGGTGTCCAACCCCTATCCAGCTGACCTAGACATGCCGCTACCACCAGGATCGGCATATGGTGACATAGGTAACGAATCTCGACCCTCTCTTTAAATTTTTGAGTTATTTAATTTTTGTGTGTTTTCTGATTATATGGAATCAAAAGACATATTTTTTGGGTGACAATACATAGTGACATCTACCATTTGCATGTAGATGTGGGACCACGCGACCTGAAGGATTCTCTCGTCATAGACGGAGGTGAAAAGGAAATGATATCATGGGTGTGGATGGGGAGCAGATGCTCCAGAGTATTCATACCAAAATTGCTAGGCTGACACATAGAGTTCCCATGGCGCAATTCGAGGACTTGCCTAAGGCTATGCAGGACCAGGTGGTGGGTGTACCACAAGCATGGGTGCGATTATTTCGATGGCTAGCTAGAGCCGTAGTGACCTTCCATGATCACAACCCCCCTCCTCCTCCACAGGCTTAGAGACCTGGGATTGACACATTTTGTATTATCGTGTATTATATTTTGGTGGCCCGAGAGCCCCATTTTTGTATCATGACACTATGTATTACCACATTTTGGATGTTATAAAAAAAGTTTTATGGTGATTGGTTTATTTATTTACATGTGTAAAAATTTGTGTTTGTGATGAATTTATTGTGTATGAAACAAATGCCAATCTAACACGTAGTTAGCATATGAGTCAACAACTTGATTATTAATTCTTGGAATATGTATGTATGTTATATTGTCAAATTTTCGTTCTAATAATCTCACACGTAGGAATCTTCTTAATAACTTCAGATCTCTAACATGGTACAAACCATTAAGCTGTGACACTACTAACTCCGAATCAAGACGTACCTCAAGAGAGAGAATGCCATGTCAAATGGCATCCCGTAGAAGTTCAATAACGACACTATATTTAGCAACATTGTTTGAAGATGGCCGCAAACATACACCTCCTGAAGACAGTACCTAACCCATAGGAGTATAAATCACCCAAGCAGCAGAGGCTGATTGTTGAGTGTGATAGCTCGCACCATCCACGAATCCTATGTAGGTGGAATATTCCATTGACATCTACCAAAAGAAACAGAAACTAATCACAAACCCGATCACTATAAGAAAAGACCTAACTATGCAAAACTATACAATAATATACAATAACCGACCTTGGCTGAAAATCATGCATAGTACTTCTTGAGATAGAGCCCATTTCTAGGCTCCACCAAGATCGTTCCCTCATAATCCAATAACTCATAAGCACCCTTCTCTAACACACGTTTGATGACATAAGGACCACGCCAAATGGGGTTAAACTTTCTTGCCCCTAAGGGTTCTTTCGTTTGATCCCACAAAAGGACCAAGTCTCCCTCACTAAACCTCCTTGGACAGACAAACTTATCGTACTGGACCTTTACACCACGTTTATTTACTTCTAGAGCCACCAAGGCATCTTGACGTTGCTCATCAAGTTGCTCAAGGTGGACCAAATGCTCCTCCAATGGTGAAGTGCCTGGTAAGAGTTCTACGGCTAGCTTCAAAGAATGAATCTCGCATTCAACCGGCAATATCGACTCCACTCCATGTACAAGTTGATATGGAGAAAAACCCATGGCAGTCTTAACCGCGGTTCTATACACCCACAAAGAAGGATATAACATGATGTGCCAATTATTCTTGCTCTGTGCAATGGTTCGTTGGAGAATGGATTTGACTGATTTATTCACTGCTTCTACCTATCCATTCGTTTGAGGGTAGTAAGAGGAGGAATGCTCTTGTTTGTATCCTAACTTTGATGCCAACTCTTCCATCATACGATTCTGAAAGTGCGAGCCATGGTCGGTGACAAGCTCTTTCAGAATTCTGAACCGAGTAATAATTTGGTTGAATACAAAGTGCACGGCCGTCTCACCGTTAGATTTAACTATGGGCATAGCCTCAGCCCATTTTGTGAAGTAATCAACAGCCACTATGATATGATGATGCCCCCCAGCTGAAGCTGGGTTGCAATCCATAAAATCAATCCCCCACTTAGTGAAGGGACCGACGGTGATGATGGGATGTAACGGGACAGGTTTCGAGCGCATATTACATGCAAACACCTAGCAAGGGTGGCACCTCTTGACCGCATCTATACAATCCTTAAAGATCGACGGCCATAAATAACCCACTCTTAATATTTTTTGGGCTGTAGAAATCCCAGATAAATGACCACCACATGGCCCTCCATGGCAATCATTTAGCACTACCTCAGCCTCTTCATGAGTTAAACAACATCGTAAAATGGAATCCACCCCACAGCGGTACAAAGTGTTATCCACTATGAGGTAATTCTTAGACACGTGACGTAATCGTCATCATTCATCCCGTGAGAGGTGAGTAGGGACCTTCAATGTTTGTAAATATATAATGATATCCCCATACCATGGGTCTAAAGTTGAGATTAAGAAGATGTGTTCATCGACAAACATATCTTCACAAACCAACTCCTCGTCCTTGCTTGGGAAATCTGATATAAGATCTGCAAAAATTAACAATTTCTTCAACTTTGCTGAAACAAACTCGAGATCGAATTCTTGCAGGATGAGTATCCATTTATTATATTTTCTCCCAATCATCCTTCGACTGAGGATGAATTGAAATGGATTGACATGGGCTACAACCAAGGTCTGGCGAAGGAGAATATAATGTTTCAACCGTTGAACCGCGTGTACAGTAGCTAAAGCAAGCTTCTCAGCATGAGAATAACGAATCTCTGCGTCAATAAGGTTCCAGCTCAGATAGTATATGACATGCTCTTGGAGCTCCTCATCCTCTTGAACCAAAACCATACCAATCGTCTCCATGGACACGGCCACATAAAGTAGAAAATCACGGCTATAGTATGGGGGACTAATCACCGAGGCCGATGCTAGGGCTCGCTTGAGCACATCAAAGGACTCCTGGGCTCGCTCATCCCAATAAAAAGTGGTGTCCTTATTCAAAATACGCATGAATCCTCTAGTAAAATTGGCAAAATTGACAAAAAATCTCCGTAAGAAGTTTTCCATGCCTTGCAAACATTGAAGATGACGAATATTTTTCGGGGGAGACAACTGAAGTATTGCCTCAACCTTCAAACGATTGACTCTCATACCCTTTTTAGAAACGATGAATCCTAACAAGTGACCTGACTTCACACAAAAGATGCACTTGTGAGGATTTAATCTAACCAAATAATGGCGACATCTTTCGAATACCAATCTCAAGTGATAGGAATGACACATTCTCATACGAGAATGAGCAGCAAGGTCATCCAAAAATACCTCAATAATCAACTTGAGATCGTGGAAGATTAAGGTCATTACCTGCTGAAAAGTAGCTCCAGCGTTCTTAAGGCCAAAAGGCATTTTCCGATATGCAAAAGTTCCCCAAGGAAAAATACATGCAGTCTTATGTTGGTCGTCAGGTTTAATTTGTATCTGATTATATCCAGAAAAGCCATCCATAAAGTAAAAAACCTCTCTACCCGCACACCCATCCAAAATATGATCAATAAATCGTGTGGGGAAGTTATCCTTAGGACAGGCACGATTCAAATCACGGAAATCAGTACATATGCAGATCACTCCCTACTTCTTATCCACCGGAACGGGGTTTGAAACCCACTCCGTCAAGGGAACAGGATAGATAAAACTGGCTTTTAACAGTTTCTCTATCTCTGCCTTAATCGCGGGTGCTTTCCTAGGATTCACCGCACGCAAGCATTGTCGAACAGGCTTAGCGTTGGGATAAGTCTTAATCTCATGTTCGACAATACGAGGGTTGATACCTAGCATTTCATCGTAATACCAAGCAAAGATATCACAAAATTATTTAAACAGCTCAGTGTATTCTTGAATCTCAACATGGGAACATTCTACCCCAATATAGACATTATTTATCCTACCAGGATCGCGAAATATATTTATAGGAATTGTTGAAGATATGTTTACCATGTTTCCATCAACCATTAGACCAGGAGAGCTTAATGGAACCATAGGACTACCAACTCTCTCACTAAGAACCACCCTAAAGTCCTCATGCTCCAAGTGGTCAAGCTCAGGAAGAAAGTAAGATCTATGATGGAGTTCCTCCCATGGTGGCTCAACTCCCGACATGGCCTCAATAATCACTTCATCTGAAGGGAAAACACTATCAAGGTAGTCGTGCGCATGAGAATACTGCACTACCCATGCCGACAGCACATATGGGTCCTCCTCCTCCGTCCACAAAGAGGAAGGACTGGGCTCTGCAACACACTCAAGATTAGCTTGATAAGCTACCATAGTTGCAGGCAACGGCACGTCCATCACGATGGGCTTACTCAGAGTACTCGATGTAGGAAGAATCCAAGGATCTTCCATATGACTCGTGCGAAAAGACATCGATATCATAGATGTCGAAGCCTCACCGGAACTAGACCCTATCATAAGGATCAGTGTAGGACAACTAAAACTTCCCATGAGGGATGGATACATGCCTACACCCACACTCCCAGTTGCCGGCTGAGAGTGTTCAATGATCGGGATCAAAGCTCCTGAAGATGCGGTAATTGACGGATACTTGAATGATGTTTGATCAATCGTGACTATCTTCCCATTAAATGGAAAGCATACAACACGAAATAGGGAAGAAGCTACGGCTTGCATACTATACATCCAATTCCTACCCAGCAAGAGATTGTAGTCAAGGGGCACATCAACCACTTCGACCTCTATCGCAACGGTCTTCCCTCCTAAACGGACCTTAAGGGAAGGACGAATCCCATGCAACCTAAACAATCTCCCATCAAACGCAGTTAACATGGTCTCTGATTTAGACAACTCAGGGGAACCTAAACCCTTCCAACACGATAAAGACATCACAGAAGCAATAGCACCTTCGTCAATCACAGTGCGCTTAACAGTCATGTTAAGACATTCTGCATGAATCAAAAGAGACACATAGTAAGGAAAGCGAGGCTGAAGTCTTGCGGTTTCAAATTTAATCACAAAGGAAGAATCATCATCATTCACACCAAGGGCAGAAATCAAAGCCCTCCTTTGCGAAGGACAACTATGAAGCACTTCCAATGTAGACATCGCACAAGGAGTGTGGCCCAAATCCTCGACAACTGAATAGTTCTGGGTGGCTCGGGCATTAGGATTGTGCCCTGAACGCTTAAGGACTCCCTTAGGAATGCGAGGTGCAGCTTTAGATTTATCCACATTTTTCTCAATACGCAAAGGAGACCCTGGTGGTTCGGGTTCCTTTCCTGGGCTAGGTTGTGACGAACCATAGTCCTTCGCACGGGTCAAAACTTTTGCAGCAGGTACCATGTTAATGCAACCACGGCCACTACCCTTCGACAGATCTTGATCACCACTACACTAATCATGGGTCCTCGAGTTCATATTTTGATTGTGCGGTAAAGGGTTAGTCAGCACAGTTGGGCCCTGTGCCAAGAATCTCAAGGCTTCATCGATACGAGGGCACAAGTAAGTGAGGTGATCATCCTTACACAACTTGCAAGGGAATTTAACCTTACGTTTAGCTTGCTTGTCCCCCCCAACATTACGGGTGTTATTGTCATTATTATTAGCATTCCCATTCCTATTACCACCCTTACAATTATTTTTACCCTTCTATTTATTCCTTCCGGGCTGCTGGTTACCCTTCTGGTCCGACGATTGTACTAAAAGCACACTCGTCGTTTGGGCGGGTTGAGACAAAGTCGTGGCTTGTCCCGAAGCAAATTTGTTGATTGAAAATTGATTAACTTGTTTTGCAACTGAATCCATAGGTTTAGCACTCGTACAACCCACAATTCCATCGGCATGTGGTCCAGGTTTAACTTTGGGGTCAAAACTAGAACGCGGAGCATTGGGAATGATCTCATATAACAAACCGAACTTAGCATAAATCAAATCCAGCTCCTATGCCCTAAAAATGGCTTGTTCCTCATTTTGCACTCCGAATGCAGAAACATCCTTCGCTATATATGGCGATAATGACTTAAGGAACCATTTGAGGAGGAATTCCGGCGGTATAAAGGCTTTAATTAACCTCTTCCGTCTACGCTACTCTTGGATATGGTCCGAGATATGTGTGGCTTTATCCTGTTGAAACGTTGACAAGAGTTTGGTACCAATGTCATAACGCACTGGTAGCTGAAAGTGGTTAAGAAAAGTCATCTCTAGGTCATCGAACAAAGCAAATGCCCCCCTAGGTAGCTCTATATACCATTTCATGGCAGGCCCTGTAAGGGTGCGTTGAAACAGACTTAAATGGATTGAGTCCTGGTGTAAGGAATTCGAAGATCACCATAGGTGGAAGGTAGTAACATGTTCGCTCAGATCCTCTCTCGATTTGCCCTCGAACTTGGGTATGTCCGAGGGAAGCTTAGTAGGGACAGCCATCCAAGCCGAGTCATGAGCTACAGGATTATTCGTCAATCTTGACAAGTCAGGAAGATTCAGCATTGCGAGGAAAGGGAGCCTAGGATGATGAGGTCGATGGACTACTCCCTAATAGTTCTGGTTCACATAGGTTTGATTACCACCATGGCCTTGGCCATAGTTCCCTCCTCCCATTTGACCCGTATAGGGTGTCATGGAAGCACCATAGTGTGGTGTACCTTGACTATTCAGAGCTATAAAGCCATAATTTGGAGAGTAAGCAGGTTGTTGATACCCACCCCATAAGGTGAAGAACCATGTCCATACTGTGTCCCATAATAAGGTCCATAAGTCATCGCATGAGATGTCCCATGAGACACTCCGTAACTAGGAACATATGCTCTGGAAGTAGGAATATACATTCTGGAAGTAGGAATGTGACCTCTATAAGTATGAACATGAGCTCCTGAAACAACGGGCGGTGCATGAAGTTGAGAGACAACCAGTCTAGTAACCACAGTATGGACATAACTCGTAGCAATGTTCTGGCCCGAAGGACCACGTGAATGAGGTGGAGGGTGAACATTCGAAGAACTAGGGATAGAGGATGAAGGGATCTATGTAATTATGTACGTACGATTCCCTATAGTCACTCGTCTCGGATCTGGTATCCTAATAGGATCACTAACCCTAGACCTAGGAGGAATATGTGATGTAGCTTCCACCACTGCGATAGAAGGTGCAATGTGACTAGTGTTCCCAAACCTCTCCGCGTGGTAAGGAATGAGAGTGCCCCCAGGAATAGTGTTAGGCTCAAACTCAGATTCGACATGGAATTCCAAATCGTGTGTGGGAAAACCAGACATACCATAACTACCATAACTAGTGCTCGCAGGTTCAAAATGAGTCTCACCATCCTTTGGCATTCCATACCTACGATGCGTCAATGGGGAATAAACCCTAGAGTAAGTAGGTCTATCAATAAAGGTTCCTATCTCAAAAATCACAGGACCTAACTCAGTCAAGTCGGGTGAAGGATCATAGTTAGGAGTAAACTCCCCATCTTCCACATGAATGGGAGAAGGTGGTTCAAGAATACCTTCTATATGGTCTCCCATGGTGTGTGAATCAATGTGCGAAGTAGTCTGCCTAGACTGTCTATTTCTCACTCCCAAAGGAGGAGGAGATGTAGAAGGTGAAAGTCCTGTTAAACGACGAGAACGGCAAGGAGCCGCACCCAAATCCACAATGACTCAAAAAATACAAAAGACTCTCTATCTACGCAAACCCTAGGCAAGCTAACATGCATAGAGCAATCACCAATAAAATCTAAATCCAAATACAAGCAATCAAGGGTAGGATAAGTGAGCTCTCGAATGAAGTAGGTATGTCTCACCTAGGAGAGGCTTGAGACTCCCATACACAACAAGTGAAGGTACATAACCAATTATTGTGGCCCTCAGCTTCAACGTGTAAAATGACTGTGTTGTCCGACCCCAACCTGGCCGGGACACCTACAAAATAATCCCTGCAAAGTACCCCCTCATTATCCTAGGTAAGGCCACTAAGGTCACCTCAATATAATCAATGCTCAGGCGGACAGTCGCAGGCGGGATTGACTGTATGGGCAGGGTAGCAAAGCTCGAAACTCTTGAAAGAGCCCCTAGATACGAATACAATCCTGGAAATATCTCCGGTGCTACTCAACTATGACTAGGGGTCATCCCAATCAATAATCGCTCACACTGCCTCGTGCTTAACTCCCTTTTGAGAGGAGGATCCTGAGAAGCACTGGTTATACCAAGGAATTTCACACACTCACCTGGACAGACACATACATGTTGTTGTTGAGTGGTCTTGGAGAATTTACTCACAATGAACTATTCCAAGACCCTAAAACCTAATCTTCTTGGTGAACCCTATCAAATAAAATAGTGTAGTTCATTTTAATTAAGCATTGATTTTAAGTGGCTTTATTACTCAAAAGAGGGATATGGCCGTGCAACTAATGGTGTTATGACACAACATGAAGTAAAATGCACACCTAACAATCAATGAAAATGCATTGTGTCCATGAAAACAAGGTATGCTACTACGTGAAATGCACAATTTTCTTCAAATGATAAATGCAAGCTTTCCTATATGAAATCCTAACTAATACTCCAAATCAAATCTAGTGCAAGTACTATGCAAAATGCAAAATGCAATGCATGATGATAAGCAAATATTTTTGGATTTTTTGAAATAAAATGAGATATAAAAAGCAAAAGAATGATTCTACAATCCCCAGACTCTGCAAGCACACTCAAGCAGCACTCAAGCAAAGCACTAAGGTAAAAGAAGTCTAATGCACTAATCCCAAAAACAAAAAATTGAAAACGCAATGACAAGAACATTCTTAAAAAAGAAATTTACCCTAAAAAAAACATCTCTGGTCAGAAACAGAGGTGTATACAGACTCTGGCAGTATCAAAGGAGACTCAGCAACCATTAAAATTCACCCAGCAACCATT
The DNA here is from genome assembly GCA_001517045.1 of Pseudotsuga menziesii. NCBI lineage: Eukaryota > Viridiplantae > Streptophyta > Pinopsida > Pinales > Pinaceae > Pseudotsuga > Pseudotsuga menziesii. The sequence goes on along the minus strand of LPNX010507130.1, from coordinate 194,023 downwards.
CAACTTTCTCTAAAAGGAAAAACTTAGGGAATACACAACTATTTGCAGTAAACCCGCGTGTATACGCAGAAATAGCAGAGAAAATCGCGTGTATACACGACTGTGAGTTCAAAACTCATGTATAGGAAGAAAGGTGCATAAAAATAAAGGAAAATAGACAAGCTGAGACAAACTTCACACCAATCAGACACTACCAGGAAAACATGCCCTAAGACCCGACACAGAAACAAGAGAAAAAGAGCAATTCAAAGTCATTGAATGCTAATAGAAAAACCCCCAAAGGACAACTACTAGGAACTCCCCAGCGGAGTTTCCAATTCTGTTACAGAGAGAAATTCCTATGGCTTGGGGTACCACAACAGACATCTTGACTCCATAAATCAATCCTTTCTAATATGCAATAGAAATTAAATATCTAACACTAAAGGATCAGACCTCGTACCTTATTCCAGATAGTTGAAGTAGATCCTCGTTGAGCTTTCCAACTTCAGCTTGAATTGATAGATTACTTCCTCAACAACAAGTAAACAATACAAGCATATTATATATATTGGTGTTAGATCTATTCTAGCATATATAATCAACAATGTAGAAGCATTTGAAAACATCCATGGATAAAATATTCATTCAAACATACTTTATTGGACAGGAAAAGATATTTCTATTAATATAAAATCAGAGATTACAATGGATACAACCTCTGTCAGCACGTCTACGAATCGAAGAAACTGAATCCCCCACTTGCACCTCCACCACCTCAATCCTCCATCTCTCGATAGCAAGCTCACAAGAAAAAGGAAAGCTTGGGAAGAACACAAAAGTGCTCCAAGGGACAAAGGGATGCAGACTCAAGCACAAGTTTCGGCAACAATGGACTATAGTTTCTTTGCTCTCAATTCTCTCATACGCCTTCAATGTACCAAAGAGTTCCTTATATATATTTTCAAAGGGGTAATGAAAGCTCGAATCCAAGCGATCTCAAGGCATATGGAAGGCCAGGAGTCAAGTGAGTCGGATCCAAGTCAAGGAAAACTCCAAGAGGATTTGGATTTTGTACACATCTCGATGTATGCGGTTTCAGTCGTCAAACCCGCGTATATACGTGATTAGGGGTTTGAAAGTCATGTATATGAATTTACACATGTTTTTAGGGATGGTCTAGGAAACATCAAAGGAAAAAAATGGTCCAAGGGGTCTAAGGAGTCTGTAGAGGGACAGGGAAGGCCATACAAGTGTGATTCACCTAGAGTGGTAGAATCAGCTATAACAGCTGCTTATAAACCTCTTCCTCCAAATCCCCATGGAGAAAAGTTGTTTTTACATCTAACTGTTCAAGATGCAAATATTCTACCACCACTAGACTTAAAATAGTTCTAATTGAAGTCATTTTAACAACAGGAGAAAATATTTCATCAAAGTCTATACCTTTCTTTTGAGAAAACCCCTTTACAACAAGTCTATCCTTGTACTGCTTCTTTCCTCCATCTTCTTCCTTCAACCTCTAAACCCATTTATTCTTCAATGCCCTTTTTCTGTAGGAAACTTAACTAGATCCCAAGTCTGGTTTCTTACCAATGAGTCCATCTCCTCATCCATGCCTTGCTCCCACTTATTTCTATTTTCTACCTACATCTTCAAAACATTTTGGTTCACCAGAATCAGTCATCAATAAATAATACAAAGAAGGAGAGAATCATTCAGGGGGTCTACTTAACCTGGTATATTTTCATATATTTGCAGGAGTTTCAGGTACCTCCTGCTTCTCTTGATTTTCCAGTGCCTTTGGAACTTCATTTTCTTTGATTTCATCAAGCACTGTGTACTTTGTGTTTTCCCTTTCTTCGTTCTTTCCCTGTAACTGATCTTTGTACATGACCTTTTCATTAAATACTACATCTCTACTCCTAATGATTTTGCAATTTTTAAGATCCCATAAGCAATAACCAAAATCATCAACCCCGTATCCAATAAAGGTACATTTCTTGGATTTAGGCTCAAGCTTTGTTCTATCATATTTATCAATATGGGAAAATGCTTCACAACCAAAAGTTCTCAGAAATTAGTATTTTACCTGTTTACCTGTCCATGCCTCCTCTGGAATGCCACCATCCAAAGCGCTTGAAGGCCCTCTGTTTATTAAATAAACAGTAGTGTTTACAGCATCAGCCCAAAACTATAAGGGCAACTCTGCATGCAATCTCATAAACCTTGCACGCTCCATGATCGTTCTGTTCATCCTTTCTAACACACCATTTTCTTGTGGTGTTCCAGGGACTGTCTTCTCTCTGCGAATCCCATTGTGTGAACAGTCACTCTCAAACTCCTTGCTACAGTACTCGCCTCCATTATTAGATCTGAGACATTTCTACCTTTTTCTTGTCTTGTTCTCAGCCAAAGCTTTCCACTTCTTAAAAGTATCAAATGCAATAGATTTTTGTCTAATGCAATAAACCCAAGTTTTTCTAGTTGCATCGTCAATAAAAGTAACAAAATAACGAGAGCCACCAAGAGATTGTACCTGAGATGGTCCCCATAGATCTGTATGGACAAGCTCTAACTTTTCACTCTTCTTTTGTTTCCCAACCCTGAGAAATCTAACTCTCTTCTGTTTTCCATAAACACAGTTCTCACAGAATTCCAAACTTACCTACTTCATATCTGGAAGCAGTTTCCTTGAGTGGAGAATATGCATCCCCTTCTCACTCATGTTTCCAAGCTTATGATGCCACAGCGCTACACCTGTTTCTGTGGAAGCTACAGAGATAGATTAATCAGTATTATGAGGACATAAATATAACGTACCTACCCTATCTCCTTTTTCTATTACCAATGATCCTTTAGTGATCTTCCACCACGTTTCTCCGAACGTAGACAAACAACTGCTATCTCCCAACTGCCCTGTTGAGATCAAATTTCTTTTCATAGCAAGAATGTGCCTTACATCCTTTAGCAGCCAGTCATTTCCATTATTTAACTTAATCCATACCTTACCCTTTCCAACAATTTTACATGGTTCATCATCCCCTAATATCACATGCCCAAACTCACCTTGAACATAATCAAGAAAGAATTTCCTATAGGGTGTAGCATGACATGAAGCCCCTAAATCTACTACCCAGTAATCACTAGTATTATCTAATGCAAGAATCAAAGCATCTTGTAACACATCACTTGCGACATTCGCTTCCTGAGTAGTCTCTTGTTGTCTGTCTCCTTTCTTCTTTGGAGCTCTGCAGTCTTTTTTCAGATGTCCTTTCTTACCATAGTTCCAGTACTCTATTTTTCTGAATCTGGACTTGGATCTGTCCTTTTTAGACTTGCTATGATTTCCTAGGCTCCTTACTCTCTCGTTTTTTCTCCCTCTGCTCTCCATGGTCAACGCATTACCTGATGTCTCACCTGTGCTTTTTCTTCACATTTCCTCGCTAAGAATAACACCAACAACATCATCAAACTTAAAAGTGTTTGAACTAGGGACAGAGTTACTTACAGCCATGACCAAGCTATTCCAGCTTTCTGGCAATGAGCACAAGATTAGAATAGCCCTACCCTCATCATCAAAGTTCACTTTTAAATAACTTAATTGACTAGTAAGTGTATTAAACTCATTTAAATGGCTAGCAACAGATCCACCTTCTGACATATTCATATTAAATAAACGCTTCATTAAAAAAACCTTGTTAGAAGCCGAGGGTTTTTCATAGAGATTACTCAATGCGCTCATCACACCCTCTATTGTTTTTTCTTTAGAAATATTGAAGGCCACCCACGAAGCCAAGCACAGCCGTATTGTTCCCAGTTCCTTTCTATCAAGAACCTCCCATTCTTCATCCTTCATAGCCGTTGGTTGTTTTTCTTTTCCACCCAATGGCAGGTACAGATCCTTTTGGTACAGATAGTCCTCCATTTGCATCTTCCATAACTGATAGTTTTGGCCATTAAATTTCTCGACCCTAAACTTTCCTTCTTCCACCATTGCTCCCACTCGAACCAGGAACCCTTCTTTCCTGCGAGTTTACCAACCAAATAGAACTTTTGGCTCTAATACCAATTGTTAGAAAACAGGACCGTAGAGCAATAATAGATATACAGTTAAATCAATAAACAATGTGCAAAACACATTAAAACATTATTGAGAGACACAAATATAACATGGTTCACCCAAACGATGTGCTATGTTCACAAAGAAATTGCCAGTCCTTTTATTATAGTCCAGAAAGGTGAAGGGGTACAACCTGCAGCAAAACCACTGCACTTCCTCTTCACGCTCTCACAGTCTCTCTTGCAATACAAAATAATACCTTACAAAGTTGTGTTACAATGCTTTCTTTTATAGAGGAAATACCATGGGAAAATACTATGGTTAACCCAATACCATGGGTCCGCAAAACTGTTGTCCAACACACATCCCAAAAAAAATTCTCGAGGACTCCACCCATGAACCCCAAGATAGGGGGAATGAGTGTATAGTACACCTGGGTTACAAACACGACTGAATAATATCTCTAGATCTAGAATATTAGGCTCCACAACCAACAGAATGCTCATGAAGGTATGAGAAGGTCGTGAGAAATATTACGTGTAACTAGTGCCAAGGAATTTGGTGGCTTGTATTGTATGAGGTGGGGGAGTGAATGCACAAATATGAAATAATTGTCTTTGGGTGGGTTACCTCCCTTAGGGGAAAAAGTGCTCAAGATTGTGGGGGAATCAACATCATGGGTGTCAAATCATGATGGGGATTTTTGTGGGCGAACACCCATGGGGTGAACGTAGTGGTCCTCAGTAGTGACGTTGATGTCACATCAAGACTGGTATTTTGTTGATTGTATGGGATGGAGCCTCGTTCTTATAATGAAAAATTTATGTCGAGTTTGTATTTATTAGAGGGAGAATGATGACCAAGAGGTCAGGTCTATGATAATAATTATGGTAGAAGTATTGCATCGTTGTCTATGGTGGCCAACAAAGATATGGACAATGCATAAATAATAGCTCAAAACATGGCACACCAATGGGGTGCTTGCTGTTATAGATAAAAGTGCTTCAAATACAGCCCATTGTTAGGGTTGTTGAGGGTGATGCTTTTGTAATACTCCAAAACATATTCCCCATTGGGGAGACAACGTTGAATGACATAGGGGCCAGTCCACTTAGGCACAAACTTGCTTGGGTTAGGTTTGGAGTATTTTATAGCATTGAATACTAGAACAAATTATCCCTCGCTGGAGGTACGTGGGAAGACATGGTAGTCATATTGGGATTTGGATCTAGGTTTCCTGGCTTCATTTAACTAAATTGAATCTCATTTTTCTTCGTCGAGGTGTTCCAAGGTGAACAATAGGTGTTCCAATTCAACAGCAAATTGGAGAGTATGGATCTGACACTCCCATGGGGGAGTGTCTATATGCATGGCCTCTAATATGGCCTCATCCGAAGGGAATATGTATTTCTCTAACATTTACTCATCGGAAGAAAATAGTCTTCTAGATTATATTAGTACTTGTAGGGGTGATGGTATGAGGGGGAGTAGTTACCTTCATTACTAAGTCAATAGTCTATGGAAGAGGTACACAATCTAGGAAGAGAATGTCGTCGTGGTTACTAGATGGAGGAGGGAGAATCTAATCCTAAGAAGTGCTTGGAAACTTAGGTATCTCTAGTGACAGTTGTGGTGGGTGGTGATCCCTTGAAATGTGAACCATGGGGATGTTTTCATATTTACTATTTTCAGTAGAGGTATCATATTCTTCCAACATGGTTGAAAGGACCACTCCTATAGGGATAAGGTTGTCTATGAGTCAGCTTTGATACGCTTGAAAGGTGTGATACATAGCATTCAAAGGAAATTGGAACATATGATGATACACCCATTTACAATGTTGGCATGGGTGAGTGTTGTGTGCTTGATTTAGTAAGTGAGAATGACTTTGAATATGTGATAGGGAGGGACTCACAGTACTATTAGGGGTAACGTTGTTCTTTGGGGAGGATGGCATATCATCTTTCAAGGGATGGTTAAGATGAATGGTATCCAATGCATTCTGAAATCATGGGAGATCAGGGAAATGGTGCATGTAGTTCCCATACTATGAACAAATCAAACACGCTTTAGTGGTGCATAATCACTTAGACTTAGGGGTACTAGTCATCATTGTGCCCTCAGTCATGTCTTAAGGTGTGTGCGTGATATTAACTAGTGTGTTTATAAATTTTCTGATATCTTGTAAGGTAGGGAACAGGTTTGTTGCATTGCATTGTTTCCCACATAATGCGCATGGAGGGGTGACTATCATGGTGGGTGTGTCATGCATGACCAGGGCCTTCATTGTTTGTTGGGTGTTTCCCTGAGTGTTCTATTTAGTGGCTCCTGATGAAGATTCAGGGGAAATGTTGGTATTGATGGGGGCCTTCAACTTAGGTTGGTTTATGCCTCCATTGGTGGGGGATTTCATCTTGGGTTGAATGATACTTCCATTCTCAGTTTTTGTGACCATTGGGGATGGTTTGGTCACAGAGGGACTTAGTTCAACTTATGGATCCATGGGGGAAGCTCATTGAACATGAACCATTTCATAGTGCATGATGGGATTTAATTCCATATCAAGGATGGTGGTGTGAGGTACCACACAGGGATTCCCAAAGTGATCCTTGGGAGAGTTAACTAAGCCATGACTGGTGTTCTTTATTATCATGGGGGGGGGTACAAAAATGGTATCTAGAACATGGGAGGCACATAAAGGTTCAATGTTTGTTCCACTATATGGCTTGTGGGTGGTGTTGAAGATGATGTCGTTGGGTGGGGAGACTCATTTTTAGAAGTGAAAATGGTACACATGAGACTGTCCATTGAGGTGGGGATTTTAGGTGGAAGGATTGAATACACATGTAGGAGGTCAGAATATGTATACACACCAGTCCAATGTCAACATAAGGTGGGTTTATTAACTTCACCTACTATGGGTAGGGCATATTCAGTATTTCTAGTGGCATGGGGATCGTAGTAGTTAAGTTGGCCAAGGGTGGCCACCTTCCCATTAAAGTGGAACATCATGATGAAGAAGACAGAGGAGGATACCTCCTTCATGGAGTACATGTAACTACAAACCAATAGGTTATGGTAGTCTAAATAGGCGTATTAGTATGAATTCAACATCAATCATCACCATTTTTCCCCCTAGCTCAATGGGGACATTCTAGTTCAATCCTTATGGTTGGGATGGTCATACATCATATGCATGGACAACAATAGAGGATGGGACTAAATCAAGTGATCAAAATCGTTTCCAAACATTTGAGGACATGATGCATGTGTACGTGCCTTCATCGATGATACTCCAATGAATGATAATGTTCTTCATGGTGATTGGGACTTGGAAAGTGACAAATGCTGGTAGTAGTTGTTCTCCTTTGTCAAGTTCGAAAGTCATGAGGTGTGATTCTGAAGAGAATGATGCCAAGGGAGTTCAATAGTTACTTATGCTTTGTGGGGAAAGACTAAAGTACTTCCAAGGTAGACATGGTAGCTGGTGATTGTGACAAGTTGTCAACAATACTATAATTGTGGGAAGCCTTCATGTGAGGATTATGAGGGGTATGCCTAAGTGGTTCTTTAGGTATCCTGAAGGGTGGCCACCTTCCCATTAAAGGGGAACATCATGATGCAGAAGACAGAGGAGGATACCTCCTTCATGGAGTACATGTAACTACGAACCAATAGGTTATTGTAGTCTAAATAGACATATTAGTATGAATTCAACATCAATCATCACCATTTTTTCCCCTAGCTCAATGGGGACATTTTGGTTCAATCCTTATGGTTGGGATGTGTTATCTCCTAAATAAATCAGTCCTCAATAAATTAGACTTAGAAGATTTATATTGTGTAGTGATATGAGGTCAAAAAACTTTTTTAAAGGTTTTCAAGGATCATTGTGAAAGATTGAGAAGTGGACCCTAGGTGAGTCATTGTAAGTCAGGGAAATAGTCCCCACCGTTGTGTTAAGGATAACCCTCCTTGTTGGTCGGAGGAGGAAAAGTCCCCACAAGTTGTCGGACACTAGGGTTATTAGACACTCCTAGAGATTTCAGCTCTAGTAAGTAATTGTTAAGTGAGTTCGACATGTTGGATTGGGCTTCAAGTGAATGAAAGAATATAAATAGAGAGTGAGCCTCTCTATTTATCACACACACATACACTCACTGGGGCGCATGAGTGAGAGAGAAGATACTGGGATCAGAGAGAGAGACTACTGATGTCGGGAGATCATCTTTATGTTTTTGGGTTTTACTTTTAGTGTTGATTCTATCTCTAAGGAATTTCCAGGGTTTTCTCATTTATGGATTCTCCGAGGAAAATTCTTTGTGTCCGTTGTCTCTTGTGTTTTATTGTTGTGCATGTTATTCTCTTAGTTAAACATCCTAAGATCATAATGCTAGCTTGAATAATAAAAATATAACATGGTATCAGAGATAACCTAAGAAGAAGACATTATGCAGCTGTAGAAGCTAGGGCTTATTATTTTTTGGGTCTCTATCAACAATCCATTAGCAAAAGTATGCTAGGTTGACTCTCCATTGAAGGGTGCATCTTTCAATTGAAGCAGAATTAGATTTCGAACATCAGTTTTTGGTGCGAGAAATTAGGGATTCCTACAGAAGAGGAATTTTTTAGTGAGCCCAGCATAGGATTTCTCTCCTCATCAAAATCGAAGTTTAGAGACCTGGGTCAATATTTTTGGTTGGGTGAAACATCGGGAAAGTCAAACCCTAGTTTGACCCCGAGATGGAAAAACCCTAAATACTAAAAATGATAAGTTTTGGTACATTCGCTATATCTTGGGATTGGAGAAGAATCAAGAGCTGAAACTTTCATAGGATGAAAATAAAATCTTTATTTATAGTGTATCCAAAATTTATCCTTATAATCTCTATATTCTTGGAGATATGATCCCTCCAAGTTAGGGTTCCATCCTCTTCCAGGATTCATCCTAAAACGGACACCTGCGGAGAATTGCTATATCTTGGGCTACAAAGGTAAAAATGACATTTCTAAAGATGTTCCAAAACTTTGACAGAATTTACTTTCTATGATCCAAGTTTCAGACTCAGATGATGAAACAGTGACACGTGGAAGTCTGTACAACTTCACTATTCTAAACAGTCTTGAAACAGGTCACCTTGGGAAAACAATCATAAGTCCCAATTGGTGAACCCAATTTTGATGAAACCTATGGTGTTGGAACAGGGACATGCGAGGCTACCTCAACAAGAAGTTTTAGATACATAGGAGTAGTAATTTTAGAGATACCATAGAAACAGTATCAGGAATTTCTGCAGAAGAAATTGGTAAACTAGGGCTTCCTGTTCTGGGAGCTTCCCTCCACTGTTTTCAGAAAAGGAGTACATTAGACAGCTCACCTTGAATAGATATATCTTTCTATCCAATCAGATCTGAAAGATCCCAATTTTTTAAAATTAGGGTTTCTCTAACAAACCCTAGATCAGCCAGCTCTGAAACAAGGACAGACACCTCAAATCAGTAAGATATAATATTTTGCTATTTTCATTTGAGGTTCTCATTTCAAAGTGATCTATCACATCATATTGATGATAAGCTTGGTGAAGTTGAAAACTTCCAAGCATGGAAGTATATGATCTCTCTGAAGAAAATGAATTGGACACCTACACAAGTAGAGAGGTTCCGGTTCCAGATGGAGATGAGGTGCAAATCCTTACACAAGAAGAACTTGGTCAAGGCCAAGAAGATCATTGTTGATTCAATCATGGATCACCTTGTACCACAAGTGTATTCCCTAAAGACACCAAAAGAGATGTTTGATTCCTTGACCAAGTTATTTGAAGGGAAGAACATAAATCAAAATATGAATTTGAGAAAACAGTTGAAGAATGTGAAGATCTAGAATGTAGAGACCATATAGTCATACTTTACAAGGGTCTCTCAAATCAAAGAACAAATCGTAGCAATAGAAGAAGAAGTGGAGAATGAAGAAGTGGTGATAGCCACCTTAAATGGCCTCCCAAGATCATGGGATTCATTCATGTGAGGAATGTGTGCCAGAAGGAAGTGATTACTTTCAGCAGACTCTGGAAAGAAGAAGAAGCTCGACTCATAATAAGAGAAGAGAAGATGGAAGCAACTGAAGGTCAAGCTCTCACCATCCAAAGAAGATACCTCAAGCGATGAGGAATATGAAGAACTCAACTCTTGAAGAACCTCTTATCCATCTTAGCATTTGGATAAGAAACGGTGCTATTATGAATGAAGAAGATGATGAAGCTGAAGGCTCAAGAAGGAGTCTACCCATGAAACAAATAAAGATAAGTATTTAAATTGTCATGATGTTGTTTTTGTTATGCATTCGTTTATATTCAGTTGATGTATTATGCATGATAGAATGCTTGCATTAATGACATTATACTACTAATATGCATGTAATGGGTAAGTAGCTCATGGTGTTATACAACTCTCCATTGCTACTTATCTAGAATGAAACTGATTTGCTAACATATTAGATTAGTGCACAATATCAATGTTGTCCTGGTAGAGATGGAAGGCATCTAGAAAAGTTTACGTGAGATATGGATGAATGTTGTATTGGATAAAGTAGTTGCGTGATCATATATTTATGCATAAGAATTTTCCAGTATGAATATTACTTATGAAATGTTTCTAGCCATACAAATGCATTTGACTTGTATGAAAGATCGCATACATAATTGCCTACAAGCAAAGAAGGATGAGACTTGTTCCGAAGAACAAGTGATGATAGTTCAAGATGAAGAATAATATGACGAATGCAGCGACATCATTGATGGAGAACCTTCAAGCTATTAAGAATTAACCAAGAAGAAAGGGAAGATCAGTTCAAGAAGAATGATGTCTAGGATGCTGTATCGATACATGAAGGGGAGTTCGTAGTTCCATCATGCAGTGGATGGAAACATCGTGGGATACAAGGAAACATTTGTAGCATGAGGCATATACTATGAAGAGACATTTGGAGCCACTAGAAATACACATGACAGGAATAATCATGTGTGTAAATGAAAGAAGGCCTTGTACGAGTTCAAAAGACACCCATGGGATAACACATACATGATGAGCTTGATGAACATCTTAACCTTTTCTACAAGGTTGAAGATGAAATCCTATAGAGGATGACAAGCTCACAGATGGGTGCAAGAAGAACTTTTGAAAAAGTTCAAGACAGAGGATCTTGGTATCCATTGATTCTAGATGGATGAATATAATATTAGTAGCATAGGAAGCTACTTGTCACTCTACTAAAGAATGTTTCAGTGCATAGAGTACGGAAGACAGAGGGAGTATGATGCTCCACTTCAGAGGGAGTGACTATAGAAGATCCTAAGGTTCGACATGGTATGACAGGATGGATAGATTACTGATGACTCTAGGCTTTACTGAGAGTAAAGTTGATTCCAACCTTTGCTTCAAGGTTGAAGGCGGAAGACCAGTGATGCTTCTGTTATGTGTCGATACACTATTTTTCTAGATATGGAGGTGTGGCAGAATGCGGATGGAATATTCCTTGGACAAGGGAAGAATGCAGTAGAGATCCTGAAGAGGTTCAGGATGATGGGCTGCAAGGCCATGACCACACCTATGGCATCGAACCTGAAGCTATTGAGTGATGCTTCATCAGAAGCGGTTCATGCTACGATGTATTGTCAGATGATTGGGTCCTTGATGTACCTAACGAATATGAGACCGGATATTTGCTTTGCTGTGAAAACCTTGAGGCAATTCCTGAAAGATCCGAGACCTGTTCACTTGATTACTACAAAGCACATTCTGAGGTACCTGAAGGGGTACATTTGATTATGGGCTCAAGTATGAGGTGAATCAGAAGATTAACCTAGAGGGTTATGTTGATTCAGATTGGACAGGTAGTGCCATCGATAGGAAGAAAACTTTAGAGTGTTGCTTCAGTATGGGATCAGGTGTGATCTCGTGGTTTAGCAGGAAGCAATCCTGTGTGGCACTGAGTACAGCTAAAACAGAGTATGTTGCAGCCTGTTCAGCTAGTTGTGAGGCAGTAAGGCTAAGGAAGCTATTGTCTAATGTAATTGATCTCTAGTTGGATGCTACTTGTATATATTGTGACAACCAAAGTTGTGTGAAGTTGTCAAAGACTTCAGTCTTCCATGACAAGTCGAAGCATATCGAGATCAAGTATCACTATATCAGGGATATGGTGCAGAGGGCAGCAGTGAAGCTCCAGTATGTTGCGACGAACAAACAGATAGCTGATGTGTTGACGAAACCATTAGCTAGAGTGAAGTTTGAGTACTTCAGGGAGAATCTTGGTGTTCTCCATATCGAGGTTCCTTCCAAGGGGAAGTGATGAGTCCGTGAGCCATTCTAACATGGTGAGAGGATTGGTTCCTTCCATGGTCAGATGTAAGGGCTGAGCCATTCTATCATGGTGAGAGGATTGGTTCCTTCCATGTCAGATATGAGTGCTAAGCCATTCTGATATGACTGTAGGATTGGTTCCTACATGATCAGATATAAGGGCTATTGCCATTCTTGGAATGGAGGTTCCTGGTAAGTTACCAGAATACTCGGTCTAGGACTGAGGGCCATTCTGATATGACTGTGAGATGTGTTCTCACATGATCAGATGTGAGCACATGGCCATTCTGATGTGATTGAGGGATGTGTTCCCACTTGATCATTTATAAGGGTTGTTTCCATTCTTTGAATGGAGGTACCTGGTCAGTTACCAGGAAATCTCAATCTGGGACAGAGGGCCGTTCTGATATGACTGTGGGATGTGTTCTCACATGATAAAATATGAGTGCATGGACATTCTGATATGATTGAGGGATGTGTTCCCACTTGTTCAGATATAAGGGCTTTTTCCATTCTCTGGGAGAATGGAGACACCTGGTCAGTTACCAGGAACCCTGAGTCTGGGACTGAGTGCCCTTGTGACTGTAAGGTTTACCGTTACACCAAAACCTACAGATGTTGGTGAACATTTGAAACCCAGCACAAGCCCAATCACCAGGAGTGGCATTTAAACCACTTGTTTTATATTCCCAGAGGTGCAGCGGTTATCCCATGGGGAGGTGCCCGATACTCCAACACCCCGCCTTTGACGTAGCTCAGGGGAATTGAACCTGAGACCTCTACTCTGATACCATGTAAGGTTTACCGTTACACCAAAACCTACATATGTTGGTGAACATTTGAAACCCAGCACAAGCCCAATCACCAGGAGTGGCGGTTAAACCACTTGTTTTATATTCCCAGAGGTGCGGCGGTTATCCCATGTGGAGGTACCCGATACTCCAACAGTGACATGGTTAGAGGATTAAGTTCCTTCCATGGTCAAATTTAAGTGTTGTGCCTTTTCACAGATGGTAGTAGGTGTGTCCTACCATGCTGGTGATTGTAAGTGTTATGCCTTTCCACATATGGTAGTAGGTATGTCCTATCATGCTGATGGATGTGAGTGTCGTGCCTTTCCACAGATGATAGTATTTGTGTCCTATCATGTTGGTGGTTGTAAGTGTTGAGCCTTTTGATAGATGATAGTAGTTGTGTCCTATCATGCTGGTGAATGTGAGTGCTCGGCCTTTCTGACATGGTTGTGGGATGTGTTCCTGCATGGTCAGATGTGAGTGTTGGGCATGCCTTTCTAACACGGTGTTGGATGTGTTCCTATCATGGTCAGATGTAAGTGTTGGGTGGACCATTCTGACTTAGGGTCAGATATAAATGCTGAAGAAGACCTACATGGAGGCTAGGCCTACAACCAGCATGAAAAAGGGCTGGCTCTGTAGAACTTCTTGTGACGAGAAGAATCATGAGATAGCACCCGTGATGATCCAGTGATGATGATCCAGCAGTGATGATCCAAATATAGTGATGATGATCCAGATCGAGTGATGATACAGATCCAATGATGATGATCCATATCGAGTGATGATCCAAATCTAGATGAAGATGACTTGCAGATGAAGATGACGAGAACTCAATGATGATCCAGATGATACAGAGAAGAAGACCTGTACTGATAAATTGTGTCGAGAGAATACCTTCCTAGTTAAGAGGGAGTGTTGATGTATTTGTAACTTCAGAATGTATCCATCTGTATATCTTATGAATTGTACCCCGATGTTTATTTCGGGATGTGTTTGTAATGTATCTGATTCATGTCATGCCCCGATGTTCCTATCGAGAGTTTCTATAATGTATACAAGTCATGTCAAATCATTGTGGGTAACCCTCCTATTGGTCAAGGGTTAAATTCCTCGCAGTTGTGGGGCCCTAGGGTTATTAGAATATCCTAAAGAAGTTGACCCTAGGTGAGTCATTGTAATTCAAGGCAATAGTCCCCGCCATTGTGTTAAGGATAACCCTCCTTGTTGGTCGGAGGAGGCAAATTCCCCACAAGTTGTGGGGCACTAGGGTTATTAGACACTCCTAGATATGTTGTCTCTAGTAAGTAATTGTTAAGTGAGGCCGACATGTTGGAGTGGGCTTCAAGTGAACGAAATAATATAAATAGAGAGTGAGCCTCTCTATTTATCACACACACACACACACTCACTGGGGTGCATGAGTGAGAGAGAAGACACTGGGATCAGAGAGAGAGACTACTGCTGTCAGGAGATCAACTTTATGTTTTCAGGTTTTACTTTTGGTGTTGATTCTATCTCTAAGGAAGTTGCGAGGTTTTCTCCTTTATGGTTTCCTTGAGGAAATTTTTTGTGTCTCTTGTCTCTTGTGTTTTATTGCTATGCATCTTATTCTCTCAGTAAAATATCCTAAGATCATAATGCTAGCTTGAATGATAAAAATCTAACAAAGGGTCATTATGAAACTGAAGTGACCTATCAAAACCCAAACCCTCTCTGCCCTCCACCTGTCCCATGTTTGTGATTGAACCACCACAAAGCATTGGTTTCCAGTTTGAATGATTACGGCACTGGTTAGCTTGTGGGTCTCATCAGAATACACCGTCACCCTGCTCAAATAGCAATTGCCAGTCAGCTCCCTCAAAATCAGCACCCCATCCTTAATCCATTCCACATTTCTTGCATGCTTCCTCACTCATCCAAGCTCCCCTAAATCCAGCACTGTAATTCCCTTCTCTGGGGTTTGAATTTTTAATTTTATAGGTACAGAAGAACAATCCAAGAAATGAATAAAGGAGGAGGACCTGCCCTAAGAAAGGAACTGGGTGATATTGGTTACCTTAAATCACACCTAGATTTATGTCATATTTTCAAAGAATCAGGATGCTATAGGTTCTGTGAAAATATTTATGGATCCCATCAGCAAGTGGCAGAAGCCTTTGCTCTCTCCTTGGATGGCTCGAAAGCAGTGATTGGCAAAGAATAATTCCAGGTGGATGAGGCTCTGATAGCAGAAGTAATAGAGCTCCCAAGGATTGGGGAAAGGTGGTTCAAAACCATAATCACAAAGAGTGTATAATTTAGGTCTTACCTGAAGCCTGAGCACAAGAACATTGTATGGAAGAAGAGCATTCCTACATCCTGGCTTGAGGAAAAATGGCAGCACTTGTTGAAGGCAATTCTGGTCTACATAACTTGTGAGGGTAGGTATAATAGGGTAATGATATACCATTTCAAGCTAATGAACCATTTCACTGGCAGGAGTCCCCTGAACTTGCCTTTTTACCTATACAAAATCCTCACTAAAATGGCCCATAAAGTTAAATCCAAGCCCACCAATATTGCAGGCAATCTATCCCATCATGGCTTGATCAAGTTAATTGTCCTTGAACTACTGCAAAGAAGGAACATGGCCTGGACATACTTCCTTTTTTGGAATGAGTTTGAGATAGAATTGTAACCAGAGGACAAAAGGAAGTCTTCTTCAAAAAATTCCTCCACTCCCAGAAGTGGTAAGAGGAAGAGGAGGGCCATCTCTCTAATTGCAGTGGATTAGGCTGCTCCAACTCCTAAGACCAAGAAGGCCAACAGGAACCTGGATTTCAGTGAAAAGGCAGAGGAGGTTTTAGCACTAGAAACAAATATCCTCAACCTACCTTACTCTGATTCTAAGGATGAAGAGGAACAAAAAACTAACCTAGCAGATCAGGTTACAATAGGGCAGGAGGAGTTTCCATCACCTACATCAAAGGAGGATCAAGGTGAACCAGTGGCAGAGGCTTGATCTAGAAAACCTAGATCCCAAAAAATCAATCAGCTGCTGAGGCAGGTGTATGAGCTAGAAGTCTTGGAGAGGGAAATCAAAAGAAACAATGGGAGGTTAACCAAGAGGAATGTTTAATTGTATGACTCTCTGTAGGAGATAAAAAGGAAGTATAGAATGTTGGAGGAAAGCAATCTCAGGTTAATGAAAGAAAACACTAGGCTCTATAGGAAAATCAGGTTGTCTAAGTTGCAAACAAGGAATTCAAGCCCTCAGTCTCAAGCTCACTAGAAGCTAGAAACCCTAGTAGAAGTAGCAATGAGCCTTTGTGGCGCAGAGGCAGCATGTGATGTTGCTGCCATCCCAAATCCTAGGAAAGTTGCAGAGACACCAAAGGGTCAACACTAAAGCCTTAAAGCATCAGGGTAAAGTGTGATGACAATTTTAATTAAAGTTTTAAAACATACTTTTCAGTGGCTTAGGTGAACACCGTAGTTGTTCATTAGCCACTGAAAATAGAGCTTTTGGCAGCTTACAGGCCCAAAGTTTTGCTTCCTTAGCCACCGAAAGTGTGAACAGTGCAGAAAATCATGTTTTTGCATAGAACCGACTTTTGTTGATCCAAACACTTCATGGATTATTTATAAGGTTGGAAAAATAATTAAAGGCATCAATTTTTAGCTTTGTTTCAGTTTTGAAGGTGCCAGCGAGGTTAATTAGGTCACATATCCTACCTACTCTGACAAAGGGTGACTTCTCTGCCAAATGCCAAGTTTTGAGTTCTACTTTAGTGTCTACTACAGCTATTAAAGAGTTTGAGTGGGAAGATTTTTGAGTTAGGTAGATTAGCAATCAAAGATAGGATCTTTACCTACTTTTAGAAAATAGTTATGACTGTCTATTTTTAGTAAATTCGATCTAATTATTTAGGATCTGGAATAAATTTTGTAAAGGCTATAAAGCCTGTGACTACCATAGAAGAAAGGGTTCAACTTCGGAGAATTTTAGACACTTTTTGTATTCAATATTCTCATGTTCTTTGTCACTTAATACAAGCTCTTTTTCCATTACATGTTCAGATTTCATCTTCTTTATGTTCTATACTTGTGCTTGGATATTTCATTCATGTTTATTCTATTTACCTGATACAAGATAGCTGTCATCCTATCTCTGTGTGGATAATTGGAATTACAAGTATATTTTCCTTGTCATGATTATCCATTCATATGTAAGTGCCTTATGTGTGAATCTGCCAGCATATTGAGTTCTTCATCTATTCACCTTTATTACAAACCCTCTGAACATTGATAGTTAGAAGACTTGTCTATTTGATTGAGTATTATGCATGTCTTGAGTGAGTGAGGTCTTATTGGTCATCTGAATTGATCTATTGAGTAAACCATCTGAATATTCGAGCCACAACCTAGAAGAGTTTCCTGGAGAGCTATCAAATTGGCGTCGTTGCCGGGGAGAAGAGATTAAAGCTCAGCTTCCCTAGGGGACAACATAGATCTGACTTTGTAATGATATACAAAGTTGAGACATTGTTTGGGTT
Organism: Pseudotsuga menziesii; assembly: GCA_001517045.1. Taxonomy (NCBI): domain Eukaryota; kingdom Viridiplantae; phylum Streptophyta; class Pinopsida; order Pinales; family Pinaceae; genus Pseudotsuga; species Pseudotsuga menziesii. Next base: position 176,291 of record LPNX010507130.1, on the reverse strand, counting down.
GTAATCATCTATCTGGGAATCCATTGGAATAAGGTGGCTTCGAGAGACCAAGTACCAGAGCAAATCCTCAAAGTCCACCAATGACACCTATTTCAGATCTTGAAAATATTATAAGCAGAGGAAGAGCTTCACAAATACAGACTTCCAGATCTACAAGGGGAGCTACATCAAGTACTTCTAGAGGTATTTCTCCTGTTGTATCAAATATAACTCCCTTTAAATCTTCTTCTACTGAAGCATCTAGTTCTCATAAATTTATAAGTGAATTAGAAAATTTGAAGGTTGGGGAATCTTCAAGCACTTTTTCTTGTGTAGATCCAGTCCCTGGAAACTCCAGTAAGGTAGATCTACCACCTATTCTTCCTCAGCTACCACCCACACCAGCAGCATCTTCTTTTTCCCATTCCATACCCACATCCAATATGGTTTCCCCTCTGTCAAAGATGGAAAGGATCCTTGTTGCCAAATATGCCCTTCTAAAATATATGCCTAAATTTACTAGGGAGGGAGACTTTACAGCTGAGGAGGATTTAGAGGAATTCTACAGTTACGCTGAGAATATAAACATTGAACAAGAGGATGTGTGGGCTAGGGTTTTTGTGCAGAGTCTAGATGGTCAAGCTAGGAAACGGTTCAAAGAGATACCTGTTGGATCAGTAGCTGGCATTGAAGCTCTAGATGACATATTTTTTAAGCATTGGGGATAAAGGAGAGACCACCTTTACTATATCATGGAATTTAGCAATTTGAGGATAGAGAATGGTAAGTCTGTTTCAAATTTCACAAAAAGATTTAACAAAATGGCCAACAAGATCCCTGCTAAGATCAAACCTACAGACACTTCAGCCAAAATCACTTATGCAAATGCTTTTAATTCTGAGTTATGTGTTCTTCTCAGAGAAAGAATATCTGCTTCTTTATCACTCATGCAAGATGATGCTCTTGAAGTTGAGTCTAATATTGTTGCATCTCAGAAAATTAAGGGAAAAGAGGATAGGAGGAAGCAATCTTCAGATCCCTTACGTCCTTCTTCATCAGAGAAAAAAATGGAAAAAATGGCCAAGATGTTGGACAGCTTAACAACTGAGATGTCTAAACTTAAAGATCGAGGTCAACTTCCTGTAAGGGGTAAAGGGTCAAATTAATTTGCTCCCAAAAACCCTAATATATTCCCTTACAGAAGGAATAACCCACAAGCTCATATCCTTCAAAGGGATAGGAATCTAGCTGAGGAACAAAGAATCAGAGCTCCTTTCCAAAATGTGGTGTTAGAAGAAGAAGAAGAGTTTGCTTAGGGAGAAGGAGAAGCAAAAGAAAATATCAATTGCATGGAAGATGAAGTTGACCTCTCTTTCTTGACACAATCAAACTATGAGGAAGCCCTCATCAATGAGCAGATCACTGAAGAATACTTGTATCGGGAAGATGATCAAGGACGTTATAATTTGAGGTCCAGGATTGTTGCTCCCAGAAAGAAGAGTCTTGTCCCTACAAAGCAGGCTGCTCCTCCTATTGAAAATATTGTTGCTCCTCCAAAGAAGAGGGCTACTCCTCCAAAGCAGCAGCAAAAGCCATTGCAGCCATTAGACCATGATCATATCCAGCTTAAATCTCCATCACAAGAGGTAAGAATTTATGACAGACTATCCTATTCTTTCAATCTTGAATCAGAAATTCATAAATTAAAAATCCCTTTTCCCTTGATAGAGCTTATGAAGAATGACTCCTTTAAGTCATCTATACCGAAATCTCTTCAACCAAGGACACCCATAGATGTTGATTTTATGAACCTGGAAGATGATAAGCCCATGGTAACCCTAGGCCCTATGGTTGAAGAACTAGATTAGTCTTGTCCACCCTTCTATATATCCTTGAACATCCATGACAAGATCCTCCACAACTATTTGCTTGAATCAAGAGTATCCCACAATCTTATACCAAAGGCAATGATGGATGAGCTTGGGCTTGACATCACAAAAACCTACCATGATCTTTTCTCTTTTGAATCTAAGAAATTCAAATGCCTAGGGATCATAAAAGACCTTGTCATACACCTATCCCAGCTACCTTCAAAAAGCATAGTGATGGATACAGTAGTTGTTGATATCCCACCCAAGTTTTGCCTCCTCTTGTCTCCTGCATGGAGTAAAAGGCTAGGTGGTACCCTACAGATGGATCTTATTTATGCTACAATCTCGATGTTTGGAGGAGAAACCAAGAGACTTTACAAAGAAAATAAGTTTACCTACATCATCAGTAATGAAAAAAATTCTATAAATCATCCCATCTATGCAGTAGACACAGACCTTGGGGCATGTATCCTTCAAATAGATGATTATCAGCCATTACCTATGCAACTCACAAAGCCTACCTATAAACAACCTGAGGAAGTAACCACCTCTGTCTGGAACATGTTTTTTGATGGGACCAGTACTCAAGACTTAGCAGGTCTAGGTGTGGTTTTGATTTATCCTTTAAGGGAGACTATTCATTTGTCTTACAAACTTGATTTCAAGACTACTAACAATATAGTAGAGTATGAGGCTTTGTTATTGGGAGTAAAGGCTGCTAAGGAGATGGGAATCATGTGCCTGGAGATATTTGGAGATGCATATCTCATCATACAATAGGTGAATAGTACTTTTCAAGCAAAGAATGTCAAGCTAAAGGCATACAGAGATGAGGTATGGAAACTCATGGACTCTTTCATGTTTTTTGATATTTCCTATATACCTAGATTCATGAACCGTCTAGATGACTCCCTGGCTATCTATGCCAGTATGTTCATTCCTCCTATGCCCCCTAAATTGAACTATGAAATCCAAGTCAAGTACAGGCCATCTTTACCTGATAATGTTAAATTTTGGAAATTATTTGAGATTGACGATGAATTTAGTAAATTTCACAAGGTCATTGATGAATTTTTCTGATATGCATATTGACCAAGCAAACCAAAATGTGGAGGAATCCGAGAGGCCTAAACTAAAAGAGAAATTGGGTAAGCACAATATTGTCTAGTTGTCAAGCAATCATATACCTCACGGTCTAGTGCCTCTTAAAGAGCTCTTTGACCATAATGATGTCCCCTTCAAACCTGTGAAAAAGGAGAAGGACCCCACTGTCCATGAGCACAATATAGGTATCCAAGATCATCCAAAATTCATAAATTTGTCCTCTGCGTTGACTGTTGATCAAAAGTTAGAACTTTGCAATCTTATGAAAGATTTTTCTGATATATTTGCTTGGCAATACAGTGATTTGAACTCCTATGACACAGATATCATCCAACATAGAATTCCCCTGGAAAATGACACCATCCCTTTCAAACAAAAGCTAAGACCTATCAGTCCTCTCCTACTGCCCGTGATTAAGAAAGAGATCAAAAATCTCCTTAATGCTAAAATCATAATCTCACTGAGATATTCTAAATGGATTCTAAAGTTGATTGAGTTTTACATAGAGGTGAATCCCACTAGGCTAGTAAAAGGACAAGACCTAGCTAAGCTTATGTCTGAAGAAAATTGTGATCTACTAGGCATGAATCTCATTGGTACAAGTTCAACAAACTTGCAAATAGAGGTAGCAACAGAGGTAGCAGTAGAGGAGCAGCATGACAGCCAGCAGGTGGTTGAGAACTTGTATTCATGTGAGTGGTACTCACGTATTATTCATTTTTTTCAAAATTTAGAAGTTCCCCCTGAACTTAGCATGACTCAAGCACGGGATCTTAAGCTTAAGTCTGTTAAATTTTGCATAGTTAAAAATATGTTGTATTGGAAAGATCCTTCTGGTATTTTGCTGATATGTTTAGATAAAGAAGAGTAAGTTCAAGTCATGCATCAGTTTCATTCAAGTACATGTGGAGGCCATCATTACTAGAATACTACAGCCCACAAGATTCTAAGCGTTGGGTACTATTGGCATGTTCTTTTCCCTAATGTGTGTACCTTTGTAAAAGCTTGTGACAAATGCCAAAGATTCATGGGAAAGCAGCAGCTCAGATCTTTGCCCCTTAGACCTATTGTAGTGAATGGCCCTTTCCAGCAGTTGGGTCTTGATTTCATAGGTGAGATTAATCCTTCATCAAGTGGTTAGCACAAGTGGATCCTAGTAGCCATTGATTATTTGACCAAGTGGATAGAGGTAGTCCCCACAAGGAATGCCACTCACCAAGTCATCATGAAGTTTCTATATGAAAACATCTTAATTAGATTTGGCTGCCCAGAAAGGCTAGTAACTGATAATGCACCCGCTTTTAAATTCGGTGTATTGGCTAACATGTGTGAGTCAATGGGAATTCAATTGGTGCATTCTACTTCCTACTACCCTCAAGGAAATGGCCTTGCTGAGTCATCCAATAAGAGCCTACTTAGAATCATCAGAAAACTATTGCTGAAGAATCAGAAGAGTTGGTATTCTAAGGTAAAGTTTGCTCTTTTGGCTCACAGAGAGACCAACAAAAAATACATAGGGACCTTTAATTTTAAGTTGGTTTATTGTGATGATGCTATTTTCCCCATCCAGCTGGTCCTACCAGTAGCAGAGTTCTTTCAAGAGGAACAGGATGAACCAAATGACATGGTAAGAAGAATGCTTGATTTGGTTGAGCTACAGCAAGTCAGAGAACAATTCGTGGAGAGGTCAGAATCTCACCAAAAGAAATTAAAAGTATTTTTGACAAGAAGGCAAAGGTGGACAATTTTTAGGTTGGAGACTGGGTTCTGAAATGGGATGTTGTCAGGCAGGCCAAGGGCAAGCATGGTAAATTTGATTCTCTATGGATAGGACCTTTTGTGATAACTCAAGTACAATAGAAAAACACTTTCAAACTGCAAAGTCTGTAAGGTGAGGAGGTGTTTGATGGTCCAGTCAGTGGGCAATTTCTCAAACTCTATTTCATCTAAGGTTTCAAAGCCTTGTCATTGTAAAATATCATTTTTTGTTTTTGTTTTTGCAAAACAACTCCATACCCAATGGAACACAAGAAGATAGGTTTAGTCTTTGTTTTTAGGAAAGGCATTTGGTATGTTGTTCTTGGAACCTCATAGGGACGTTTCCATGCCTGAGTAGGAGCCAGATCATTTCTCCTAAATAAATTAGTCCTCAGTAAATTAGACTTAGAATATTTATATTGTGTAGTGATAGGAGGTCCCAAAAAAAATTTAAAGGTTTTCAAGGATCATTGTGAAATATTGAGGTGTTTAATGAAGTTTGGAACACTTTTGACTCTATTTTCTAATAAAAAATTTGAAGCTCGGCTTTCAGTGGCTTAGGCGAGCATCTCAACTGTTCATTAGCCACTGAAAAGCCCATCTTTCATCAGCTTAAAAATAGAATTCAGGGCTACCTTAGCCACCGAAAGTGCATTGGAGTTAAAATGTTTGGCGCATCCATCACACTCAGCAACCGTTAGCATGAAGAGCACCACCATCAAGCCATTAACCACCGAAAAGATAGGAGTTGCAATAAATCATGAGTTGGCAAGAGGGTTCGTTATGAAACTGAAGTGACCTATCAAAACCCAAACCCTCTCTGCCCTCCGCATGTCCCATGTCTGTGATTGAACCACCATGAAGCATTAGTTTCCAGTTTGCATGGTTACTGCATTGGCTAGCTTCCAGGTCTCATCAGAACACACTGTCACCCTACTCAAATCGCAATTGTCAGTCAGCTCCCTCAAAATCAACACCCCCTCCTTAATTCATTCCACATTTCTTGTATGCATCCTCACTCAGCCAAGCTCCCCTAAATCCAGCACTGTAATTGCATTCTCCAGGGTTTGAATTTTCAATTTTGCAAGTACAGAAGAACAATCCAAGAAATGAAGAAAGGAGGAGGACCTGCCCTAAGAAAGGAAATGGGCGATATTGGCTACCTTGAATCACACCCAGAGATATGTCAACTTTTCAAAGACTCGGGCTGCTATAGGTTCTGTGAAAAGATTCAGGGATCCCATCAGCAAGTGGCGGAATCCTTTTCTCTATCCTTTGATGGCTCGAAAGCAGTGATTGGAAGAGAATAATTCCAGGTGGATGACGCTCTGATAGAAGAAGTAACAGAGCTCCCAAGGACTAGGGAAAGCTGGTTCAAAACCACAATCACAAAGAATGTATAATTCAGGTCTTACCTGAACCCTAAGCACAAGAACATTGTTTGGAAGAAGAGAATTCCTACATCCTGGCTTGAGGAAAAATGGCAGCACTTGTTGAAGGCAATTCTGGTCTACATAACTTGTGAGGGTAGGTATAATAGGGTAATGATATACCATTTCAAGTTAATGAACCATTTCACTGGCAGGAGTCCCCTGAACTTTCCTTTTTACCTATACAAAATCCTGACTAAAATGGCCCATCAAGTTAAATCCAATCCCACCAAGATTGCAGGAACGCTATCACATCATGGCTTGATCAAGTTAATTGTCCTTGAACTGTTGCAAAGAAGGAACATGGCCTGGACATACTTCCTATTTTGGAACGAGTTTGAGACAGAATTGCAACTAGAGGACAAAAGGAAGTATTCTTCAAAAAAGTCCTCCACTCCTAGAAGTGGTAAGAGGAAGAGGAGGGCCATCTCTCCAATTGCAATGGATCAGGCCTCTCCAACTCCTATGACCAAGAAGGCCAAGAGGAACCTAGATTTCAGTGAAAAGGCAGAGGAGTTTTTAGCACCAGACAAAAATATCCTCAACCTACCTTACTTTGATTCTGACGATGAAGAGGAATAGGAAACTAACCTAGCATATCAGGTTACAATAGGGCAGGAGGAGTTTCCATCACCTACACCAAAGGAGGATCAAGGTGAACTAGTGGCAGAGGCTTCATCCAACAAACCTAGATCCCAAAAAATCAATCAGCTATTGAGGCAGGTGTATGAGCTAGAAGTATTGGAGAGGGAAATCAAAAGAAACAATGGGAGGTTAACTAAGAGGAATGCTGAATTGTATGAATCTCTGCAGGAGATAAAAAAAAGGAAGTATACCAAGATGGAGGAAACTAATATAAAGTTAATGAAAGAAAACACTAGGCTCTATAGGAAAATCAAGCTGTCTAAGTTGCAAACAAGGAATTCAAGCCCTCGGTCTCAAGCTTACCAGAATATGGAAACCGTAGCAGAAGTAGCAATGAGACTTTGTGGCACAAAGCATCCTGTGATGTTGTTGCCATCCCAAACCCTGGGTAGGCTGCAAAGACACCAAAGGGTCAGCACTAAAGCCTTAAAGCATCAGGGTAAAGTGTGAGGACAATTTTGATTGAAGTTTTAAAACATACTTTTCGGTGGTTTAGGCGAGCACCGCAATTGTTTATTAGCCACTGAAAACAAAGATTTCGGCAGGTTACGGGCCCAGAGTTTTGCTTTCGTAGCCACCGAAAGCGTAGAACAATGCAGAATAGCAATTTTTGGACAGAACCGGATTTTGTTGATCCAAACACTTCATGGATGATTTATAAGGTTGGAAATTAATTAAGGGCATCAGTTTTTAGCTTTGTTTCAGTTTTGAAGGTACCAGCGAGGTGAATTAGGTCACATATCCTACCTACTCTGACAAAGGGTGACTTGTCTGCCAAATGGCAAGTTTTGAGTTCTACTTCAGTGTCTACTACAGCTATTAAAGAGTTCGAGGAGTGGGAATATTTTTTAGTTAGGTAGATTGGCAATCAAATATAGGATCTTTACCTATTTTTAGAAAATAGTTATGACTGTCTATTTTTAGTAAATTTGATCCAATTATTTAGGATCTGGAATAAATTTTGTAAAGGCTATAAAGCCTATGACTATTGTAGAAGAAAGGGTTCAACTTCGGAGACTTTTAGACACTTTTCGTATTCAAGCTTCTCATGTTCTTTATCACTTAATACAATCTCTTTTTCCATTACTTGCTCAAATTTCATCTTCTTTCTGTTATGTACTTGTGCTTGGATGTTTCATTCATGTTTATTCTAATTACCTGATACAAGATAGCTGTCATCCTATCTTTGTTTGGATAATTGAAATTACAAGTATCTTTTCCTTGTTATGATTAGCCATTCATATGTAAGTGCCTTATGTGTGAATCTGCCAGCATAGTGAGTTCTTCATCTATTCACCTTTATTACAAACCTTCTGAACATTGATAGTTAGAAGCCTTGTCTATTTGATTGAGTATTATGCATATCTTGAGTGAGTGAGGTCTTATTGGTCATCTGACCTGATCCATTGAGTAAACCATTTAAAAATATTGAAGTTACTAGGCATCTTCGATCCGTAACCTAGAAGAGTTTCCTAGAGAGCTAATAGGATGGTCATACATCATCTGTACATCATATGCATGGAGAGAAATAGAGGATGGGACTAAATCAGGTGAGCCCAATCGTTTCAAAACATTTGAGGACATGATGCATGTGGACGTGCCTTATCGATGATACACCAATGAATGATAATGTTATTCATGGTGAATGGGAATTGGAAAGTGACAACTGTTGGTAGTAGTTGTTCTCCTTTGTCAAGCTCAAAAGTCAAAGGTGTGATTCTAAAGAGAATGATGCCAAGGGAGTTCAATCGTGCCTTGTGATTTGAGGGGAAAGAATGAAGTACTTCCAAGGTAGACATGGTAGCTGGTGATTGTGACAAGTCGTCAAAAATACTATAATTGTGGGAAGCCTTCATGTGAGGATTATGAGGGGTACGCCTAAGTGGTTCTTTAGGTATCCTCAAAATTCGCTCCATGATGGGTTGTGGGATCTACAAAGGGACACCCGAAGGTATAGACATCTCTTCTAGGATGGGTGAGGGATCAACACCAATATATGCTTTGGAACGATTCTGGAGATTGTCAGATGCCAAGTTCATAAATATGTTTTGTAAGGATCCATCACCTAGGGGACAAATATCTGGTTGTTGGGTAACCATTCCTTGATTGGAAAAGGGTTGTTGCAAAACAAATTGCTAGGGTTGTGGTGTGGGAGGAACCTAAGGATGGTTTGTTCGTGTATTTTTCTTTTCTCTTACCAACTATTGGCAAATGGGGATAAGCAAACAATGGTGAGTGTAATGGCCATATTCGTCACTGATTGTGTAAGGGTAATTGGTCCTCATGTTTGCATTTTTTCCTTACTTTGGGGGGTTTCCTCCCTATACAGGTTGGTTACCCTACTTTATGTTATGTTGGGGAACTTGGTTTCCCCCCTGACCCTATTTTTGGGGTGGTTTTTTCTTTCCCTTCTTATTCCCCTAATTTTAAGGAATCGGGGGATTGGTGATGTTCAACTGCTTGAATTGTTGATTTTTTTTTGCATAGAAGGTTGGACAAAGTCAACTACCATGTGGGGCATGGTTGTCGTTCCAGGAGGGAATGGGTATGGACAGTAAGGGTTAATACTAGTGGTGGTATATACGTAGGTTGCAGTGCATACGATGTGGATGTAGGCATAGGTGGTGCCATTTACAGCTGATAAATTGTCGATAGTTAGATTGTATTTGGGTAAGTAGGGTTACATTAGAGGAAATTTGGGGTCTAAAATGGGCCTTATAAGAAAAAGTGCCAAAATAAGT
>LPNX010507130.1:149719-166620 GCA_001517045.1 Pseudotsuga menziesii | reverse complement strand
AGAACCAATAGAATTTCAATAAAATGAGTCAACCATAATGGTTGAATTGACATATTTGTCATAAAAAAACTACTTTTTTTGTTCATATTTTCGACATATCTCCCTGTGTTTTTACTCAAATTTTGATCAGGAGAGCTTGTTGGATGTGGAATTTGATTATTCATCCAACGATTACCCACACTACATACTTTTGACGGACCCCGCTACCCCAAAAAAAAATACCCGAAAAAAAAACGTGATGATGATGCCATCATCACATTTTTTCATGTATTTCTTCTCTTTGGGGTAGCAGGGTCCTTCAAAAGTATGCAATGTGAGTACTCGTTGGATGAAGAATCAAATTCCGCATCCAACGAGCTCTCCCAATCAAAATTTGAGTAAAAACATAGGGATATATGTCGAAAATACGAACACAAACAGTGGTTTTTTTCTTTCTTCCTCCAAAATTAATAAATATGATTTTATTATTTTAACTATTATTTTATTATTTTCCTTAGGAGGCCCATTTTAGACCGCAAAATTCCTCTAATGTATGGTCTATACTAGGTCTATCTGAATGAAGGATTTGGCACAGTGGTAGTGGGAGAGGACACAACTAGGATAGGTGGGTATTGCACCATCAGGGGTGGTGGTGCAAGAGTTTTTTTCAAGGGAACTCTACCATGCGAGGAAGCGAATAAACCCTTCTGCAAAATGTAACATCCATGCAATAGGAGGATCTAATGATCGATGTCGAGGGGAATCTAGTAGCATGGAATACAAATACCCTAATTGGATGTAAATGAGGTCAAAGTGTTGGGATTTGAGAATTGCTTCCTCCTGATTTTAAGGCATTGAGGTAGCCATGTCCTTTGAAATAGTTGGTTGGAGAGATTTGAGGAAACAATCCAAAAGGAAAGGAGGTTGAATTTTGATTTTACACAACGTGCAGTGACGACACCATGCATGGATGTGGTTTGCGAAGTGTGTCACAGTTTGTTATCGAAACTCTGTGATAATTTCAATGCCTAGGTCATGTCTATTAGTAACTGAAATTAGGATACAGATGTTGTGGTAATTATCTCAAATGTGGTATGATATGCTTGGTTCAAATTCACATATCACTTTGGTGAGGGTTCTTTGGAAGAGGTGGAATCGTAACGAATCCACCACTATCTTGTTGGAGGAACACCATGGATGGAAAAACATGATATGGTTGGAAAGGTCATCTCCATGTTTCCCTTTGAACTTAGGGATGTCTGATAGGATATTTTCAGGCATACCAGGCCAATTTGCGTCATGAGTGATTGGATCATTGACCAATTTGGCTAAATCAAGGATATTTAGAGGTGTCATAAATGGTAGGTTCAGGTTGAGGGCCATAATTGTATTTTGTGGAATGTTTCCATGAGGGGGAGAACTTGGAATATGTGGCAGTGATCTTTGTCTCCTATATGATATTTAGTGTGGATTTTCATGAAGTGGGAGAAGAAGGTGGGGTATTCTCTCTTTGGGGAGAAAACAAAGGTGAGCCTATTCCATAATATGAGGAGGAAAAAGGGTCCAAATTCCCTCTGAGGGGAGAGAATGATTCAAGTGGGGTATGTCCTTTCCTAGAGGATGCAATCAATCTGTCCTAGGAGTGGCCATGAGAGAGGGAAAAGACCTTGCAGTCTATGGGACTGCCTTCTAGGGGGGTTTTGTTCCTCTATGGTGCAAGTATAGTATTAAAGTGAGAGTGATGTGTGGGGAATAAACACAAATGGACAAATGAAAAAATATGCCAACCACAATAGATGAAAAATGGTGCAATAAGTGAGTAATATGTGCAAAGAGGGCTTGGTGCAAAGGTATCCACATGTAGGTTCTTTTAAAATTTAGAGTTAAATGAACTTGTATTTAAAAATAAAAACAAGTGTAAATTCCCTATAATACCTAACGTCCTTCCTCTCAAAATGTAATTGGCCCTCCTAAAAGCACAATTGTTGGTGATATTGGAAACCACATAGCAATTGACTAGTGGAGGTAACAAAGAGTCAATTCTACCGATAATGGGGCCAATGTTCCAATCAAAGAGACTTGGAAACACCTACCAATGGAAATAGATGAATTCAGGAGTCACTTGCACTCATAAATGCTCCTTGGTGATTCCCTAATTTGTGGCCACTAAGGTTTCCTTGTGTCAATTTTGGATCATTTGTTGGTCCTAGATGGTATAGTTTCATCTCCCTACAACAAGTTGAAAGACTTATAGGGGAGAGAAGGGAAGTTATACTTCGAATTTTGCCTCCTTGGTCACAGCAGACTTCTAATCCAAAATTTCATTGAACACTTACTTATAACAATATTTGATAGCACCCTAAAAGACAAAAATGATATGTTTCAAAAATGCCTAATGAAACTATATTAGTGGGAATTGTTTGGATGTCTATCCCACTCAATCCTACCAAATTATAATGTTTTTTTTAACCTCCTGTGGAGGATTTTATTTGGTTAGTGTTTACAATTGTTGATTTTTGGATTTTGTTTGAATTAAGGTGTAAGGGAGGTATTTCACAATTCCCTTCCCTTATGATTCATTGGTATCATATGGAATATGAGTTAAAGAGCATACTCAGATGGGAAGATTATTTAGGTCCCTTAATGTGTGCAAGTGGGAAATCGCATGTGATTTAAGAAAATAGTAATGTTTGCAATTAACTAGAGTGCTCAAAACAAAAATGAATTGAAAATTGAGCTCTAAGGATACTAATGATGCTTGCAAAAAGAAAACAAATGCCAAGTGTGCAATGGAGGTATTTCACACTTCACTCCGGAGTCTGTGTTATCAACCCAAATGGTACTTCTCCATTCGAGTGCCGACATTCCTTATGTTGGTACACAAAAGGACATCTTAGGATTGAAGTTTTCCAAAACACTATAGATGGGCATGACTTGGGATGCATTTACCCTTGAACCAGCTTTCCATATTATTTTTCTAAGTGTTGAGTTACGTACGTGACTATCTCCATTGCAACTCGCGTATGTACGTGAATATTTCCACTGACAAATCGCGTACTGTACGTGAGTATCTACATTGCAACCCACGTACATCAGCATACGTGGGTTTCCTTTAAGCAACTCGTGTGTCATACACAGGTTCCTATATTAATAGTTGTGTACATCTTGATTTGACATTAAAAATATAAAACACGATTAATGGAGATTAGTTGGGACCTAATCATTAACTATCCTAACTGTTTCAACCTCCTCAACCTTCGAAACCACTCTATTTCCCAAAGTATAAATAGATGCCTTGGCGAGGGCATTAATCAATCAAGATTGGAGAGCAAAGTTATGTTGGTGGTATATCTTCAAAAGTATTGGAGCAGCATAACTCAGAGTCCTTTGGTTGCAAAGGAGTCCTTGTCTCATAAGCTCGGTTGTACTCTTATCTCATTCACTGATTGTTAACAAAGACAATTCTTCTTCCAACATTGTGTTTAGTCTCTTTCATGTATTATGGTTAATGAATATTTTTTATTATATACTGGATATATTGTTTATCTAACCTTTTATATATACATGCATAAGATAGTACTTGGAGAATTTTCTCTTTACAGGTGAAGGAGGTGCATCCCTAGAAGCTTTGGAGAGAAGAGGAATGGAATAAGATCAAGCTTGGATCAATCATCGATAATCGGGTAAGTCAAGACTTTATTTCTATTTCCTTTATGTTCTCTATTAAAGCTGATTGTCTGCAAGGTTAGTAGTAAGTTGGTAACCACAAACCCTAGGTTACAAGGTTGCTTCATCCTGAACAACAAAACTGGGGATTCCAGCCTGTTGTGGGTTAGTCTTGTAGATCCTTGCCCAGTCTTTGCTTTGATTCAGTGTGTGGTTTTATGTCTTGGTTTGGACTTGCAGTAGTGTTTTAGAGACCTTTATAATTTTTTCTTTTTTGAAAAAATTTTCTCCTGTACGCGGGTTGTTGTGCTACACAGTCACGTACAGAGGCTTGTATACGTGGGTTGCTATATTGAACATTCGCGTACAGTACGTGGGTTGCTCAACTAGACAGTCACGTACATACCTTAGCAACAAAATTTTGGGTAGGGTTTCTTGTCCCTGTCCTTTTTGGATTTTTCCTTGCTTTGTGGTCTTCTAGTACTGGCATTTCTCTGTAGGTTTGAAAGCCCTGTCAACCATACTTCATGGTTTTCAGTAAGCCCTTGAGTTTTTGTTGTTTGGATTTTCTTTCTTTTTAGAAATATGAGGTAGATTGTCCTGTTGGGTGATAGGTCCAAGTGTTGTGTATCTGAATCAGTGATCATAGTTCTAGATACCGTGTACCCTGTGTTATTTCCAAGCAGTTTCGGTTTGTCACTTGCCTTTTATTCATTTTAGTGGATTTCATTCATTGTGTCTTCCCAAGCTAGGTGTTAGCCAAGTTTCTTCCTTAGGTGGTTGAATTTTTGTTCTTATAACTCTTCGATACTTCAGTTTGCTTGATTTATATAGTCTGATTATTCAAGCATACTCAGGAATTTTTGCATTTAGGTGCATAGTAATTGTTGAAGAGTTTGAAAAGTGAAAAGAAAAGCATTGGAAACATTTGCATTTGATTTGCATATGGTAGTTTTATTTTCATTTTTTGAATAAAATCTCAAAAATTAAAAAAATAAGTCTTAGTTTTCTCTTTCCTAGTTGCAATTTCATTAGTTCATATTTACAAAAAAAAAAAAAAAGCTTGATTTAAGTAGTTATAATTTTCTTTGGAATTCATTTTATACACATTTTTTACTTTTCTTATCGAGTATATAATATCATAGTCATTCACACCACTCACCCTCTGACTAAGAACAGCCCTTAAAATGAACGCTACAATTTAAAATTTATTTGTAAGTTTTGTTTTATAGGGTCATACACCTACTAGCTTAGGCTAGACTTGTGGGCTAGGAAGTATAAACTCCCCATAAGTACTTAAATTCAGACGTAGTTGTCCAATCGATAGGTAAATCCTTCTCTCTGTTGATAGCATCTGGGAATCTCCTGTCAAACGGGAGTTAAGCATGAGGCCACGTGGAGGCATTGGACTGAGGAAATAACCCTCTGATTCCTTGTCAAAACGTAGACCAAGGTTTTTACGCATCTGGGGATTCTTTCCTAGATATATTTTTGGGCTTTGCTACCCTGCCCATGCGTATAAATCAGGCTTGCGACTGTCCCCCCAGACTGTTGATATAGTTAAGGTAGCCTCTAGTCTCTTGGACATCTAGGGTTTATACACAGGTAAACCGAAAGGATATTTTTGGTTCCCCTTGGACGGGATTGGAAGGTAACCCTTGTTGAAAGTGTAGGAGGGCAGTGGGTGATTCATCCGCTTGTGCCTAAGAACCTCTTCAAGGAAACCAAGAAACTGTCTCTTGGATTTCTTCAGGAAAGCATACCTTATACCCCTTGTGATTGTTGAGACTTTAGGAAATTTTGTACTGGTTTCTCTATGGTTTGTCTATTTTTTTAGCCGAAATTAAGGTGTGAAGAGTCAAATTTACAATCGTGGAGGACCAATATGTCAAAAGGTCATGAAGGTTGCAAAACCTTCCTTCGCTTATCACATTGGAACCTCCACCTCCCCCTCAAAGGAGGATATTGGACACAGACGGTTCTTGCAAATCGATAGGAGTTAGTGAAGTTCCGAGTGAACCAGAACTTAGGGCGAACCATGTTAATTTAAACACAGTTGAGATAGAATACTTGCAGGCTGACGAGTTTGCAAGGAATTTTCATTCCCCTCTAACTGACTTAAACAATCTGGTGATCATTCAGGTTCGTCCTTTCAATCCACCCATTATTGGTGTCCCTTTGGGAATAATAATGTCTACTACAGGAGAAAGTTCTTTTACTTCCACCTCAGCTACTCCAGCTGAAGGGGTGCCACCTCCCTCGGTAGGTACCCCTAGAACAAGTATACCTACTACACCATTAACTCCAGTTAGCTGAGTGGTTCAACCACCGGCTCCCACAAGTTTAGCAGGTGCTTCTGGTGGTATGGTCACTGGGATTCCTAGTGTACCTACAGTTCCTACTTCCTTCGCACACACTGCTCAGAGTGGTCCTATAGGATCCTCGGATTTTGTCCAGGGTTTTACTTGGAATGGGGGGCACATTCCCCCATCCACTCCATACGTAGGCCCAACACCTACATATGTAGGGGTGCAGTTTGAAAACCCTAATCCTTATGGTCAAGGTTTTCAAACTTCGGTTTCAGCTCCATTCACGAGCTCTCCTTTTTCGTTTTTCAGTGGAGGGATACTTGCTCCTATATTCCAAACCCCAACTTTGACTAGGGAATCTAGAACCTCATATACTGCACCACACATAAACAATCCGCTAGCTTATGGATGGAATCCTTTCCAAAGAATCCCAACCACTTCGCAATCGGTAGCAGGGGGTAACCCCGCCTTCACATATGGAAATATGGGGGCAAGTCCCTCTAATCCCCAAGCTGGTGCTTTTAATGCTCCAGTTAGACCCAAGCTCCCTTTCCTAGCAACTTTAAATTTACCAGATTTGTTGAAACTAATGAATGACTCGGTGAGACATAACTCTTCCTGGCCACTCATTCCTACCAAGCTTCCCTTGGATATCCCGAAATTCGAAGGCAAATTTGGTGATGATCCAGGAGCTCATGTCACCACTTTCCATTTGTGGTGCTCTTCCAACTCACTAAACGAAGATTCAATTCGGTTGAGGTTGTTCCAAATAACTTTAACCAGTAATGTAGCAAAATGGTATATTGAATTGCCTTCTGTTGCGTTTAACAATTTTTGGGACTTGGCTAATGTATTCCTTAGTCACTTCCAACTTCCTGTCCGATATGATTTCAAGACAAACTTGTTGTCTACCTTCTAGCAGGATAAGTCCACTCATATTTCAGATCACATCCCATAGTGGAGAAGACAAAAGAGACTTATCAAATCCACTATTCCTCCTGAGTTCTTATTAGAATGGTTCCTTAAATCCCTATTGCCATATATATCTAAGGATGTATCTACTTCTGGAGTGACCAACGAGGAAGAAGCTATCCTTAGGGCCCAGCAGCTAAATTTGATATATTTTCAATCTGGTATTTTATATGAGATTATCTCTGAGGCACCAAGGCCAATGCACAATGTAGAGAAACCTAATCCTGGACCCCATCCCGATGGTGTGGTTGGTTCTGTGAATTCTCCCACTGTAGAATCTTTGGCTAAACAGCTCCATCAGCTGTCTGTCAAACATTCTACGACGGAGGTAGCAAAGGCTGCCCCCTCACCCCAAAATGAAAATGTTTTTGCATAAACCTCTCAGAAGGGTAATTAGCAGCCCAATGGGAAAAAGAAGAAAGGAAAAAAGGGTGAGGGAAACCAAAACAAGAAAAAACCCACAAACAATGCTGATGGGGGTAGAAAAGAAAAGAAGAAGGTGAAATTCCCATGTAAGTTGTGCCATGAAGATCACCTGACCCATCTATGTCCCCTTATGGAACAAGCTCAAAATCTGTTAAAAGGCCAACAATCAGCTATCCTAAAGGATCCTTTCCCCCAAGGACAGAGTTCTGCTTCAGCTTCAAATGCAGCAGGAGGCACCCCAAATGCTCCTGACCCCAATTATATCAACATGGTTCAATCCGAGACTTTACTACAGACCAGGAACAAGAACTATGAGAAAGAGACCTCAGAGAAGGGTAAGTCAATAGGTGAAACTCAGAACCCTCTCATAATTGAGAAGCCTGCCAAAATTATGCCAAAGATACCGAAAGGTGTCTTTGAGAAAACCTTGCACAATCCTAATGATAGGGCTACAGAAAACTACTCTATAGTTGAATACTTATCCCAGAATCCTTGTGCAATGTCAGCTTTAGAGGTGTTACAGAGTTGTCTCGCCCAGCGGGATGCACTCTTAGCAGCCTTAGGCAGTATGGACTCATCGAGTCTCATGGAGAAATTTAATTTTTCTGATGTCATTCGCCTGCCATATCATGTAGCCTTATCGATAGATGTCATCCTTGGTGGAAATACCATTGGAAGGGTAGTTGTCGACGAGGGTTATTCTACTTGTGTCATGTCCCTGTCTTGTTGGAAAGCTCTTGGATCTCCGGAGCTAGTTCCATCAAACACCCTACTTATTGCTTTCGACAGAAGGTCATTTCGTCCACATGGTATCCTACCGGATTTTGAAATTAAGTTGGCAGGGAAAGCAGTGTCTCTTGAGGTAGAGGTGATTGATGCACCTTTAGATTATAAGTTGCTCTTAGGGAGAAGTTGAAATTACGCCATGTCAGCTATTGCATCGGCCATTTTTCGGGTGGTAGTGTTTCCACACGAAGGGAATTTGGTTACTGTAGACCAGCTCAGTTTTACTCGAAAAGGCCGCATGGAAACTAACAATTCCACCATACCATTGGTTGATCAGGTTAGACATGCATCAGAGATCTTAGGGGCTGGAATGTACGCATCATTGATGGGCACATTTGATATTCCATCACCGATTAATTATATAGGTTCTACTAGTGTAGGGAAGTCTATAGCAATGGTTGTTCATAGAACAGATCCTTGGGTTCTTCCTTCCCACCGTGAACCTGAAGTGCCCTTATCGGCAATGTAAGTAGCTTATCAATCTATTGTTCATACCGCTGTTGATTCCATTCTGGTCCCTCTCACAGTCTCAAAGGAGCCGAAAGAAGCCTATTTTCTTGCTTGGGTAGAAAACTCTTTGCATTCTAGAGATTGCTTAGATATGGTTTTACCTTCGGATGAAGCCATGTGCGGACAAGATAAGATATGCGAAGATCTTCACCATCAATCCTATTTTCTTCCAAAGTTAAGCAGGATCGAGAACCAGGAGTTCCATATGAGACTGGAAGGTGATGTTGATACGCCTATTAATCCCTTACCAAAGGAAGGAATATTTGCTAAGGGGAATATGGAAAACATTTCCGCTACAACTCCTATCAACATCTCTTTAAATCCAAACGTTTTGGAAAATGTGCACATCGGCGTAAACTACTCTCAGGAGGAGATTGTGATCTATACAGCCTTGTTTAAGGAATTCCACGACGTATTTGCTTGGTCATATCAGGAGATTCCAGGTATTGATCCATCAATAGTCGAGAACGAAATACGAACATATCCTGATGCTAAACCCATTCGACAAAAGTTGAGACCCATCAACCCGCGTAAAGTAGCAGCAGTTAAGGCTAAAGTTGAGAAACTGCCAAAAGCTGGTTTCATTTACCCCATAGCTTTGATAGAATGGGCATCCAACCATGTTCCTGTTGACAAAAAGAAAGGGACTATACACGTTTGTGCTTACTTTCGAGATCTAAACAAAGCCTATCCTAAGGACAACTACCCCACACCATTTATAGATCAAATTATTGATGCTTGCGCGAAGTCTTTTTTTTAATGGATGGTTTCTCTGGGTATAATCAAATCCAAATTAAACCAAAAGACCAACATAAAACATCTTTTATTTGTCCTTGGGGTACCTTCACATACAAGAAAATGACCTTTGGATTGAAAAATGCAGGGGCAACCTTTCAGCGGGCAATGAATTTTTCCTTTCACGACATTAAAGCCATTGTCGAACCCTACCTTGATGATCTGCCAGCACATTCTCGTAAGAGGATCAATCACCCAAATCACTTACGTATGATTTTTGGACGATGCAGATACTACAAAATTCGCTTGAATCCCCACAAGTGAGTTTTCTATGTCGATTCAGGGAGACTGCTCAGATTCATTGTTTCCAATAAAGGAATTCAGGTGGATCCTTTGAAAGTTGAGGCCATCGTAAATTTGTCTCCTCCTCTTTCTATCAGGCAGCTTCAAATCTTGCAGGGGAAGTCTAATTTCCTTCGACGTTTTATTGTAAATTATGCCAAGATTACTAAAGGTTTCATGCGCTTGTTGAAACAGGACACCCCATTTGTATGAGATGAAATTGCACAGCTTACATTCGAGGCATTAGAAAAATCTTTGTTGTCGGCACTGTTATTGAGTCCACCAGATTACTCTCGGGATTTTATATTGTATCTGGTCGCATCTGAGTCGACCATAGGGGTAGTACTAGTCCATGAGGATGATAAGTTCCAAGAGCATGTCGTCTACTATCTTAGTCGTGCTTTAGCCGGCCCTGAACTTACGTATTCTCATGTCGAGAAGTTGGCCTTGGTAGTTGTGTATGTTGTTCAGAGGTTGCATCACTACATCTTACTGCAGACCACGATGGTAGTGGTAGATGTTAATCCTTTTCAATATGTTTTGTCCCGACGGATAGTTGGAGGCAAATTCAACAAATGGATAGTCATTCTTCAAGAGTTTGACTTAGATTTCCAATCCGCCAAATCCAATAAATCCTTAGTTTTTGTTGAGCTCGTTGTAGAATTTCCAGTAGAGGAAGATGTATCCATTGAAGAATACTCATTCCCAGATGAGCATATCTTTTTGATTTCCACCTATGACCCCTGGTACGGAAATATACTTATCTATATCCATACTTTGAAGTACCCTGCAGCCTTCTCGTGGGAAGAGCGGCGTAAACTTTGCGTACATGCCAAGAACTACCTTGTTATTGGAGATACTTTATATCATAGGGGGTAGATTCCATTTTGCGTTGATGTCTTACCCACGAAGAATCAGAAACTATCCTAAATGATGCCCATAGTGGAGTGTGGGGGGGTCATTTATCTGGGTTAGCAATGGCCCAAAAGATCTTACGTGCTGGTTATTTCTGGTCCACGATCTTTAAAGATTGTGTGGAAGCCATGAAGCGTTGTCATCCTTGTCAGATTTACACCAAAAAGATGCGGTCGCATCCCGCTCCGTTATTTCCTGTCATCTCAGTGGGCCCCTTCACGAAGTGGGGGATATATTACGTGACATGCAACCCAGTCTCAGCTGGGGGGCACAAACATATCATTGTCGTTGTATATTATTTCACGAAGTGGGCAGAGGCAATGCCCACCTTTAAAGCTGATGGGGAAACTGCATCTTTTTTCGTTTTCAACCAAATTATCGTATGATTCGGTATCCCTAAAGATATTTTCACTGACCATGGAAGTCATTTCCAAAATAGTATGATGACGAATTTGACGACCATGCTATGGATTAGACAAGAACATTCATCTTCCTTCTATCCTCAAGCAAACGGTCAAGTCGAGGCTGTAAATAAAACTTTGAAGACTATTCTCAAATGTACTATTAATGCAACTCGTTCCAACTGGCACATCATGTTGTATCCTGCACTTTGGGCATATCAGACCAATGTGAAAAATGCTACGGGGTTTTCTCCTTTCCAACTCGTTCATGGAGTGGAAGCAGTTGCCCTGGTCGAATGCGAAATCCCGTCCTTAAAGATTTCTATTCATGTGTTACCTGATACGACTGAACTGGAAGAATGTTTATTACATTTAGAACATCTAGATGAGCAATGTAGAGATGCGCTGACAGCAAACGAAGCTCATAAAAATAGGGTAAAAATCCAATACGATAAATCGGTCAAGCCTCGAATTTTTTCTGAAGGGAAGCTTGTCTTGCTCTGGGATCAAGACAAAGAACCCCTGGGCGCAGGAAAGTTCAGGTCCATGTGGTTAGGACCTTATGTCGTGTCAAAGGTGTTAAATAAGGGTGCATATGAATTGACAAATTTCAAAGGGAATAAGCTTCCTAAGCCTAGAAATGGGCTCTACTTGAAAAAGTATTATGCTTAGGCTTAGCACTTTTTCCTGTATTTTATAATATGTATTTTATTGTACAATAGTTCGTTGGTTTGTGCTTTTTATACCATCTACTGGTTGTTACATATATCTTCCGAGTGGTTCGTAGGTTTCGCCGATGGCGCCAGTCACCACACTTGTAATCTGGCGTCAGCTGCATGGGTCATTTACTCACCCTCAAGACAGTTAGTTGCCTCGGGAGGCGCTTGCTTAGGTCCTACTACCAATAATGTGGCCGAATACAGGGCTGTCATGAAGCTTTTATGGGATTCTTTGTCACGTGGTATCACTCAGTTGGACGTCCGACTTGACTCTCAACTGGTGGTTTCCCAGCTCAATTGAGCTTATCAGGTGTGGAACCCTATTTTACTACGTTAGTTTATGCAAGTTATGTTATTGGAAATAAATTCTGAGTTTATTATATTCAATCATATTCCAAGAAATCAAAATTGATTAACTGATGCATATGCTAATCATATCTTGGATTGGAACTTAACACATTTTGCATAAAAATATACAGCAGACACATAACAAAACACTTGTAAATAAACCCTACAAAATATATATATATATGTAAATATCCGTCCATATAGATAGGTCGAGTTTCGGATCCTCATATCCAGTCATAATTGTATAATATAAAAAAAATACAAAACATGGATCAAAGTCCATAAAATGATCCTAAGTCTAAGCTTGACCACCCTGGTCCCCCCAATCACCCTGATCACCCTGCTCTCGAGCCTCTTTAGCCTCCTCGGCTTCAGCAGCCTCAACAGAATCAATATACACAAGTACTGCTCTCGCTACCCGCCTCATAAGGCATATCTAGATAGGTGGTATACCAACCACTAGCTCTTGCATGACGGTAGGGATATGATCAATGCATAAGGTAGGTACTCTCTGGGTAAGCCTGGCCAACTTTCCCTCAAGAACCCTAATCAAACCATGGTCCTCTCCCAACACAAGACGCACATACATGCGTGGATGCCCAGTAGGGTGAATTGGTCCAATATCTACATTTTGACATTTTAAAAGGATTAAAAACTCTTATACATATGTATATATCTTTATAATTAAAATTCATAAAAAAAATTAAAATTTGAAAACAAAAATACCTGACTCTCCCCATGCTCCTCCAGGAGGGAGGACAATGTTAGTATCACCTCGTAAATCTAACCCAGCATATGGAAACTGCTCCAAGGCTGGTAACTGTCGCTCCCACCAAAAGTAGAATTCGTCGTCGTATATGCTCTGGACCAATCCACTGCCTCCCTAGCAGAGTAATATCTCTCCCCACCTACTCAGTCTAGGCTGACGAGGAGAACGAACTAGAAATGGTGCAGGACTCAAACCGGGCACCCTCTCAAAGAAAAAGGCTACCAATATGCTGGAATAACCAAAAAATTTCCGCCTTCCTCTTTTGCAGTTAGAGAGTTGCTTCCTCATTATCGGGATTACTCTTGAACACCAGTCATATAGAGCTCCCTATATACAGTGCACCGCAAGTCTCATTTGGTTTCGAGTTGCAAGGTGAAGTGATGATGACCCTGCAACCCTCACTATAGTGCTCACCAATACTTGTAAAGGAAAGTTGTGAATATGAACAATAGGGATGCAACTACCCCTCTTTTGAGTGCCAGGCTCGCAGTATATATCTATGTAGTTATGTACACTTAGAAGGTCACCGCCTCTGTCGGTACCTGCCAAGTTCACTGGAGCTCCCTGTCATGATAAATCGGAGCTAAAATAGACATCTTTCGAAGTAACCTCTAGAAACTCACCTTTAAGGTCAAACATACCAAGATCGTCATCCCAATAGTTTATCAAAAACTCTAATAGGAAAACATTTGACCTCATAGGTGAGGTACAGAAGAATTTCAATAACCCACTTTGCCGTAAAACATTTACTGTGGGGGCATCTTGTAGAGCTTCTTGGTCCATGTATTCATGTTCCCTCTCCCTCCACTCAAGCACCATAATTCAATCTAATAAACAAGCTATTTTAAACCATTAGATTCATATAAAAAATTTATTTTTTGACCCTACACAATCTTTTTCTACCTCGTCCAGTGGACGTGACTGTCCTTTGGACAAGTCGCATACTGTATGTGACTTTCCTTCAGTCAACCCACGTACAAAACACGTCTACATGACTGTTGATATACCATACCCGCGTACACAAGGTTCATGCTTTGAGGGTGTTGGAAAATATAAAAATTGGACCAAAAATTGAAATTTGCTTGGATCAAATGAAAGAGCATGGAGTGTAGTTTTACCTGGCACCTACGGTTTCAAGAATTGTCCACCGAGTCGTCCACACCAAGCATTCAAATGTAGAGGTAAAAATTGTCTATTTTGGGTAAAAATCAAATGGTGAGTTTTTTATTTATATTTTGAACTATTTATAGAAAAATTATTTTCAAAGTGGTTTTTTCCCCTGTAGTTCATATTTTTTATAAAATCAAAATAATGCCATACCTTTTTCTTCAATGTGACAGGTCTATGGCCATTTAAAGTTATTTTTTCACTCATATAGGATGGTTTTTTGGTCATTTCACATGCATTTTGCATTTATACCTAATCCATCTTAATCCTAGCATTAACACTTCGACCACAGACTATGGTATCTTTAACCATTAGTTCCTCGTTTATGCCATTGTTCTTTCGTGGATAGGACTTTCCTCCCATGAATATCCTCATTTAGAACCTACTTATTGTCTTTCGATATTCATGTTGCAGCTATCATAGGTTCAGGGGAGTCTTCTTAGCTATTTTTCACGCCAAATTGAGCCTCATTTTGGTCTCTTTTTACAAGCTATTCCTTTATAAGACTCCCCACCCTTATAGAGTTTCTTTAGGCCCAGGTCTAACTCCTCAAAATAGACTTGACTGCTGAGTAAATTTGTCCATTCAATCTCGTTAAGAATATGTGAATGGGCATCTGCATTGGTGGTAGGTTATCTCTTTCTCGGACCATGTGGAATAATACGAGAAAGTATCACTCTCTTTTCTATGGAATTGAGAAGAGTATTCTTAGGTACAGGTTTATCACTTTTTTGGACCTGAGGGACTAAATTTACGGAAAATGAACACCCGGTATGAGCTCAGTTTTCTCTTTTTCGTGCTCTGGACCTAAACATGAAAAATATTCCGAGTGTACTTTATGTCTTTGTCATGCTCATTAAACACCAAGAACAAAGCATCAAGTTTATTGTTGTAAGCCCCATTTCTCGCATTCAAATGGATCTTTCCGAGTGATCTTTCTTTCCTTCACACTCATAAAACTCAAGCTATATGCTGCTCTTGAAGGAGCATTGGGTAGGTGGTAATTTAACCTTTATCGAACCTCCCTGACTAAGTACGAAAAAGGTTCACCTTTTCTTCTACGGGAGTTAAAAGAGTTCTTTTGTGGTATGTTTTATACTTTTTCGGCCTCAGGAGAATAAATTGGACTAAAAAGGACCCCCCTGGAGTCTTCTTTAGAGTTTTCAGACTCTCTAAACATGAAAACACCAAGTGAGCATGTACTAGTTCGGGCTCATAAAATCCAGGAATCAGTGACACTATCAAGCATTATTCCCTCTTCTCTTCAAGCTTGTCAAAAAATGAAGAGAAACTCGAGTTGAATTTCTTGGACTCGTTAAAATTTAACAGGGAAGATAAGGAAGAAGTTTTCTTTTGGTTCTCATTCGGTGGCAACATGTCTTCCTTGAACATAGCACTCTCTGTCTTTTTCGATACTCATGTCTCAGTGTTCACTTTCAGTTCAGCTATTACTTCATGTTTCTTACTCCTCTTGTTAGTTATACCTGGGGAATCTGATCATGTCTCCTACATGACAAATAAGTCTAGTTGTACTATATGCAAAGTTAAAAGCTGCCTTGGGTCATCTTTGTGTCGTGCTCACTGTTCAAGGATTTAACCCTGTATCTGAACTATATCCTGATTCCATCATTGTCTCATCTGTTATTACTTGCGTTGTCCTTCCTTTACCTAGTTCCTAATCACTCTTATGATCCGTTGGAGGATCTATTTCCTTCCTCATCACAGTATGGTTCCGCATCAGCACTTCCTGATGACGAAGACCTAGAGTTTTTGACAATCGTACCTTAGGATTCACTTTCATTATCGATGAATTCCTTTGCTTCAGTTGTCAATTATCACCTATTGATTGACAATCTGTTGAATCCTATCCATGTTCGACTTCAATAACATCTATTCACATGGCTTGGATTGTACTAGTTCTTTGGTATGTTTTACGAAGACCTTAGGTTCATATCTATGGACTAAGTTGCACAAGATTATGTTGTGATCACTTACACAGCTTCCAGGTCTTTGAAGACTCATCATTATTGTATATTGTGGCTTCGATCCACCTTTGTAATATATGTGGTTTTATACCCGTACCATATGATGTACTCAAATATTGTAAAGGATCCAGTGTTCCATTATATTGAACATAGCATCCTCAGATATGACTTTGTATATGACATTATTATGTATTTGTTTCAAGTACTACCTCTGCTCCATTGGACTTCTAAGTTCTCCAAGATAATGATTATAATGTATTTCGGCCATCGTTTCCCTCTAACCTCACACATTAGGGGGCATCTGTTATCAACCCAAATGGCACTTCTCCATCTGAGTGCCGACATTCCTTATGTTGGTACAAAAAAGGACATCTTAGGATTGAAGCTTTCCAAAACACTATAGATGGGCATGACTTGGGATGCATTTACCCTTGAACCAGCTTGCCATATTATTTTTCTAAGTGTTGAGTTGCGTACGCGACTATCTCCATTGCAACTCGCGTACGTACACGACTATTTCCATTAACAACTCGCGTACTGTACATGACTATCTACATTGCAACCCGCGTACATCAGCATACGCAGGTTTCCTTTAAGCAACTCACGTGTCATACGTGGGTTGCCTATATTAATAGTCGCGTACATCTTGATTTGACATTAAAAATATAGAACACGATTAATGGAGATTATTTGGTCCCTAATCATTAACTATCCTAACTGTTTCAACCTCCTCAACCTTAGAAACCACTCTATTTCCAAAAGTATAAATATAGGCCTTGGAGAGGGCATTAATCAATCAAGATTGGAGAGAAAAGTTATACTAGTGGTATATCTTTAGAAGTCTTGGAGCAGTAGAACTCAGAGTCCTTTGG
>LPNX010507130.1:131429-149681 GCA_001517045.1 Pseudotsuga menziesii | reverse complement strand
TGTACTCTTATCTCATTCACTGATTGTTAATAAAGAGAATTCTTCTTCCAACATTGTGTTGAGTCTCTTTCATGTATTATGGTTAATGAATATTTTTTATTATATACTGGATATATTGTTTATATAACCTCTTATATATACATGCATAAGATAGTAATTGGAGAATTTGCTCTTTACAGGTGAAGGAGGTGCATCCCTGGAAGCTTTGGAGAGAAGAGGAACGGAAGAAGATCAAGCTTGGATCAACCGTCGATAATCGGGTAAGTCAAGACTTTCTTCTGATCTTCAAATATTCCTGCATTGGTATTCTTCATTGGTTCATTAGTTCTTCTCGCTGATGTGTATGAAGGACTCCTCCTGGATTGACTTCTTTGACTTGCACATTCTTGGGCTTTGTGACCAAACCCACTGCAGGTGTAGCATCTCAATGTATGACATGTGGCAAAAATATGTCCAACTTAATTACATGTCTAGCATATAAATGATTCATTGGGACTTCCACCAGTTATTCTTCCGTAGAGTCTACAATCCAAAACTTTATGCCCAAAGTTAAAACAAAAATAGCAATAACCATTGAAACCAATTTATACCTCTATCTTGGAGTTGTTTCTTTTCTGGTCTTTCCTTGGGGAATAGACCTAATTCCTTGTTTCATATTTGAACTTCCAAATTCCTTTTTGTCATGTGCAGGTGCGTAGGGGAAAACTTTGGACGTTGATGGACCTTCTTCTGGAGTTTTCGGAGACCAAGTGTCATCTTCAGATTTTTTAAGTCCTTCTTGTAACCAAGACCAGTTTTTCCAAGTAGAGATCTCTAGCTATCCAAGATATTATCTAGGACAATTGAACTGTCCTTAAACTTGACAAAAGCTTCATTCTTCTCACCTTTCTTCCTGAGACCAACTACCTCCATTTCTAGATTTTGGTTTGTATCCTCCTTTTCTTCCAGCTGAATCTTCAGGATTTCTTCTATCCTCTTGGCTTCCTCCAGCTAATTCTTCAAATCATGATTGAACTCTCTAGTTTATTCAAGATATTCAGCAGGTTCTTCTGGTTCTTCCTTTTGACT
The DNA here is from genome assembly GCA_001517045.1 of Pseudotsuga menziesii. Taxonomy (NCBI): domain Eukaryota; kingdom Viridiplantae; phylum Streptophyta; class Pinopsida; order Pinales; family Pinaceae; genus Pseudotsuga; species Pseudotsuga menziesii. The sequence continues at coordinate 148,613 of LPNX010507130.1, read as the reverse complement.
AATCAATTCAATCTTTAGTTGTTCAACTTCAACATCCTTGTCTTTCATTTGATCCCACAACTCTTTGTCCTTGTTTTTTAGCTTCACAAGCAACACTTTCATTGTCATGGTCTTCTGTTGATATTCATTCAAGGAGTTCAAGATTTTATTTTTGAACTTCGTGAAATCACTCTTGTTCGGATTTACTATGTTCAGGAACCAATTGGCTCTAAGATCAATATTCAACAACGTGAGATGTATCTCATGTGCTTCCTTTGATATCCCTTCATCATCATCTGCAAGAACCTTCTCAATTTCATCACACAAGCTATCATTACAATCACAAGTGTCCATACCTTTACTGGAGTCCTCTTCTTGCTTCTCTTCTTCTTGATTGATCTCTTCTATGGGCTTGTATTTGGATCCTGATATGTCTTTTCGGGTTCTGGTCTTGCCTTTTGATACTCACTCTCCAACTTGAACCATAGGTCTTTTGTTGAAGGGTACTCTCCTACACTTTCTTTCTCTGAACTGGAAAGTCCATCCATGAGGAAATTCAAGGCTGTAGTATTATCCTTCTTTGCTTCCTTCTGTACAGTTGATTTTCCCTTCGTGTTTGATGGAGCGGGTGGATTGATCACAATTTCCCAAACGCCAAAGTTCTTCAAATATACCTTCATCTTGCTCCTCCAACTGAAATAATTTGTCACATCAAGTGCATGCTCGTCATTGCTTGATAAATATTCTTTTACTTCCATTGTGTGTCCACGGATCTCCTTCAATCTTGCAAGGCTAATGACAAAGTTCGGCTCTGATACCAATTGTTGGACTCACGATTGTCGTTAGACCAAAAGCTGCAGGTATTAATCTCCGCCACAATTTCCAGAGTTAGGATCTCGGGAGGCGATTAGTCCATGTCACAAAACTCATGGGGAGCGTTGAACCCAATGTCCAACATACGACAACATGGAAAGACAATTAATATATGTGTTGCAGCGTGGAAAAACACTCAGTGATGCATTGTTGTGTGGGTACATTACGACAAGGTTGTGTTGTCACGAGAAATAAATCTGTGTGGGTGGGAGTTTGTTAATGTGTGTGGGTTACATGACTGTCGAATGGATATTTGTGTTGACATCACAACTGGTGTGTTGGGAATCGTGTGTTTGATCAAATGGAAAATATGGCCTCTTGGGGGGGGGGGGATTTATGGGATGAAAGGGATAGTCCTCTTCACCTACAAAGCATAAAATACCATAAGTTATCCACTTACCAATAACAACCTAATGAAAGATAAATGAACTAAAACAAAGTGGATTCACCATTAATATTGTTGTGGGAAACATTGCAGAAGAGTGTTTTATTCCAATTTTGTTAATGGCAGGGCCTTAGTATTAGGTGCCCCTTGTGGGTTGTGTGAGTGCTCTAAGTGATCCTGCAAGTGGTTGTTAGTGAAAATAGAACGAAAAAAAGGAAATAAAACAAAATCAAATAAAATGTAAGATGGGATAAGAGATGCAAACTCCAACAACCAATAGATGTCAAACCACTTCTTATATTTCCCAATGGTCAAGCATATACAACATCTTGGGCATGTGAGCTCCAAATGGAGGCAAACAATCCTCCTAAGAGAGGTCTATTTAGTCCACGCTAGATGTCAAGTGGCTTGAAGAACAAATGAGAATAACACTTTCCCCTTTGAGGAAGGAGGCGAGAGAGCCTAGTGAATGCTTGAGAAGAGAGAAATTGTGAGTTATAAGGGAGCTCAAGCAAAAATCCAACAGCATAACCTTGCTCTAAGAATTCTCTTCCAATTAGCATGCCCATGGATTTTTTGTATAGGCCAAGAGGTTTCCAAAATATAACAAGATCCCAATGTGAACTCAATGATCCATGATGTGGCTCTAAAGTACACAAGAGAGGCCATTTAAGGCAACCAAGTGTGTGAAGAGCCAAAATTCGAATTCTTGGAGGTAATGGAGCTTTCATGAGCCTTCAATGCAATGATGGTGGGTGAGATCTTGTCGTTTGTGCCAGTAACCTGGGTATTGAAGGAAAATCCACACCGCCGTGAGGACGGTGTACTAAAGACGTGCATTATCGCGTGCATAAACAGAGCATTTCCCGCATGGTTGTGTATTTTGACTACCTTGGGGAATTTTTGGGCTCAAGTTGCTCTTTGATTCTTGTGAAGATGTCTTCATTTTGATGCATGATGTATGTTGATGATGCTTTACCATGTAAATTGTGAAAATGTCACATGTGTGTGATATTTCTGTGATAACATGTATACCATGACCCCCTTCTATTCTTGGTCACTTGATCACTGGTGGGAATGCCTCGTAGTGCGAGAAGTTAAATAATGTCTAGTAAGGTTGTGTTTGCGACTCATTTGGGATAAGGGTGTCCTGGTATTGAGGTCTTATGCTGCAATGGTGAGACCTAAGAATTTTATTAGAAAGGGGTGTGTGTAGTGGGGCATGGACATGCATTAGGTGTAGAGGGAGATAGAAAATGTTAAGGAATTTTATCATAACACCGTTTCGGATGAGACTCGACAATTTATTGGGAATGTAGAGCAATAGATCAAGCAGGAACAGGGTCATCTAGAAGCGGTCGAGACGAAATGGTGTGGGAGGCATGGGCTTCATATGCTGGTTCCTCGAGGACTAGGGACACTAAGCTTGCTATAACTGTTCTTTTGTATTGGCACATGAAAAACCTTGTGGGAAAGGAACTTATGTATACCCATGGAAAAGGAGCCTATTTGAAGAGGCATTTAGAGGAGAACGTCAATTGGAACAAAGTCCAAATTCTGAAAATCACTACCAATATGAATCTCATTACAATGGCCATTAAGGTGGTTATCAACAGAATCGACACTCCAGATAAGAACATCATCGTTATGGTGTTCAAGACCAAGCCTTCTGAGGGCCAATCAAGCGAGCCTCCTTCAGCTAACAAGGTGCATGTCATTTCGATTTCTGAAAATGTTTAGGGAGATGGTCTGGTCGATTTTTGTTGTTTTGTAGGGATGATGTTTAGTCTAGTTTTGTTTTCCTTAGTGGCACTAGTTTTAAATCCTTTACTGCTATGATTTGTTTTTTAACTTTGGGAATTGTCAAGACTATGATCAATGGATGGCGTGGTTTATATATAAGAAAGCCAACCATTTGAATGTTGTACATATGTTGGTTTTGAAAGTAATATAATGTTAGAACTTGAAAAAAACATTTTTTTTTACAATGTGTTACAGCCTAGATTGTCTACAGCATGTATGTCAAGATATACCAGAGTCAGGGGGACTTCTTCCATTGTAAAAGGCCAAGTCTAGGATTATTGTTTATGTAAAAGTGGTGGTCTAGCGGGGCTCAAGACCCATGGTCTGGTCATGGTATGTCCTCTTGGATTTCATTCTAGGAAGTGTTGGCTTAGTGGCATTGCTTACTGCCCCTTGATGGGTGGAATTCTCCCATCATGTTGGGCCATTTTTGTGTTGGGTTAGTGTTTGATGCTTCTTGGGATGGGCTCATTAGGACACATGGCGTAGGAGTTCATAGACACTTATATTTTTCTATGTATGAGTTGATTTCATGTGTAAGGGTTGTCATACCTGGTTTAGTACAGCTACTTTATGCCTGCTTGGACCTTCTTCTCCATTGTATGACACCTCCTCTTGGTACACATGTGCACACTTCATTATGATTTCTTCTTCAATAGAGAGATTTTCCTTAATAAGAGGCCCAATAACTGAGGGATATTCTACATTGTTTGGGTTAGATGGGGCATGGAGTCCTCATCCATCTCATTAGTTAACTTGGATGAAGCCAATTGCACCATTTTATCATTGAAGTTTTAGTATTTTGTGGTTTAGTCGTCGACCTATGGGTGACAAACCCTAAATTAAATTATTTTACTTTTTGGTAAGGTAGTCTCTAAAGTTAAGTTAAGTCAAGGAAGCCTCATATAATTAAGGCTTCTAACTTTCATTTGTAAACATGGACAAGGGTTATAATATGCACCTTATTCTTTTTATCTTGGTTTGTTGGAGCTTTTGAGTGATGCACACATCTCTCTTTGGCTTGTGATGAATGGTTTTTTTCTCTCTTTATTAGTTGATATTGGTAAGATCTCTCCATTTTCTTGTTTGGCATAGCTTTTTCACCTTGGGCAAGGTAAATTAGGATTTTTAACAGCATTTTGTTAACATTTTTTAGGATACCTTCTTCTTGAAGGAGCTCTCCACAGTAGGCCTTGGAGTTCATATTTTTCCTTAACTAAGGTTTTTGGGTACTTTGACCAAGTATCAAGTTACTATCCTCTTGCCCTAGTCGGTAAATATTGAATAGTCAAATTCAGTAAAGATCTTGACCTTAATCTCTAATTTCCCTAAGCTTCAAAAGACTAAGGTCATAAACCCTTCTCTTTCACTCTTTATCAAAATTATCTTGTACATTTATTACAAAATTCCCAAAAAATATAATATCAGAAAAAACCCTAAAAATTATATAAATTCTCATCTCATAAAATAATCATACATTTTGGAAATTCCCTATGAATAGAAAAATGTGCCCTACTTGAGTTAATGGTGTGTTTTTTAGGGTGTTTTCATCTTGTGGTTTATTTTTGTGATACCTTGACATTTGTGCCATCTAGGGTTTTGTATTGCAGATATATTATTTCATGTACAACAAGAATATCAAGCATTTCCGTTGAGTTTGAAGATCTGAAAAGTGGTTTCTAGGCCTATCTTGACCCATGGAGGGTTGGAAGTTCTATAGGAAATGTGTTGAGTAGGACCACTCTCTATTTGAGGGTTGCTATAAGGCTCATATCAGATATAATATCATATTTTCATAATTTCTTTGAGGCCTCTCCTTCACCCAACTGCACACCCCCCCTACCTTGCTATACAAAGTAAAGTTCATATGGTAAGAATGGCATTCAATATGACTGATTTTTATCAAGTTTTCTTAGATATATTCACTATTGCATTCCAATAACAATAGTAGGAATTTGATGTTATATTTCTTAGGATCAATGGTAAAGATATTTAACTCCTACCTCTCTTTTAGTGCCATTTATGCTTCATTGTTTTGACTCCATAAGGTATTGATCTCTGCCGAGAGGTTTCTTGGGAAACATGCTTGCGTATTGTCTAGGGAATTGAAATTATCATTCATCAAGTTCTAGTAACTCCCCCTTGGTCTTAGGAGCTACCTAAAGTGTTCAAGGACCTAGGTTGTGGTGGCAGTGAGCTCTAGCTCCTCCTGTGCTTGCCACTAATTGCACCATGTTCTCTGACGCTATCGTGGCAGTAACATTTTTTGGTGCCATTGTTGGGGACTCAAAGGAAAAGTTACGAAATTCCATTCAAGGTGTTCTCGAGGTCTAGTTCATTCATTTTTGGCAAGAACAACACATTTGGTAAGAAAAATGAGGTAAGTATTCTTTTGTAATTTTATGAGATTATTGTTAAGGGATAATCTTGTAGGACTTATCTGATGACTCCAGTGAAGAAAAATACAAACAAAGAAGTACACTTCAAGATAGAAGCATCAACTTCTAATGACATTGTCAGGTGTATAGGTGAGCACGTCCTTCAGTTGAGAAGAAAGAGATCATATTGGTGACTCCACCATGTTGATTCCGGATTGAGGTATGATTTTATTTGTATTCAAATTTAAGGAATGGGAAGTGACATGGAATTCCTTGAGCAACCATGGTTTGAAGATCGGTTTAATCCATTGGATTTCTCAAATATATTGAGATATCCAAATAATTTTAACAATGAGAATTGGAAGGGAACCATCCCAAGATTTAATGGAAATGAGGATTTTGTTATTCGCATATTGCAACATTCATGGAAGTTCTTTCAAAATTCAATGTGGTCCATGAGGATGTCAAAATGAAGATGTTATCGATGTCTCTTTTGAGCAAAAGTAAGGATGTGAAGGAATGGTTTAAGAAGCTTCGGGATAAGGAGATATTTTCACTTGAAAAAAAATTCGAGGTATTTTGTAAAAGTTGGGTTCTTGATATTGATGAAGAATTTGTGGAAAACCTAATCGCCTCTTCACAGGAACTTGGAACATGTCCAAGAGGAGATCCTTGAGAATTCCTATTTATTGGTTGTTGCAAACCGAGAAGAACATGAAGAAGATTGTGACGATGAAATAGAGGAAGATGATGAAGAAGTTCTCATTGAAGAGTCATTGTCAATTGAAGAGGATGTCAAATACGTGGCTGATGGGGGTATGGTTGATGCCTCTCCTTGTCCTCCTCATGGTGATGAGGGTTTGATGAACTGTCCATTCTCTTTTGCTTTTGAAGACCAATTTTTCAAAGATAACAAGTTTAAGGATCTCTTTGTTATTGAAAATTATTTCCATGGGTATGACGATGTGTGTTTTCATCATGAGTTTTGTGATATGGATATGGGTCATTGGAAATTCATTAGAGAGACCATATATGACTCTTCTAATGAGGGAAGTGTAAATTTTGAACACCTTGGAAGACCATTTTTTATGAGGATCCTTATGAATTGGTTTAGTCATGCTTATTCACCATTGATGATGATATAAGGTTGCATATGGAGGAATCTATTGCAGATCTTGAGCAACCAGGTTTACCCTCTTGTAGGGTGGATCTCAACTAGCACTCTTAACCATGCTTCTCAGAAATTGATACAAGTTTTGGACAAGAAGAAGATGAAGAGCCCCTTGTGGAAGAGAAAATGCACATGAGAATACATGATGAAGAAGACCCGGAAGGTCCATGAATGAAATAGTTTGCTTTCAAAACAATCTCAGGTCCTATAGAACTTTCTCCACTGATCTTATTGATAAGTTTTGGAGGCTGAAATTCAGCAAGGCCAAGTCTCAGTCAGGTATGGGTGTAGGTATTCTATTATTTTATCCTTATGATGATAGTCGTTGTTTCTCTTTTTTCCTAGGAATTGAAGGCAGTAACAAGGTGGTTGAATATGAAGCTCTCTTACATGGCCTTGTGTTAGCTAAGATTATGGTATTAAGTTTTTAGATATCATTGGCAACTGCAATCTAATTGTGTTGCACGTCAAAGAAAAGTTTGCATGTAAAAATCAATGGTTGAAAACGTATAGGGATGCAATACAATTGGCCACAAAGAATTCCCATGCCTTATCTTTACAGGTGATCCCCAAAGCATAGATTCAACTGGTTGATTCCCTAGCGGCATCTATTTTTGTTCTTTACCCTTGCAAGGTCGTCCTAGAACCAAGGAAAGTGCAAATAATTTTAAGACCTTTAGTCTCTAATAACCTTGAGGATTGGCATATTTTTTATGATAACCAATAGATGCACAAGTTTATGAATAACATGGAAGAATTGTTTCAGCCTCATTATGCAGGTTTACTTGCTCATTTTTTAGATCATTTGGGGAAACAGACAGAGATCACTAAGGAGGCTTATGATGATGACAATTTGTACTTGATCCCTATCCGAGCTTGGATAGAGGGGGGTTGTGAAAGAGGCCCTACTTCTTAGGAAGCATTTGAAGGCATCCAAGTTCGTGATATTTTCCATTGTTCCTTCCCCATTACGATAAAGGTAATAACATCTACTTAATTTGTCATTGATGTGATTTTGTCTTGAAATTTTTCCAAAGACAAAGGAAGAATCCCTAGCATGAATTATATGCTAAGGTGGCTTCATTGGTGGTATGATTTCACTTGACTTATCTCTCTCACCATGCTTAAAGTAGGTAGGTAGGTTGCATAATTTCCTACATTAGTTTTTTTAATTTCAATATTTACTTTTACCCATGCATTGCCCTTATTGTTTGATTGCATTTCATTTTGATTTGAATAAGGCAGGACGAAAGTGTCTGTCTCCAACGCATTATACATATATGTTGATAGATCTGTGTGCAGGTCTACAGATCCCATGTGACTCATAGGTTCTCACGCACTCTCGAGAATAGTGCATGTCCCGCAATTGGAGCCAGCTGTTACAGCCCAGATTGTCTGCAACATGCTTTCCAGGATATAGCAGTGAGGCGACCTTTTCCATTGTAAAATCCCAAGCCTGGGCTTGTTTATGTAAAAGTGGTGGTCTAACAAGGCTCAAGACCCATGGTATGGTCATGGCAAGTCCTCTTGGTTTTCATTCCAAAAAATGTTGGCTTAGTGGCATTGTTGATTGCCCCTTGATGGGCAAAAGTCCCCCGTCATGTCGGGTCACTTGTTCCTTGGGTTGGTGTCTAGTGTTTCTTGGGATGGGGCCATTAGGAAACCTGGCCTAGGGGGTCCTAGCCACGGTTATGTTTTTCTATTTATGAGGTGATTATGTGTGTAAGTGTTGTCATACCCAGTTTAGCACACCTCCTTTATGCTCGGTTAGACCTTCTTCTCCATTGTATGACCCCTCCTCTTGATACACATGTGCACACTTCATTATGACGTCTTCTTCTTGAAGAGAGCTTTGACTTGTTAAAGGGAAGCCATCAAGGGATATTCTACATTGTTGGGGTTAGTCGGGGTATGATGTCCTTCCCCTGCTCATCACTTCACTTAGATGAACCCAATTGCACCATTTTTATCATTTTTTTAGTCTTATTGTGGTTTAGTCCCTAAATTGTGTGTGACAAATCCTAAAATCAAATTATTTTACTTTTCAGTAAGGTAGGCTCTATAGTTAAGTTAAGTCAAGGAATCCTCATATAAATAACGCATCTAACTTTCATTTGTAAACATGGACAAGGGTTCTAATATGCACTTTTTTTCTTTTTTTCTTAGTCTATTGGAGCTTTTGAGTGATTGCACCTCTCTCATTGGCTTGTGATTAATGGTGAATGGTAAATTTTCTAGGGTTTATGCTATCTTGCAAGGTTGATCCTAAGAATGGTTGTAATAACTCGTGACTAAGGAAGGACCTAAGAAGTATCTCTTGTTCACTTTCTTGGTTGATGTTGATAAGATCTCTCCATTTTCTTGTTTAGCGTTGCTTTTGCACCTTAGGCAAAGGTAAATTAGGGTTTTTATGGGCATTTTGTTAACTTTGTTCAAGGAGACCTTCATCTTGAGAGAGCACTATGGGCCTTAGAGTTCATCTTTTTCCTTAATTAGGGTTTTGGCTACTTTGACCTAATATCAAGTTACTAGCCTCTTGTCTTAATTGGTAAACCTTGAATAGACAAATTGAATAGGGACGCTAACTTCAATCTATAATTGCCCTAAGGTTGAAAAGACTATGGTGATAACCCCTTGTCTTTCACTCTTTTTTATCAAAATTATCTTGTACATTTATTACAAAAATTCAAAAAAATTATAAAATTATAAAATTTCATATCTCAAAATATACTTGCATTTTGGAAATTATATATGGATAGAAAAATGTGCCCTAATTGAGTTAATGGTGGATCTTTTAAGGCATTTTCATCCTGTGGTTGATTTATGTGATATTTGAACATGTGTCGACCAAGGTTTTGTATTGTGGATCTGCTCCAGGTATATCAAACGTTTCGTCGAGTTTTAAGGCCTCAAAAAATGGTTTCTAGACCCTTGGGGGGTTGAAATTTCATTGGGAAATGTGTTCAACGAGACCAACTCTATTTGAAGGTTATTATAAAGCTCATATCATATTTTATATTCTATTTCCAAAACTGTTTTGAAGCATCTCCTTTACCCTACTATTCATCATCACCCCCCACCCTATTATACAATGTACACTTGATATGGTAATGATGACATTGGTATGATTGATTTTTATCAAAATTTCAAAGACATATTCATTGTTGCAATCCTATAACAACAATAGCAATTTGATTTTCTTGGGAGCTGTGATAAAGCTCTTTATCTCCTACCTCATCAATGTTTTGACCCATAAGCCATTGAACTTTGCCAAGAGGTTTCTTGGGAAACATGTTTGTATGTTTTCTAGAGAATTGCAATTATCATTCACAAAGTTCTAGGGACTCCCCCCTTGGTCTTGGGAGTTTACCTAAAATGTTTAAGGAACTAGGCTATGGTGACAATGCGCCCTAGCTCCTCCTATGCTTGCCACTCATTACTCTATGATCTGTGACATTATTGTAGGTATTATTTTAATAGTAACACGTCATATATTACTATATTTTATAGTCAATGTATATATATAACTTTGAATAGTTGTAACAATATTTAAAAACTATAATAAAATAAAAATTCATAAATACTTAGTTTGATATCATTTCAATTGTAGCAATTAAATTAAAATTTATTTATAAATAATCTATGTTAATAATTAACCAAGCCACAAATTATATGGATATTTAATATTCAATTTATAATTATATATATTTTAAGTTTTTTCTAAACATTATGAATATTTTATATTCAATTTATAATTATATATATTTTACATTTTTTCTAAACATTTAATTTAAAGTAATTTTAATAAAATAATTGTCTATTTTTATTTATTTAACATATTATATAAATATTTTAAATTTTATTTCTAGATAGTTAAAATAACAAATTTAAAAAAATATTAATAATGTTTTGTTTCATATATTAATATATATGAAACATATATAAAAGTTTAATATTATTTTAATAAAGTTTAACTATATTCAAATATTGATTTATAAATATTTAAGTTAATAAAAAAGCAATTTATTAATTTATAAATATTTAAGTTATAAAAAAAGCATATTTAAGTTATAAAAAAAGCAATTTATTAATTTATAAATATTTAAGTTATAAAAAAAGCAATTTATTAATAATAATTTCTTTCATAGTAATTAAAGATATATAAAACTTGATATAATTTCAATAAAGTTTAAAAGCTTTATTCAAATAAAATAATTTATAAATATTTAACCATAATTTATAGCATCAATATTGTCTTGAAGATGAGCCAAGGATGACTCCAAATGTTGACAATGAACCATAACCTACCCATTACCAACAGCAAATTCTCCACAAGATGCCATTAACAATTACTGTGGATTCTCAGAGAAAACAATAAATATTTAATTTATATATTTTTTATTAATAAAATAATTGAATTAATATAATAATTATTTTTTATTAATAAAATAATTGAATTAAAATAATAATTTTAAATTATTTTATAAATAAATTATTATAAATGTTTAGTTTATGTACTTTTATTAATAAAAATAATTGAATTGAAATAATAATTTGTAAAAAAAATTATAAATAAACTATTTTAATAAGATAACCAAAACACAATTCATAAATGTTTTATATTTTCCTAAATAATAATTATAGAATAATCAAACCACAATAATAAAAAATACATTTTAATAATAATTATAAATATGCTCCATTTTCATAAATAAACCATTTTTTAATCATAATTATAAATATGCTACATTATCATAAATAAACCATGTTAATAGAATTAACAAACGACACGTCAATAAAATAATCAAGCCACAATTTATTGTACATGGCATTTCCACGGACACAATCTGTACATATTTTTCAATGCCACGTGCCATGCCCAAAATCAAACTCTGGAGAGATTATTGTCTCTTTTTGCTCAAATTTGTCGCAAAGTATTCCCCGCTATTGTTATTCTTCAATTATCTTGAAGGTTGTTGAACTTTGAATTGTTCCAACCTTTTGGAAAATTGAAAGGCCAAAACAAAGAATAAACTTTATAAAAGAGCATACGTTTGGATGGTCATTAGAGTGGAAAAGGTTGAATTTTGAAAAAACAGTGCATCAGATATGGGGCCTTGAGAATAATGACCCAAACATATAAATTAATGACAATTCAACAAATTACTATGAAAATTCCCATATACATAATTTAGTTTTGAATGTAAGACTGAGTTCTCCATCTAAATGAGATCATATAAAATGTGACATGGAAAACTGCATGTAAGAATGAGAGTTCTCCAACTAAATGAGATTCTTTCAAAAATGACATGGAAAACAGATATAGATAATATGAATGATATATAGCAAATGACCAAACAATCAGTTTGGGGATAAAAAACTGTTGAACATCCTGTGTTCTGTGTGCAGGTGCAAATGAGGAACAAGAGTGATAATATGGGGGGTGAGGGCGCCAGAACAAGAAAATAAAAGTTGCATACTTTTATCAGAAATATATCTACCAATGGTACATGCCTGAACTAGGAACCAACCACCTAAAGCTGAGGAACAGTTTTGAACAAAGGATTTGTGGTTCAATGGAAAGGGCAGTGGCATTTCATGTGGGCCACCAGGGTTCTAATCCCCTCAAGCTATATGCATGACATCTCAGGTAGAGGCATAAACTGAAGGAGGTCTTGCAACCCAATACTCCAATACAATGCACACAAAATCTCTTCATGGATTTCAAAGTTGTAATTACACTTCATAGGCATTAAACTTGAAAGTTTAGAGACAGTATGAATAACCCACAGCTTGACAAACTTTGAGGCTTTGAAGACATGGAATGGATACTCAAAAATTCCGAGAACAAATGGATGAGAAGCAACGGGAAAAGCCTTAGGTTCCTACATATTTGCAATATAATTTCTAAACTCTCTTACCGCAATATACTCTAAAACTAGAAGTTGGAATGCTGTAAAAATGTAAAACCATTATATGCTAGATTGACAATATTATTGTAACTTGAAATAGTCAGTGTGAGTCAAACCTTTTTAATAAGAAATAACATTATCCATGTAGAATTCACTTCAAAAAGCTTATTGAAGTGACATGGCAAAAGGACTCAATAAAAGAGCCATTACTTAACAATAACTCTAATTTAAAATCATGTCAGTTAAAGATTGGGGACCCTAAAATAGTGCCCAATGCGTGTGCATAAAGCATTCATTGGCCGTCCTCCACCTTTCAGCATCACCTGTAATCAAGCCAGTGTCCTGTATTAAAAGAATGGTCAACAATAAGAGAGCTCTAATATTCAGTACTGTGCCACTTAATCACAATAAGAGCTCCTGCAACAATATCCATACCCCCTGAAGGAAATGCCAAAGAATATTGCCACTTTGACCTCCTACTCCACTGCACTTCTAAAAGAAATATGTACAAGGACTCGACTCCTACTACCACTGGACATGAAGAATTGAAAGCACAGTTGCTTACAGATTCACCCAAATAGTACAATGGCCATTGCCACAAAATTGGACAAGAAATGGCTACAGAGTAGCTACACATGATGGCATGTCTTTACGAGGCCCTGCTACAGAACGATATACATAAAGTTTCTCCACACGACAGTCATCGTATTCATTCTCTGTGATTATTTCCACATTCAGCCAGGGCATTTTTCTTGCTAGCTCCTCACAACCCTGTTTACTGACCTTGCAATCAGACATCCATAAAAAACGCATATGTTCATAATGATGTAAACCAGACAAAAGGGCAGTATCTCCAAAAGGGCTGTCCCTTATCTCAAGCTTTCGAAGTCGCCTGCATCCATCGAGAACATACTTCATGCCTAGGTCATTCTCCCCAGCAAATGCCACTGATAATGTCTCTAATGATTTTCCATATGTCCCAATGTATTCAAATGCTTTATTGGTCAGAAGGCCAGACACTGCCAACCTTGTCAGTTTTTTGCAGTTCATTACAATGGCACCAAATCCTTCATCCATTGGTTTGCCAGTAATATGATCAGGCTTGTGTCGACCCATGATACAGAGCCGAAAACTGGCAAGTTTTGAACAGTTTTTTGACATGGTCACGACTGCTGCATTTGTCATTCGCTGACAAAAGTAAAGTATCGACTGGAGATTTGGACATCCTTCTGAAATGGCAACCAGACCCTCATCAGATACACAACCCGGCCCATCCTCTCTTGCGTCCACGGGAAAAACTCGGAGATCTCTCAAGTCCTTACAGGTTGCAGCGGCAGCCCATAGACCTGCATCTTCCACTGAGTCTAAAACCTGCACAAGGATTTTGATCTTTTATAAGAAAACTTTTCATTCTACAAATAATGAAAAAAACAAATAACAGAGTATAATGCCAAATTGTTCCCTACCAAGATGAATCATTTCCATAAAGGCCATACATGACCATGATTCACACTCAAAAGCTGTAAAGCCTAGACCAGGTTTCTTGAAATTATTCAGTTCTATATAGATAGCTATTGGTCAGAAGATGTCACCATCTGGAAGAGTAGCCTCAAAACCAATAATAGCTTTGAATGGCTCCTAATAAACAGAACATAGAAGCTTAAAAAATCTGACAATTCTCATCTAAAGTTGATAATTACTTCAGCATTTGCATCAAATAACATTTCAAACCTGCAAACCTTTGCTGCAGGCATAATTACCAGTTTCAAAAAGTTTGGTACGTTTGAGAGGCCTAGGTTTGGAAAAGTTTGAGATTTTGAAAAAAAAGTTTGAACGTACATGATAAAACTTGGGAAATATCGAACATATAAAATTACGCTTGAAATTATAAATATCACCGAGAAGTTCAAAAAATAACAGAAAAACACATGAACACAAACAAAAAAGAGATTTCAATTTTCCTCTTATAAAGTGTTTTTAATTTATAAAGTGACGGAATAAATGTAAAGGAGGCAGCTGGGCTCTAAAGTAGCTTTTCCTTTTGTTTATCGATTCATTTTTTAGGCTTTTTTCTTGTGTTTATCTTAAAGAAAATTTAGGAGATTTGGTGTGGACCAGTTCATCCAGTCTGAAAGGTTGAGGGTCCAGTTGTGCCTGAGCCAGGTCCTGCCAAACCTGGTAACTTTGGCTGCAGGCCCCTTCCCAAAGCCAGTTTGGCCTGGCCTTGTTTAATTTTACAAGTTTAATGAAGTTAGAACTAATGAAGCAAGATTAGCCTCCAACAGCAACAGTTCTATCCATACGTAGATGCAGTCTAAAAATCAATAAACACTAAAGGACATTGATAGCAACCTAAAAAGGTTATTTTTATTTACAATTTAGCTCTTAATTGTAGTAAAATCCATTAAATCATCAGTTAGGAGACAATGAATTATGTTGGCTTGTACTTAATTAACTACCTATGGTATCAACCCTAAGTCCATTCCATACTTGTCACCTTTTTAGATCGATTTTGAAAGATCCAATATTCGCTTTTGTCTAGATATTCTATAGTAATGGACCAGAAGATAACAAACCCAATGATGCCGTAATTTTTGACAATTGCAGACAATCTACTCCAATTCCATGCTACCAATAAAGCATAAGGGCAGCTCCATTAAACAGAACAGATTGTTAGCAGATACTCGAGAGCAACTTCCTGAAATCCTGACAGAGACTGTACAGACTTACAGTAGTGGAAGGCAATACAAGATCCAAAAATCTGACAATTCTCGTTTAAAATTGATAATTATTTTAGCATTTAAATCACAATTACATTTCAACCCTTCAAACCTTTGCTGCAGGCATAGTTACCAGGTTCGAAAAGTACAGTAGGTTAAGAGAGGGTTGGAAATGTTTGAGATTTCAATAAAGTTTGAAAGGTTAGAAGAAAAGTCCATAAATATGGAACATATAAAATTACACATATTACTCAGAAATTCAAAGGTGCGCAGGAAAATGCATAAGCACACAAAAGCAACACTTAAAAAGGAGATATTTCCTCATATACAGTGCTTTTAGCTTGTAAAGTGAAGGAACGTGATGTCATGGGGTGGCAGCAAGGCTCTAACGTAGTTTTTTCTTTTGTTTATAAATTGAAACCTTTCATTGTTTTTCCATGTGTTTTTCTTAAGGAAAAGTTCATGGTTTGGTCTGGACCGGTTAAAGGGAGATGGTCTGGAGATGGTAGAGGAGCTTGAGAGCAACTTAAAGTAAGGCTTTTTTATTTACAATTTAGTTATTAATTGTAGTAAAATCCATACATTCATCAGTTAGAAGACAGACAAAATGAAATATCTTGACTGGACTTAACTACCTGTGGAAGCAATCATAAGCCTAATTACATATTTATCTCACTTTTAGTTGTGTTTTGAAAGATCAAGTAATTGCTTTTGTCTGGACACTCCATAGGAATCGGCAGGGAAGATAACAAACCCAAAGACGCTGTAATTTTGGACAATTGCAAACAATCTGCTGCAACTCCCTGCTACCAATAACAGCATAACTGAAGTTCAGCTCCATTAAATTATTGCACACAGAAGAGATTGTTGGAAGATACTCAGGTACAAGTTCCCGAAATCCTGACAGACACTGAAGTGACCTGCAATTGTTGAAGGCAACCTGAAGAACTGTTGCTTGTTCTGGTATAAAATCATAGGAGAAACAGCCTGTTCCTAAATGTGTAAGTTGTGGGGCTCTCAACATAAGTCGATGCAGTTGTACTATAGAGATACTCCTATTCAGCCTTAGTTCTTTTAGAGACTGGCATCGTGCCACCAATCTTTCAAGTGCATCAATATTTACTGGGCACTCTAAACATTCAAAACTTAGGCATTCTAATGTGGTAGTTGTTTCTGGAAAGCAACTCAACCAATCAACTCCACCATCGGTGATATCATCTTCATTCAGATCAAGTCGTCTTAATTGTCTGCAAAAACAAACCTCGTCAATTAGAAATTTTGTGCTTGAAAGGCTGTCAATGATATATCATTTGGAACAAAAGTTGCTTCATGAAAATCAATAGGATATGCCTATTTACCTATAAAGCTGTCTCACTAAATAACTCTTTAGATAAATATAAAGCAAAAATAGAGTTAAAACATCCAAAGCAGATGCCAAAAAATATTCATAGATAAGGTTCATTTTTCACTCATTTTCGAGTGAAAGAGAAAGGAAACTGTCCAAGTTTAGAAATAATCCTAGTTTATACACTTCTTATCAATGCAAATATAATCTCTGCCACGATTCCAGAAAATTATCAACAGAAACTTAGGTTGTTCAAAAGTGGGATTTGTGAAAATTTAAATCCCAAATAAAGGAAAAGACTAGGATACTAATGCATATCATAGAAAAAAGAAAAGATTGCCGGAGACTAGAGGTTGGGTTTATATCACATCAGATCTGTGTTGCAATTGAGCATACTGCTGTTAAATAACTGGAAGGTAATACCACTTTCTCTGTTGACTAAATGGAAGATGCAACTTCTTCCTCCATATATTGTTCATTATTTGGAAATGACCCTGAGCATGTTTCAAGATGCTATTCTGAGTCATTCTTGTCTGCCCCTTATTCATTACAGTTGTTATTATTTATCCCAGGAAAGTTATTTTGCAAGGTTATACTAACCATGGAGTATTACCTTAC
>LPNX010507130.1:0-131394 GCA_001517045.1 Pseudotsuga menziesii | reverse complement strand
TGGGTTGAGATCCCCTTTGTTTGGTAAGAACTTTTTCAATTATGCAAAAGATGACTAGTATTCTTATACAAAGAAGGTCACTTACATGGAGAATCATCACTTTCTCTACATTTGGGCCAACAAATGCAGAATTTGTGTATGGGTCTTTCCTTACCTTATACAGAACTCAGTCAGGTAAGACCATTCAGAATCCACCTGACAGCAGAGTAGATCTTTCAAAAGCTTATGCAAAGCTCAGTTAGGTTATACCTTTTGAAACCGAGCCTAAGCAGACCTCACTCAGACAATACCTTTCAGAATGTTCCCTGAACAGAGCTCAGTCAAATAAGACTTTCAAGACCTTAGTTATACAGAGCTCCATCAGATAAAATTTGTCAGAAGCTTGCGTATTCAGAGCTCCGTTAACAATACATTTTAGGACCTTACCTACCAGAGCTTAGATAAGACAAGACCAGGAGTTTATCTGCCTAAACAGATATCAGGTTCGACCTTTCAAGACCTTATTTGAGCAGAGCTCTACTAAGTAAGACCTTTCAGCACCAGAAAAATCATCACACCAAACAAACATCTTTGATGGTGCTCCTTAATATACATAAATTCCATGATTGAATCACAGCCCAGGCCAGCAATTCAAAGACTACGCATCATTCACTCTCCTAGAGTACTCTGTTACTGTTCTATGCTCAGGTAGCATATTAGCGGACCAAAAGGGATAAGCATGTTAGCATAATTGAAATCAGCAAGAAGGGATCTGTCAACATTAAATGCCAACAACCATGATCATACCATCCTTCAAACCCCTTCCAGTATTATGCATGTAGCTACACTTCCAAAAGCAACACAGCCATAAGAAGCCCAGTTTATTTCAGCATATTTTAACTTTTCTGTGCTGATAACTCTTTTATAGAAGTATTGTACTTAAGAATGGAAATTAAGGAGCCTAGCCTTTACTTCTGAAGATCTCATGTAAATGTTTTTATTCATTTTTAAAAGCTAACAAGTAGAGATCAGATTGTAGAATCTTATAAGAATGGAATTTCTAAAACTTGAAATGCATCCATCAGACCATAAGAATCCGACTCAGCTCAGTGAAGAACTTGGTGTGGGAAAAAATGCAAGAGTTTAACTTGGCTCAGTAAATTCTTGGCTAGTACAAAAACTATTTTTAAAACACCCATCAAACTTGGGAAAAATTTCATTGACCTGGTCAATGACCTGCAAATGCTCATGGATTAAACCTGAGTTGGCAAGTTTGACTTGTCGGCAATTCAAATTACTTGTTTGGATGCTGAGTCAGGTTTTATCCACGAGTCCAGTAACTATGCTTCAGACCCTGCCTTCTGCTCAATGATCTTGTCAAATCCATCATGCTGTGTGGCTTAGCAGCTTCTGAACCTGACCACTGTTTTGAGCACTGAAACCAATATAATAGTAAAAACCAACACTGTGAATAATGAGGAGCAATAAGCTTATAGTCCCCCAGGCTACCTTTCTAGTGTATACTCTGTATCACTGGTAGTTAAAGGCCATGCATGGACTATAAATGTTTGGGTGCATCATTCTCTTAATTAAGCCCGACATGTTGCCTTCAAGACTGAGACTACCAGGCAAGGGCTACACCTGCATATTTTCTTTCCCCTTGCTCGGCCTCTGTTTCCAGTTCCAGCACACCTTGACATCTGCTCTTTATACATGTCATGGTTTCTGTTCCTGTATTTATTTTGTGCTCTTGTTAGCTAATTACTTAGTCCTTTTACTGTTTCACACTTTCTGCTTTTGATAGAGTAGCATTAGGAGATACTTTCCCACTCCCACTCTCTTGTATTTATTCTGGATGTACTTTTGAGTACCATTGACCTAACTTTCTGGTCATTTGTTGGACATTAATAAAATTATCTTATTTATCTTATAGTATCTACTAGACAGACTATTTGCAGATGAAAATCCAAGGCATTCATACAAAGGTCCTTAAATTTAAAGCTGCTGCCAGATTCATATCGTTGTATAGCTGAGGATTTGGCACCACCTTCTCTTTTAAACTAAGTCACCTCATTCATGTTCATGTATAAATTCGACAACAATAATATTCAGAAAAAAATCACCAGTGCAAAAAAATATGATAAAATTTGCTGTTAAGGTTCTCCCTGTTTAAATCTGCAAAATGTCTGCTAGTCATCTCTGTCAAAGAGATTATGCAATTTTTGTGAGATACTGGCATAATCTGGACCTTGGATTATAACCTAAGTTACCTGAAACAAGAACACTGGACACAGAAATACGAGTATCTGACGCAGGACACGATGACCCTAGAATCAGGACACAGTTATATATATATATTTATATATATATGTATATTAAAAAATATAAAAATATGAAATTCAGATAAAATAAAGATCCAATTTTTTTAGAAACTATAACATTTACAAAACACTTGGAATCCCTTCAAATCTCGATTTTACCGTTTACCTGCACAATGGGAGACCATGACATCTCTTTCCCTACAACTAAAAGTGAGAAAACACAATGAAAAGTGGTTTTTAGAGTGGGACACATATAAGGCATGTGTCAGACACATATAGGGCATGTGTCAGACACATGTTTGACACGTGACACATGCCAAACACGTGTCCTAGCATATACATGTCCAGCACATGAAATACGGACATGGAGCCCCTAGGGGACATGTCCTGTTTCACAGATTATATCATTATAACGTTTTGTGTCCAAACCTGATATATAAAAAGGTCCAAATTATGTTCCTTCAGTCAGGTCCTGGCAAAATGAGTTCCAATCCTGAGATGGAAAATTTAATCACCAGTATGGATAACCTTGTGACTATGCTTTTAAGAGCCACGAATGTTATCATTGGGTAGAAACTCACGTTATCCAGATGGACAAGCAAGTGCACAATAAACCAGGCTGTTGTTTTAGTGTATATTAGAGCTCACCTATCACAGCTGAAGACCATGGGCAGAGTCCAGACAGACATTGTACATTTTGCCAAATTTATGTTCCCAAACTCCTCACAGGATATTGCTCTTGAGGACAGTGATCCAATTCTGCAGCAGAGACTAATCTTCTCCAAAGTTACCATAAATGAGTTTTGTAGCAGGTGGAGATGCAGATCAGGTCCAAGTGAGGCAAATCCTCAAAAGACTCATGCTTCCTCCTTGGTCCTGGCTCAATAGTCCCCAGCTAGCTATCAAGGAAGGAAATAGGGCCAACAGGGACTACATTCAGGTCACATGAGGACACCCCTAGAGTTCTATCTCACATATCATTTAATCATTATCTACACAGCATAAATGGAACTAGTCTTCTCTTCGCTTATTATGCTGCATGCATCAATCAAGAGTTCAAAATTGCTCTCATTAACTTGGGGGTAAGGCAGAGCCCCAAACTCGTGGTCGGGCATAACTCTATGCCTACCTCACTGGCCAACACATTAAAATGTCTGGACACCACAGGAGATATGAAGAGGGCAGGAAGTTGCGAAAGATCTTGTAGGATATTATTATTACCAGATCCTTTCCAGCCAGAGAGAACTGTTCTCTCGAGTCATCATAGTATCTTGCACCCTCCACTATCTCTCAGGGGATTAAAACTAGCTGTTATGCACTCTCAGCATCTTGAGGTTCACAACAATAGATATTATAATATCCGATTTATCTTTACCACCTTGAGATATGGAAACTACTTGTCATGCACTAACTTCTGTACTTGCCACTCAGATTTCCCGAATGGAGGGTGCCACCTTCAGGTACTCTTGCGTTAATCTTTTATTTAAGATACAATCTGGAGATGTTGTAGCACACCTTACTGATATGGCTTCCACTGGTTCCATTGACTTTCTGTTTGTGACCATCTTTTCTCCCTTTGTGACACACCAGGTAATGTCCAGAGAGTAAAAACCAATGGAGAGGACGTTTGACTTTAAAGTCACCCAAGAAATTCAAGATGGCCATTATAGCCATTTGTTATAAAACATTGCACACATTTTGACAGGTAGGGGGTTAGCAGCTAATATTCTCTACGAGTGGCCTGCAATTGCAAACAATGCAGATATGGCTTGCATGTTCATCTTTATGGAGAACAGTAAATCTCCCCATAATGCAACTGCAGGGTATTTTCACTACATGCCCTCGGAGGCCACATGGGTTAGACCTTAAACAAAGAACATTCTGGACACAAACCAGCAACCTTCATAGAAAAGACTCCGGTATGAAATATTTACTTCTCTATATTCACCAGAGGTTGCTTCTTCAAATAATACATTGAATGTTAATGTGTACAATACTCATGAAATAGTGGTGCAGGTGAAGTCTTCCGGCGAAAACTTCTTCAGGTCAAAGTCTTGGAGCAAGATATAATGCAGTGGCCATAAGCTTGACAGCCCAGAAAGGGTAAGAATACTTTTAACGCGTTTCAATCAAAGATGATATCATGCAAAAGAACTAATGCACCAGCCAAAGAGTCCGACCAACAAAAAAAAACAAAAGACAGTAAAAGCTGGGCAAGCTTATGCATTTCAAGCTAATCAAACAATCAGAAATCCCAAATGTTCCAAGAGGGCCTTGGTTCACTGATGAGGTCCACAGAGTGTTAAGCTGTTGAGGATGTTCCAGTCTTACTGCGGTCTGCCCCCCAAAAGGTAATCATGAGTTTAGAAGGGATAAGACCCAGTGATTTTGGCAAAAGGTATGCAGTAGTGATTGAAACGAAGCATACTGGTTCTATAAAGCTCCTACTGATTATTTCTAGTATCATACACTCGTACCACTAGTCAAAGGCTATAAGATAAAGATTCTGTACCTGCACTTGCTTGCAATCATACCAAGGCCCCTGGTGCTGAATCCATCACAGTAAAGCAGTACTAAGTCCTTGAAGTTTGGGAAGGAGTTAGCAAGCAGAGCCAGATCTTCGTCTGTAACAGTCATCCTCTTCAATGATAGCTTCTCCAGCCGTGGATAGACAGAAGCCATGGCCGAAACCCATGGAAACAGATGGGCTCCCCAGTTCGGAGGCACCAGATTGAAATCCGCAAATCTAGGCTTACCCTTCAATGTCACGGACTTTATCTTGGGGAACCTGTTAATCATAGTCGCAGGCGAAAGAGCATAACAGTTCCCTATAAACACCTGGTGACGAGTCCAAGCCTCTACTCTGTACCACGATTTGCAGACCAGAGAAACTGCATTTCTGTCTTTGCGGGCTGTGAGAAACACAAGCACGTGCTCGAGAACTTCATCGGGGAAGGAGGTTTCAATGGCTTCTGTGTCACTCTGGGGTGAAAACTTGCACATGGAGTTCAGATCAAGGCTCATACTTTCCTCCTCCTCCTCGGGGTTTTCTGAATGGTCCTGTCTCATTTGGGCCATCTGGGCACCCTTCTCATCGTCTGTAGTCATCGAATGACTGAAAAACTAGAGCCAACCGCCATTTGCAAGAGCTACCAACATTGTTTTCGCAGGTGGGTCTCCTTAGTCTTGGCTTTTAGTGCCATGGATGGCTTCTATCACCATACCCAGGTCAGGTTCCAGGTCAGTGAAGGTATGGGGATGAGATTTCACCAGACCCACATCAGTCCCAAGCTCTGTGAAAGGCCTTTTGAAAGTATGGAAATGAGATTTCACCACACCCTCACCAGTCCCAAGCTCTGTGAACGGCCTCTAAAAGTATGGGGATGAGATTTCACCACACCCACATCAGTTATAGCTTTCTGAAGCCTTGGAAAGCGTGGAGATGAGATTCTGGGGCCGAATCTGATATCATACTCAATAAGCAGTACCTACTGGACTGGTGGGGACAAGACCGGGCATGGTGGAGTCCATTATGAAGTTCTCAAGTACATTTCAGCAAAGCTGAGGAGGAGTATGGTCAAGTAGAGCCTAGATCTCTTCAATCCTGCCAAGGATAACAACAGTACATGCAGTTGAGAGAGAGGAGCAAAGGCATGAAGCCATTCATATGTAGGAGTGTAGTAGGTCTTCAATGAAGTTCAGAAGATATTGAGAAATGCAGTAGAGGGGGTTGCAGAAATCAAGGTGGGTGTTGCAGGTGCTGAGAAAGACCAGAGAGCGAGAGTTGTATATTCTAAAAGATTGTGATTGTAATATGAGGCGGTAATGATGAAGGGGATGAGACAAAAAACATGCAGTGCTCGGAAGGGGACAGGCAGGTCTTATGGGCGAGCTAGCAGACAAGAAAACAATAAAGAAAACATGGTCATGGTCTGGGATATTGGCTTTACAGCAGGCTCGGCAAGGCAAGATAAGGTAGACGGTCTGCTGGATGCATTAACAAACATGGGGTGTCCTTATGGGTAAACACTGAGGACTGGACCGTGCATGTGGAAAAGACTAGTGGATTCTGGAGGGCATCCCAATGGGCATTTCGGTACATTCTATTATTGTGTATCATATAATATGATGAGATAAAGAATCTTAACATGTAGGAGTCAAACGCACTGTTTGGTTCATCAGGTCAATTATCCTTCTCAAGGACTTATCATTAATTACAGTTTTATCATTAATTACAGTTTAGTCATCTATAATTTCACCATCAAACAATCGAAATTATATAGAATTGAACAAAACAGTCCTCCAAGGCTTTTGGTACCAACCAGGATTGTAGTTTTTTCATGTTGAAAAATCATTTTTCTGCTATACCAAAATTGTAATTTGCGATACAGTATTTAGTAATAAAATTGTTTTATTATATATTTTGCTTAAAACAAATGTACTTATAGTTAATAAAATAAAAACTGTAGAATTATTTGGTAAATGAGTCAATAGTTAATAAATTAAAAAACTGTAGAATTATTTGGTAAACTGAGTGACTCATAAAACATCTGTCGATAAAAGTAGCTATGCATAAAGATGTTTTGTCGACATAAAAATATTGTAGTTAATATTAAACATTAAAAATTGTTTTAAAATTATTTGACAGTGTTTTTATGTGAGTGAAGAAATTGTAAACTTAATAAAAAAATAATTCATCACAAAACATCTTTAGATAAAAGCCGTTAAATAACAGAAAGACAGTTTTTGTTGTAAAGTAAATGTGTTTCTAAACATTTTAAACCTACTTAAAAAACAGGAAAACAAAGTACTTCAATGTCTACTGATTACTCAAAACCAATCACAGTCAGAAAGGCAGCCCCATATCAAATCTGTTTCCAAACACTGTAAACCTAATTAAAAACAGAAAAACAAGATGTTTCAATGTTTATTGTTGATACTCCTTCAAGCCCGGATATAAAACCTGAATCAGATTGAACTCTGTTTTAGGTCTCTTTTTGTGATTTTTGTTTATGAAGAACAGTAACAGAATTATCTCAAAGAACTCGAATTGTAAGTGGTTCAGTTTAGTCTCATTAAGAGGTAGACTTTCAGACAACTTTCTCTAAGAATCTG
The DNA here is from genome assembly GCA_001517045.1 of Pseudotsuga menziesii. NCBI lineage: Eukaryota > Viridiplantae > Streptophyta > Pinopsida > Pinales > Pinaceae > Pseudotsuga > Pseudotsuga menziesii. The sequence continues at coordinate 123,979 of LPNX010507130.1, read as the reverse complement.
GGTCTGTTTTCCCTCTTAACAGAGGACTCAAATTCTTTCATTTTGCCTATTTTTCCTAAGTAGGGCGGACACTGTTATATCGGTTGACTGTATTTCTCTGTTTTCGGTAATAAAAGGATTTTATCTAGCTTAAAAAAAATGTTTATTGTTGATACAGTGACTCAAAACCAATCACAGTCAGAAAAGCAACCCCCATATCCATAAGCTGAAGTGAAAAACAAATATTAAATTGAAGGTCAAAATGTGTGAATAGGAATGCACTCATATGTTGAGAGGACCTTGAACATGAAAGAAATAAACAATAGTAAAAGCCTAAAAGCAGCAAATTCCACCAACTAAAATGTGAGAGTTTACGCTGGTTAAATGTTTGCCAAGGAAGGAATCAGAGAGTAGAGATATAAATGCCAAAAGTACAAAGTGAAGTGATGATGAAAAGACAGGTGAGCAAGGAGAGTAGGAGAGATGAGAGAAAAAGAACATCAAAGTAAAAGTGAGGAGGTTTTGGCCACAACTTTTAAGCCAACACAATGAGAGGAGTAGGGTATGTAGTATAGAAGAGATGATTGGACCAGAATAAAAAATGCTGAAAATGAAGCATCTATCATGTCCTCATCTTACATAAATTTTGGTGGGCGTGGTCCTTGGAGGTCTAATGAAAGTTTCATGAGAAGGGAATAACCGTAACCATGACCACCCAAGGTATCAACTTTTCCATATGAGAAAAATGATGATCACATGGTATAAATGGTCACATATACCACTTTAAATATTAACCCATCTGTGGGTAACATTGCTTTCTAGAAAGGTGAACGTCAGACCCACCAGTTGCCTTATAAGTTTGTTACATGGATTTTGATTTGTTGCTTTCTTGAAGCTTTTGTTAGTTTGCCTCGAATAAGATTGAAAGGGTCTTCTAGGTTATGAGTAGCATGGACTAAGCCTTTTCGGATTTAACCTATAGCATTCTTAAAGCATAAGACAAAAGATTGTAAGAAACAAAAGTTAGTCAATGGTCATAGATGGTAGTTGAGTAAGTTAGAATTTAACACTAAAGTGAAGAAGGTGGGTGAAGCTTAAATTTAAGCAAAATATAGGGTTGTATTGATTCTAGGTCATTTTTTAAGTTTTTTTTTTATTAAAAAGATGTGTTTTGATTGGGTGTTGATACATGACAGCTTTGTTGTAATTCAATAATTGAAGTATTTAGGGTTGTATAATATAAATGTTTTTTGTGTGAAAAAAAAGTGAGACCCTTAACTATATTTTTTGGTTTTGTAACTTTGTCAAATTTGTAGGGTGTTAGGCTTTCGAGTTTTGTGGTCAATTGTTCTCATCTCCAATTCACTAGAAGTTATTATTTTTAGTATACAGATTCCAATGGGCCCTTTATAGTGTGTTAAATGATTGGACAGGATACCATACATCATATTTGGACAACAAAAAATAAATGCATCTTCATAAAAGTAAATGGTTTATTAATTGATGTATTTGGACTTGCAAATTTAAATGTAATCAAGGAAGGTGGACATGGAGGTGGTGCATGTGTTAGTTTCCAGATTTTCGAGTCAAGGTGCCTTGCACCATGAGTGGGATTTCCCCTCATGAGAACTTGTTGGCTTGCTCTACATATTCTTGAGCATCTGATCGTTATCGCACTCATTGCAAAGCTAAGCTAGCAATTCATGAATGTTGAGAATGGCATAGACACTAGTTCTCACCCCAAGTTCCTCATGTTTCATAGTTTGGTAGAATTCCAAACATTCATTTGACCATTTCTAAACTAGAGTGGCTTGTGGGCCTTGCATGAGGCGGTGACGAACGGGAGCTAGTTCTTATTGATCTAGAGCATGTGGGAGACTAATAAGGACCAACTCTCAAGGACTAAGATGTTCTATGATATACTAGTTTATGTAACCTTAATAATAACTCAACTTCTTGATCCTACAAAGTAGTCTTTTTTATATGATGATAAGATGAGTAGTTATTGGTTATATGCTTATGACGGTTATTCATACAACCTTTTTTAATATATTATGCATGTAATCTTTATTGTATGCACTAATAGAAAAGCGTCTCTATGTAGTTTTTTTCTTGCAGTGGGCATGTTGTTTCACCAAGAAGCAAGTGCCTTGATTCATGTGCAATAATGCGTGCAAGTAAAGCAAGACCCAAGAAGTAAGTCAAGAGCTCACTCATTTAAGAAAGTTAATTCATGTGATTCATATGAATATAACTAGCTACAATAATCTAGGCACATTGAAGTAAGCATTGCATATAATTACTCTCTAACTTGCGATATAGCAGCATCCACTTTTCCATTGTAAGAAAAAGTGCGATTTTGTATTTGCATTTAAAATTTTCTTTAGCGTTTTAGCAGTTAAATAGTCAATCAAAAAAAGAACCCGGAATATGAAAGAATGAGTCTTGATCTAAGCATTATCTAGGCAGAGGGGCATTTCTCAAATCAGTTTACAAAAAAATAAAAAAATATTGCCCATGCATAGGAAAAATGCAAGGTTCAAATGGCTCTCACATGTTGAAGTAGTGTTGTATATGGTGCATTCAAATCACTTCTCATAAACTTGACAAACTAAGAATTATTGAAGCACATTTTATGATGTTTAAATCGTCATGTCAATGACTTAGCCACTTCGGAGATGCCATATTACTCTAAGATTGCAATTTACATATGTTGAGATCAAAGATTATTGTCAATCAAATCCATATTAGGTTCCTGTTAAAAAATTGTCCAAATGAGAGGTGATATGAGTTTCATTTATCCCACGCTTGTTAAAGTGGATATTTGTACCATCTTAATAAAGAGTCAAGGACAAAAAAATTATGCATACCAAAAAGATGTAGTGAACCTTAATGAGATCATGCTAGTTTTTGGTAAAGGATATATGTTGTTGCGAATGCTACTACATTGAAAAGTATTCCATGCACAATGGCGTTAGGTTGACATTCAATGATTTTATACAAGATGCAACATTGTATAATGATGGATCAAGTAGGTCTAGCTAAAGTGGTAGATAGGAGAAGTTGTTATTCTCCCAGCTTGAGTGAAAATCCCCTTTGTGACATGTTTACTCTTTTTGAGTTGATTATTGATTGGGGATAACAAAGCACCAATGATCTCATCCTCGACTACATATTGGAGAGTGGATTCACAGGGATAATTTTAGGGGCGAAATTTAGCCCATGGGCTATTTTTAGGGGTTTTTCTCCCAAAAAAGATTCGCCATTTTGCATTTTTTGAAGCCCTGTTTCGCCCAATTTTGATGGAGTAAACTTTTTTCACCCTAAAAATCGCCAAATTATTATATAAATGATATAAAATCCTCGGAAATTAAAATATTTTTTGAAAAATATCGCCAAACATTTTATAGTTGGCGTTTTAAGAATTGGTAAGATTCGCCAACATTTATACACTTTTAAATAAGTATGGTTCTTTAAAATCATCCCTAGAGTGGAAGCTTAGCTACATAGAAAAACAATATTGTACAATAGGTTCCACACAATAATAATACCAATATGTAACGCACATAAATAAATAAAAACAACATATACTAACTTCTTGACAAATTACACTTTCCACTTTGACAATTTTTATTCTCGCTCATAACTTCTAAGATTTCTTCAAATGTAGAGGAAGGAATGTGCTATTAGTGTATCGACTATAAAATATCATGTTATGTCAATTATTGATTGTATACATGAACCCTAAATTGCCTATGGTTTAATGTATTCTTGCTGAAATCCCTTCCTTGTGACCAGCTTTATTATGTCAAGTCATTTTCATGCAAGGAATATGAAAATGAGAATGATGGGTAAATATGCCAAAAGATTTTGACAAATAAATTAACTTTTATTTATCTATCAAGAATCTTTAGGCCAATAGTGCTAAATAATCTTATTTAAAAAAAAAAGCTATTTCAATTTAAATCTTTAGGCCAATAGGGCTAAATAATCTTATTTAAAAAAAAAGCTATTTCAATTTAAGTACAATGGATTTTACAATATGGACATTTGCATTCTATTAAAAATGTTTTGATACATACTTGAAAGCTTGGACTACCCTATAAAGTGGGAAGTACATTTTGTATGTGTTAATGAGTAAAACAATTCTTTTCACATCATGAATAATTTACCTATTTAATTCATTTGATTTTTATAATTTAAAGCTTGGACCATTGGTAATATGTATAGAAGATTTGTTTTTCTAATATTTCAAACATTATAGTGATCTTGTTATTTTATAATATTTAAAAATGAGCATTTTCTTTTGATTTTTAAAATTAAAAATGGCATGGAATAACACTATGTTTTATTTTTTTTATTCTGTATTTCAATCTAATGAGTATATTAATTTAAAATTATAGGTTTTTATAACATTAATTAAGTTTCAATGTTATTTTGTTAAATTATTAGTCTTGAATTATACCTTTTTTTATTTATGAAAAGGCAATTAAGTAAAGAAACTAATAATATATAATTATTTATATTATTACTATAAAAAAAACAACGGTAGCCCGAGCTCTCTCCCTAGTGCAACCTCGTGAGCTCCGAACAACAGCATGACCACCCTCAAGATCGACGACGGAGGCAGGGCGGGCCTGCATGAGCGCAACCCTGGTTCATCATGGCTCTAGGAGGGGGCCCCGAGGTCCTTCCCCCTCCCACCGTCAGAGGTTCTGGCTTTTCGGAAACTGGTGGAAGCTAGCAGTAAAAGACATGTTTTTGAATCCCAGCAAAAGACTATCAAGAAACTAGATAGTATACCTACGGTAGCTCTCCCTGTTGAGGAATCATGTCGGCCTACATTGAATCTGGCAGAAAGGGGGCTCATCGGGAAATTCACAGGCTTATGGCCCTCCCCCAAAGCCATGGAAGCGTGGGTCCAAAGGAACTGGCATCCTCTAATCTCAAAAGGCATCAAAAGTCATCTTATTGGCAAGGGCTTCTTCGTTTTTGTATTCGACAATGTGGAAGATAGAAGCCTCATATTTAGGATCGGTCTGTACTTTATGGGGCCCCAGGGCATGTATCTAAATAAATGGACACCTAATCTCGACCCAACGCAAGATGTGTCGTTGGTTGTGCCAGTCTGGGTGCGCCTATCCCACCTACCCCTACACTGTTGGAACCTGAAGTCATCATAATCCATCGGCAACGCCCTCGAGAAATATATCGATCAAGTTGAGAGAAATGATCAATACTCATGTGCAAGCATATGCATTGAAGTCGACCTGGAAGTTGGGTTACCAGAGGCTATAAAACTCACGGTTGCAGACTGGTCTCATATCCAAGAACTAGATTACGAACAACTCTCGTTCAAATGCAGACATTGTCACAGCTATGGGCATTTCGCAAGGCACTTGTCAAATTCCCAAAATTTCATGAAAATTAAAGGTTTTCTTACGACAATTCACGTTTAAAATCATCATTTGAGAGGGTAACTCAACCGCTAATAGTCAACATTGTAAAGATCTAAATCTAGATTCTATAACAAAACCATTTATGAAATTATGCAATTACAATCTTTACTAACATCCTTCAAAAATAATATCATAAGTAATCGAGCTGTAAGTTAAAAGAATCTGGAAATAAAATAAGGATCTGAGGACAACTGTTTTATTTACTAGGATGTACAAGGTACTAAAGTTTATATCTTGCTTATTGAAGGAACTTTTGGTCATGCCAAGGCTTATTTAACTCACTGAAGCTAATGCAGTGAAATGATGGTTCTTGTTACACGTAAATCATTTTGTTACCAGTTTTGGTTCAGATTATTTATTTCGACTACAAAAGTAAAAAAATTGCTAGAATACTATATATAAATTAAGATTTGAGTAATGCACGTATTGCAAAACCTATTCCTTTCTATAACTTGAGTTTGTTATTTTTAAGCAGTCATTAGAGAAATAATATTATCTTAAAACTAGTCTTGAGGACATACTAGATTTTCTTAATTTCATTTGAAGGCATATATACGATTTTAAATACAAGCAATTTATATATATGCTTAAATCTATACTCTCTATATATATATTATTTCTAAATATTATATTATCCCTATCTTTGGGAACCATAGTACCATAATCATATGTGTAACACGTCGTAGAATAAAATTCTGTAAACTAAAATCTTGCATAACCATTACTATTTATGCAACATTTTTTTTACAAGTCCAAAAGTATTAAACTATGCAAAGGTGATAACATAAACATATGCAAAACATTAACATATGCTTTAAGAATTATATATGCATATGCAAAAGACATAATATGTGCAAAATATTAACATAAGCATAGTATTAATTGATGCCAAAATATTAACATAGGATTGTAATGCAGGTTAAAAGACGCCAAACGGGACTAAGGTGTAAGCCCAATCATCGATGAGGAAGTGGATTCCATGCGTAACTAAATTATTGGTTAGGGTTTTTAAAGTGTGAAGCTTAGATATACATACTCATTCCAAACCTAAAAACTGGTTGTTCACCTTATTTTTCTTTGCTTGATTGCAGAGCCAACAGGTTCCTGACCTGTTCAGCATCCAGGGCATCAAGCCAAGCTTTGTAACTTGCCACATGAGTTTTATAACTGGAACTATATGTTCCTTTTCCATCGTGGTCTTTAGTGTAAGCTGTGGGGAGATGGTTTCTCTTACAGTCCTCATCCTAGATAAGGTTAAGGTGGTTTCTGGCTTTTTTAGTGGCGTAGTTTGATTGATTTGTAAATGGATGGTTAAAGGAATTACAAAGATAACATGAAAAGAGAGTAGTTTGATTTATGTAATTAGTTTTATTTTATAAAAGAATTTTTATGCTATGTTATTATAAATTATTTTTATTTTAGAATAGCATAAATAGTTAGGAATAATATTTAAAACTCAATTAATTTTCAATAAGGGTTTGGGTTAAACACTGAAATACTATTTGACTCTCGAGGTAGAGAAAAAGAAATATTTGGGTTAAAAGGTTTCTCTCTTTAGGGTTTAACCCAAAATAAATTTAGTATTCCTAGTTTTTAATTTAAAATGTGTATTATTTGTTGTTTTTACTATTAATTACTATTATGTTTTATTTACAACATTAATACTGCAATTAAAGTATTTGTTATTTGTAATACCTAAATAATTTCTACAATTTTATTATACTGTTTATATAGTCTAAAGCTGCTCCAATTGCATTATTTATTTGTTTTGTATTGGTTAATAATTATATGTATATATATTAGGTTAAGCCTTTAAGATAGTTATTTTTACTGTGTTAAAAAGAACACAGTTACACAAACCGTGTACTGGTTTTTAGTAAACATTTGTTTAAGGTATTTTATGGTCATAATTTAAACAGTTGTATTTAACTAATGGAACTTCTGAAATAGAAGAATCTTTCTTTTAAACATTTCTATAAAGATTAACAATAGAAAGTAAAATACTCAGATTCCTACCCTCGAGGTGTAGACCAATTGGCAACCATGCACTTGTTAAGGTGTACGGGTTGTTAAGCAAGCCAAGGGTTCAAACCTCATTGCATCCTGAGATGCATTGTGGAGGTCAGCGTATTCTCCTGGAGGTTATAGTGGTAGCGGTCGGAATCGACCTCGTGTGACGCCTAAAAATACTCAGATTCCTACACATCTTGATTTGATATAGTCAGGTAATTCATTCATCATTAAATTTAAACTAACCCTTATTCTAATACATATTAACCAAAATTTATCTATCTTTGAACAGTAAAAGATTTCACTAACTAATTTTAATAAACAAATGAAGCAAACATATAAATATATTAACTCCTAAATTCATACATTCCAGTTCCTATGCTTGCATGGAGAAAAATTAAATAACATTTAGAACCTGATAATATAGCTGAGGAGACAATAACCTAAGGAGCCCGTTCCACCCAACCAATTCCTGAAGATAGTTGAGCTGCAAATCTTAGGACCTCCGAGCCTATCTAGTGGTCCACCTGGTTGAAAACACTGGGTGAGAGAATTAGGTTAAGAAACCCCTGCAACTCCACAGAGTAATCAGCAGTAAAACTTCTACCTATAGCAGTAAGAACTCAGCCAAAATAGTTGCACTAGTTCAGTAAATCAGCACTTTCGCACTCTAACACTTCTGCCTGTCTCCTCCATCGAACCTCTTGTGCACAAATTTCACTCAGAAATTTCACAAGTAAAGATTGAACAGCCTCAGTTGAATTCGATGGGTAGTTTTATCAGCATGCCTAGGTCTTTTGGGTCATTTTTTCACTTAATGAGCCACCTGCTCTTGTTCCACTTTCTTGGGGAACATGACCACAAAAATAGAGAAGTTTCCTCCTGCAACAACTAGAAGTAGTTTGAGGATGTTGCCAAGTGTCAATCTGCTCTCAACCCAGCCTATTCCGCCAAGTGGCCAGTAGACACTCATTTAACAACCTCCTTAAGCTGTTGTCTCATCTTTTATTTATTAAATAATAAAATATTCAGCAAATTAAATACAATTATCCTTGACCCCACTTGGTCAATAATTACAAACTTTATAATAAAATTAAAGCATAATATCTTCTCAAACATAAAATGTTTTTGTAAATCTGGGGTATGTGACAGCACTGCAAAAAGAAAACTGAGGAACACAGGGAGAAATCGAAAGGAGAACAATGGACACAGATATAGAAAGCAACTCTACCAAAATAAAACAACGAATCCAAAGGAAAAGGGACAATAACGGGGACTAACCCATCAGGATCGATCCAAGGGGAAGGGAACTTAGCCCCTCCTTTGGCAGATCCATCAAAAAATCCATTTGAAATTCTAAGCACTCCTGAGTCCTCCAGAGATATCTAAGAAAACAAACGAAGAGATTGAGCATCAGAACCTTCCTCCTATAGGGGAGAAAGACGCCATAGAGGCAGGCCTTCCGAGTTCTCCAATAGGAAGCTCCTCTCCTCCTTCCTACGTGGATATGATAAGAAAGAAGACACTAGAAAACTCTGACTCTTCTGAAGATGAGACTTTTGAGAGGCCTTCAAAAAGAATAGGGAGAAAATCCAAAAAAGAAACGAGAGAAAAGGAAGCGGAGAGGCAAAAAATGAAAGGGAGCCAAGCCACATTCGAGATGTCCATTGGGAGAAATACCAGAACCAGGCCCCCCAAGGGCGGTCCTAACTCCATACCCAGTAAATAATGCACTTAGTTTCTTGGAATTGTAGAGGCCTGGGGAATCCATTAAAAGCTTAAGCAGTTAAAGACCTATTGAAAGTCGACTCCACTGAGATCCTCATGCTCCAAGAAACAAAAATTGAAGGGGACACCCTTCATGAAATCAACAAACAAAAATTGAAGAAGAATGCAGGGAAGGCCATTAGTGCAAGGAGCTCCTTTGGCCGATTGGAAACTCTGTGGTTGGAAGATGAGATCCATCTAGAAAGCTCCTTGGAGACACAACACTGGATCTTCACCGAGCTTCGGCACCACTCAAGTAAACTCTATTTCTCACTCTTCAATCTTTATGTCTCTGTCCTCTTCTCAGAGAAGAAGGATTGCTGGGAAACTCTATCAGATTTCCTAGAAATATACTCCCCCAGGAACATCATTCTAGTTGTAGACTTTAACATAATTTTTGGCAAAGAAAAGAGAGGAGGCAACTATGGCAAGGACCAAATGCTCTCCTTTGTGGAGGAACTAGCACACAAATGGGATCTATTTGACTTCAAACCAGCGAAAGGGATATACACATGGACAAATAACAGAGTCAGGACTGATCATATTTCAACACGCTTCGACAGGTTCTTGGTTCAAGGCTCGCTTCTACTAGAAAAAATGCTAATTTCCTCCAAAATCCTACCAAAATTGACTTATGAACATAAGCCCATTCTTCTACTCTTGGAAGAAGAAGAAAATATGGGTCCATTGCCATTTCGATACAGCCCCCTTTGGACAGAGAGAGATGGGTTTATGGAAGTTGTGCAAATGGCCTGGTCCACTTACATTATAGGATCACCTAGCTACGTATGGGAGCATAAACTCAAATTAACAAAACTTGCATTGAAAAGTTGGCTCAAGAATCACAATAACACCCCCACTAGTCAACGAAAAGAGACTGTCCAGTTGTTAGAAGATTTGCAATTAGAATTGGAAAACAAAGAAATCTCCATTGCAGAAATAGAAAAGGAGAAAACTGCCCAAATAAATTCCTATCGATCCTTTCGACTTAAAGAAGATATGAGGCTCAAGTCTTGCAGCTTGTGGCTCAAAGCTGGAGATCGAAACACTTCATATTTTCACCAGCAATATAGAGCTCGCTTATCACAAAATCATATTTATGAAATAATCTCACCGGAAGGGATGGTCTACAAAGGAATATACCAGCTCAAAGAGGCAGCAAAATTTCATTATCAAAACCTCTACAAAGAAGACAGTGAGGGCAGTGAAGAGGTGACCTTTGATTTCCTCTCACATATACGCTACCTTGTAATCTGAGAAGATTACTTAGCTCTTATGAAGACTTTATCAGAAGAAGAAATATGCAATGTCATCTGGGGTATGGAGCCTGACAAAGCTCCAGGGATAGATAGTTTCTCAATACATTTTTACAGAGAATGCTTGGAAATAATCAAAGGAGATCTCCTCGGAATGATTAAATCCTTTCAACAAAAAGCCAAGTTGGGAGGCAGCGCAAATTCCATGTTCTTAGCCCTAATCCCCAAGGAAGAGAAGCCGGGCTCCTTTGACAGATTGAGGTCCATATCTCTGTGCAACGCTTCGTATAAAATTATCGCCAAGCTAATGGCTAACAGAATCAAGCCATTGCTAAGGAAACTAATCTCTCCCAACCAAAGTGGATTTATCAAAGGGAGACACATCTTGGATAATGTTATATAGGTGCAAGAAGCTATGCACTCCAGTCATCAACGGAAGGAGCAAGGGATGCTAATAAAACTAGACATGGCAAATGCATTTGATCGAGTAGAGCTCTCTTTTCTTTATAGAGTCCTTCATGCCTTTGGATTCATCTCTGGATCTGTCAATTTGATCAAAGCTTGCACTCAAATGCCCTGGATAGATCCACTTGTAAATGGTAGGTCAGGAAATTACTTTCAAGCCTCGAGGGGAATAAGGAAAGGATGCCCTCTCTCCCCTTCCTGTTCATCCTGGTTGCTGACTCCTTGAACAGAAAACTGACGGTAGAAAAGATAGCAAGGTCAATCCTAGGTATACGGATAATCCAAGGTCTAGAACCAATCAACCACGCCTTATTTGTTGATGACTCCCTTATGTTGGGAGGAGCCTCTATAACGATCTCGGAAGTGTTCTATGGAATTCTCCAAATATTTTGCAAAATCTCTGGAGCTCTCATCAATAAAAGGAAAAGTGATGTGTATGGCTGGAATGTAAGACAACAAACTATTCAAAAAATATCCCACTCCTTGGGATTTTGGGGATATGCCACATGGGAAAAAATCAAGTATCTCGGGATGCGTCTAACTCTGGGCACTAATAAAGCCTCGTTGTGGATTGAATTCAATAACAAAATCAAGGAAAAAATCGCAGGATGGGAAGGTCACTGGCTAAATAACGCCGAAAAACTCATTCTTATAAAATCAGTTCTCTCATCCCTACCAATCTTCCAGGCATCCTTCCTCCTCAAACCAAAGAAGATAACTAGCAGGTTTCAAATTTAATAAGATATTTTCTTTGGCGTGGAGGAAAAAATAACCAGAAGAAACATCATTTAGTAAAGTGGGAAACAGTGAAGCGCCCAATAATTGAAGGAGGATTACAGGTCAGAGATCCAGGCAATGCCAACATTGCTCTAGGCGGTAAAATTTTGTGGAAATTATATACAAATAACAGTCACCCTGTTAGTCAAATCCTGAAGAAGAAATATCTCAAAGGAGTCCCACTGAGAAATATGCAGGCCGCCAATACCAAAAATGGAATGATGACTTGGAACCTCTGCAGACGTGGATTAGAATTCTTTCAAAAGGAGTTGTATCACATCCATGGGAACGAAAAGAATACCCTGCTATGGCATGAAATAATCATGGGTCGTCCACCCCTAGAAAAACCTAAAGAAACAAAGGACGTGCACACTTGGCTCATCCAACAAGGAATTCATAAGATGGCAGACATTTATGTATGGGACTCTATAGGGAATTGGATGTCATCGGCCTTCCCTAGTGTTCCAGAACACCTTATCTCGCAACATAAACTACTCATAATCGAGTTGACGTCCTCAACACCAATCCACAAACGTGCAAAGGATAAGTGGGGTTGGGCAAAGACCGGGGTGTACACAGCTACGTAGGGATTCTCTTCACTACAAACAAAACATGCACAAATTCAACTTGTGTATTTCTGGAAAAAGATATGGGATCCTCTTGGAATACCCAAAATCAATTTCTTCTTCTGGATTTTAATGCACAGGAAAAATCTTACGGGAGAAAACTTGCAAAAAAAAGGTGTAAACAGGCCTCATAGATGTGCAATGTGCTACAAGGAACTAGAAACAATGGAACATTTGTTTGTTGACTGTCCATACGCACAAGAAGTTTGGAAAATCATTCTTCATGGTCTCAACGTAACAACTCCATCACAAATTGTTGTTGGAACTTTATACTCCACATGGAAGGCAAGATATCCACTCGTGATACCAATAAAGTCTATATGGAATCAAATTTGGCAGGCTATCCCCAAATACGTCTGCTGGAAACTATGGTTGGTCAGAAATGAGTAGATCTTCAACAACTCTTCGAGTCCCCCTTTGATGGTGGCCATCAAGGCCAAAACTCTTCTTCTCGAAACTCTGACCCATCATCCTCTCAAGAGAGAAAACAATATCCTCCCCGAAGAAAAGAAATGGATGGGAACTTATGTATTTAGAGATAGAAACAAGAACATTGGATGCCCCATCAAAACTCCAGGATGGAGACTACAAGACACAAATACAAACTTTTAGGAGTAGTGGAAGAAGCAGGGCAAAGATACAATTTGTTTTTTATGGCGCCTCTAAAGGGAATCCACAGAAAGCTAGAGCAGGTGGAGTGATATACTCCGAGGACGGTTCAAGAAGAGATAGCTTCAGATGGGGGCTAGAACAGTGAACAAACAACCAAGTAGAAATACTCAGGTTACTAAAATCTTGTCAGATAGCACGTGGAAAGGGAATTAGAGAAATACAGGTATTCAAAGACTTTGAAATACTAATAAAAATCTTAAACATGGAGGATCATTTTAGCAATCCAACTCTTAAAAAACTTTGCAAAGGCTGGGGTATTTGTTGCATGATTTCACCAACACTCTATTTTGCAATATTCTGCGTGGATCGAACAAAGAAGCATATTACTAAGCAAACTTGGGATGCAATTGCCTCAAGGAGATTACAACATAAATGATGAAGCTCCTGAATAAATCCCTATACCTTGAATCCAATGATGTAAAGAAAGAAAATTATTTTGCACAAGTCGTTGTTTTAATACTTGTAATAATGGTTGCTTTGACCACGACCCAACCAATTCCTAAATAAATACAATAACAGTTATAGTTAAAAAAAATATTATTACTATGTAAAATGTTTACATCACTCTTTTCAGAAGAGAGATGAAACCAATTTCAAAAGCTATAAAATCACTCTAATGTTTACTAATTTTACTCATTAAATTAATTTACTATTTCTATATATTTTAATTTTAAATCATTTATCTTAATACAAACAATATTTTCATAATTTAATATATATATATATATTTAACAATAATCCCCACACTAAACCAAATTTTATATCTACGCCCTTACTCAAATCATTCCACATTAAAACAAAATTTTATATATAAATACATATTCAAATCACGTTCTCACACTACTCTACTATAATTATAACTAATTCCCATGCATTAAAGGCTTGAGCATGTTTGATTTCATCCATATATTTGCTTTGTAAGGAGAGGTAACAAGTTTTAAATAGTTTGACATTTAAAGTGACTCATTTTGTTGGAAGGAAGTAGAGCAAAGATTTTTTAATGTTATTTTTTTTTAACTTTTTGTATAACTAAGACAAAGGATATATATATATATTTGATTATTTGAAGTAAAATGTAATAAAAATATTGTAAGTATTTAGGTGTATTAAAGTATAGATAATGTGAATTATATATATATATATATATATATATAGATATTTTAAAGAGTATCTAATAACTAATAGATTGAGTCATATTTAATTTTTTTTAAACTACGTTGGAGAGTGAGGATATAGGGGTGAGGAAACGATGACCAAGAAAGGATGACAGCAACTGATCTCACGTGGCTCTGTGCTTGATGGCGCATGGATTGGACTTTACAGGGCGCAGATTGGTAGGCTCCACGCCTTGGCAAAGCGACTGAGCTTCATTGTTGCGTATTGGAGAGCAAAAGCGAAGCATGGGGGATCTGGATCTCAACCCCTCCCAGGTCGAAGCCTTGGAAAACAAAGAGGTAAACCCTCAGACAATAGCGGGTTCAAAAATTGTTAACATCAGAAAAGAGGAGGAAATAAAACAACAAAAAGGACCAACCTCCATGGTAAACACAAGAAAATGCATCCCAAAAGCAAAGGAAATCCCCACCATGGAGATCCATATGGAAGGCCTCTGAGCACACATTCAACACATGAAGGATCACACTCTCATCGGTAAATTTGTTGGTATATGGCCCTTAGAGAAAGCTCTATTGTGGTGGATCAATGTTACTTGGAAACCCCAAGCACACTTTGATCTACACTTAGGAGCAAAAGGATTCTTTATAGTGGTTTTTATGAACCTTGAGGACAAAAACCACATATTTGAGGGAGGGCCATACTTATTCAACTCAGTCTACCTCTTTCTGAAACCTTGGAAGGAGAGGTTCATCCCATAGAAGGAAGATCTCACCTTCGCCCCGATATGGATTAGGCTATACTCCCTCCCCTTGGAGTATTGGCATGAGAGCATTCTAAAGGATCTAGGCAACACAATAGGAGAATTTGTAAAGTTAGCAGAGCAGAAAAAAAAAACGAGATACGTCTCTTATGCTCAGATCTACGTTTATATGGATATAACGAAGGACTTACCAAAAGGGATCAACCTAAGCTGGGATGATGAGGATTGGTTCCAATCCCTCGACTATGAACAAATACCTTTCAAATTCAGGCGTTGTCATGAGCATGGTCACTTATTCAGGGAATTCCCAGAGAACAACCCAAACAATCAACAGAAGGGTAAATATGTCAAGGATGTGGATGGCTTCACCAAGGTTGTTGGGAAAAAAAGGACGGTAAAGAGGAGTCAAGGGCTAGAGGTAAATAAAAAACCCATCTACACTAACACATTTGATGCTTTGCAATTAGAACTAATGTAGGACACCCCAGAGAATGAAGATCCAACCAACCCCAACAATGCCATGGAAGCAAACAAAGGAGAAAAGCAGTTATCCCCATAATCAAGCTGAGAAATGGATTTGATGGAGGAAGATCATGACGAGATGGACATTGGATATCTCGATCTAGATGGATTGGAGAAAGCGGTTCAAGATCCGGAACAAGGAATCATCCCATCTCAACAAGTGGTCCTACTCAAGGAGGCCATCATCAAAACCAGGAAAGTTGAAACCCTAGGGGCAGGGATCGAAAAACCTGGTGCAAAAATACATCAAACCATAAGAAAAGAAGGCAATGAAAGGTGGGGAAGAAGAATTAATCAGCAAAGGATCAAGGATATCGGGGATAATTTTTTTGGCTTTGGGGAAATTTCCAACCATAGAGGCTGCTTTCGCCCTATGCTGCAAGCCTTCTCAATGAAACTGACAACCTGGAACATTAGAGGCTGCAGTGCATCTAAGAAAAAGCGTCTGCTTCGTAGGAAAATAACCATTGAAAATCCCATAGTTGCGTTCATTCAAGAAACCAAATGCACTGAAGAAGCTATCAAAAACACCACGTCAAAAGTTTGGAAAGGTTGCAATTCCATAGCTATCGACGCCAATGGAGCTGTTGGGGGAAAACAGGAAAAGGCCCTACAGGCTTTAGAGGTTTCGTTCGCAACAATGAAGGGAAAATTATGGGAGTCTTCTGGGGCTCTCTTTTCATCACTACAAACAATGCCACTAAGTTGGAAGGACTGCTAGTTGGCCTCACTTGGGCTCTAGACATGAATTGGACACCCCTCATCCTTGAAGGGGACTCCCTTCTTATCATCGATATGGCCACTATACTTTAGGAAGGTTCTAAAGGCAGTAAAGTGGCCAATAACAAGAGATTGGAAAGCAAGCTCAGAGCTCTTAACCTCATCTTTAGGGCCAACCCTGAGCTCATTTTTTAGCATGTAAAAAGAAAAGCCAATAGGCTTACAGACGCCATTTCCAATAAAGGAGTTACCTAGAGTCCTATCATACAACGCTTCCTTTGGGACGAAAACATTGGACTTGAAGACAAGGAAAAATGGGATCAGATTGCGACACAGGATTTCCCACCCCGGATGCGGGTGTGCATATGACCGTTGACAGGTGTCAAGGGCGGGACAGGAGGCCTTGGGAGGAGTGGGAAAGTGTCGAGGCAGAAGGTACCACCTGACCCTCCCCCTAGGTTAAATTATGTCGCAGGGTTATTCCACATCGTAGGTAGACAGATCCAAAGCTACGAAACACCACAATAAATCCATCTGACATATCTTTAAGATAATGATGAAGGTCTTAACCTCAAACCAGGCAATCCATTCAACAATTCGCGATGTATGTCCTTCCCCTGTAGTGGTGAGTGATGCATGTCCTTCCCATATGGTGAAGCGCTATGCTCAACCGGTCATGCATAAGGTGTGACATGCGCTTCTTCCTTTGAGCCAGGATACCAACAAGAGCGCCATGCCGAAAGCCAGAGCTGCCCTACAATAGTTAGGTCGTAAGAGCGATCGCAACCTTCCAGCCTGGAGATTGCTTGAGATTCATGGCAATAGGCCCGATGGTCGTAGATTTTCTTGCTGCCTCCCTAGCACAAGCTATAAGAAGATGACGATGAAGCTTCAACCTGTCACCAAGGTTAAGTTTTGCCCTAGAAACATTACGCTCAGTTATTGTGGTTTCAGATTGGGGTTATCAATTCTTGAAGCCTCAAAGTTGGAGGTGTGAACCTTGTGTGTGGAGTCCAAAAACAGTGTGCCTCAGCACCAACATGCCGTAGAATACCTTGAGCACGGATTCCAACATTATCACACCTTGAATATGACTTCGGGAGGAGATGGTGCTCAAGAGGTTGACTGTGAAGCCCTCTTCCAAAAAGAGGCTCCTGCTCACATTCACAAATCAATTATAACCATGGAGGATGAAATTTACGGTGAATTCAGGAAAAGACTGGGGCATGATATCACCATGTCCAACTATTGGAGGCTGAAGTTTATCTTGACCAAATCCATGAGTGAAAGAGAAAGCTTCGGAGAGTGCGTGAACCTCATGGTCAGCACCTTCAAAGATGATGCTGAAAAATGGCTAATTCACATGAAAAGACTCATGCAACTCTCTGAGCCCCCTTTCAGCAGAGAAAATAAGGATGATAAGGATGTCAGCACCAACAAAGCCCTAGAGAATGAGGCTGAATCCTCCAGGAGGTTCTAACTACTTTGCCTTTTTTTGTCTCTCATGCTCCCCACAAGTATCTCCTCCTCTTATGCCAACTTCTTAACTTGTAATGTGATGTCAACCTTCAATAGTTGGGCAGCAATAGTTATGTTTAGATGCTCGGTTTGGACCATTTTGCACACCTTCCTCAAGTGCTTCCATAGCCATGGATTGAGTCCTTGTTTTTGTAGCAAGCCCGAATATGTAACTCTCTTTTAATATGAAATAGAAGGATCATCTATATTAATTACAAAAAAAAATAATAGATTATTTTTAGGAATATATGTGAAAGGGTTAAGGATATTTTTATTTTTTTGCATATTTAGAGGGAGAAGATTTTTGCTACATCTTTCAATTAATGTGGGTTTTTTTCTATAAGAGTGGTATTTATGACTTATGGCATAGAAACAATCACAAGGTTTTTTAACTTTTGCATAGGGGATGGGGGAAGGTTGTGCAACAATCATATACACACTACTACCAATCAACCATTATGTTAGTAGGAGATATCACTTCCTTATAACTACCTCATTAATATAAGGATCATGGTATATTAGAATTTATATGTTGTTGTGGGTCACATATCAACTAATATGAAATTAGCATTTTTTCTAATTATATAAAAATGGTTATATTATAAAAACATCTCCAAAATAGATATATTTTAAGTGTATCTAACTTAATATTATGTATTTTCAAAAACACATGCAAAAAGAATATCATGCAACATTATAAGTAATTTTTTTTATTCAAAAAAAGAAAAAATGTATAACAACAAACAATTCTATTAAAANTATATATATATATATATATATATATATATATATATATATATATATATATATATTACCCATTTAAATATTTTATAATTCAAAGCTAAAACTTAAAGTAAGATATTTAATTTTAGATTAATTTTTATTATCTATTTCATAAATTTCTACCTAAATATTTAATTACAAATTTCAAATTTATATTACTTTTATTCATCTTACAATACTGATAACAAATATCAAGTCTACACAGGTGTGGCTCATTGGTGGTTCACTTGTTATGAAGTCACATGTTGTAAATTGGAGGCCACACGTTCAAATCACACTCGACTTTACCCGTGTCCCATGCTTATGAGGTGTGTGAGGCACCTAGGGGTATAGTGGTAGTAGGATTGAATCCCTGGATCTTGTGTCACACAAGTACCGGCCCAGTCTCCAGTTGTTGATTCCCCTAGCTAAAAAAATGATAACAAATATCATATTTTTTAATTTTTATTTTTAAATAACAAAGATCATATATTTTTTTTATTTCAATTTAGTGAGTATGTTTCCTTTGAACCTATAAATTTTTTAGTGACATTAATTGCATTTCAACATGAAATTGGATCAATATGAATTGGTTTATTTTCATTATTTAAATAAATTGACTTATATTTCCTTTCATTTATCCAAAGGAGCATTTAGGCAAGGAGGCTAGTGATATTGTTTTTTTTTTCTTAAAAAAAATCATGATTTTATTTATGTCTCGTAAACATAATTACATTTTTCATATGCTTATCCATGTCATAAAGCTTTTGCATGTCTTTTCTCAGCATCACACTTAACAAAACAACAATGCCTTTGTTTTCTATCTTTCGAATATGAGTCTTCTCTCCTAATTCAAAATTAAAAACAATCATTTCATACCACGACTTCATATAGATTTATTCCAAAATAGATGCATATTGCCACCCCAGATAATATCGATAGATATCCATATTTCAAAAACCATATCCATTTCCAAAATGATTTGCTATAGAAGTGTACTGCTACTCATATATTGTTGCAACATGTTGCAATCTTTTTCAGTTGTCCCAAACACTATATGCCAGTCCTCCAATTTGCTATCTGGAAACCCTTATCTGCATCATACAACCAACATAGCTACAATGGGTAAGATTTTGTCACCTTGAAAGTAATTAAAGTCCTCTAAATTTCAAAAGCAAATCCAAAATATCTTGTTATAGTATATAAGTGTTGCTAAAGGCCATAATGTGCTACTACATAAAGCTACTTTAGGGCCCTAATATGCATTTGGAAATTTTTATTAAAACACATGGAAATGTTGCTAAAGGGCAAAGATGCTACAAGAACAATCCATGGATAGTCAAGTTACAATTCTTCCAATGTTCAATAGTCTTAGATATCAGGGTCGAGTATCTTCTTATCCTCATTTATTTGATGAGGTGCCCAACCAAGCTCTCAATGAACTGAATAGTGTTTCCACATTCTTATTTGATATTTGTCAAAATTAAGTTGCTTGATGATACAATCAATCTGCATCCCTTGTCTCATGTCTTACTAGAAGAGAAGCAATATCTTTTTAAATGCTAGACATAAGGGGTTATGTCATAATACACTCATTTATAATGGAAAATGTTGTGTTCATATATATTCTTGGTTTCATTTTTCACTTCTTCGAGGATCCATCTACATGGCTCTATCTTTAATCATTATTTTGATAGCTTGTCAGCCTCAACATTCTCTTCCTTGTATACATGCGCATAAGAGAGTGTGGTAAAGGCTTCCTTCATCCCTTGAATCTCATCATATATGGTCCTCAATGTGCAATTTTCTATTAAACATTACGCAAACATGTACCCATCATCCATTGTATCACCATAAGAGAGTCGCCATAGATTTGAAGTTTTTTTGCACTATGTTCTTCTGCCAACATTAGTGTTAATTTAAGTGCCATAAATTATGCTTCATTATTTGTGTCCCTTCCAAAAACTACTTTAAACTTACATTAAAGTGTTTCATGTAGGCATAAAATTCCATTAGGGATTATGAGAACTTCCATAAAAAAATCCTAGCATTTTGATTTGTCAATAGCTCCATTCCTTATTTGTATTGTATCTTTTATTGTAGTTTTTTTGTGGGAAGATCTTGATGATGCTCATCCCATACATAACACAATGTATGGCAAGAACAGGTTTCTCCTCAAACAATGTTGTGTTTCTTGCTAGCCATACGCCCCACACCGTAATAATCGGGAGTGCTTTTAGCTTATCAAAACCTTTGTTATTTATCCAACCTTTTAAACATTCTTAATTACAAGCACCTGTCCATACTACACTGTTTGCAACAAGTTTCATCACCTTCTTCCATGCTTCCTTTGCATAATCATAGGTAACTAGTATGTGGTATGCATTTTATTCTCTAGTCTTACACATTAAGCACCTCCCAAGGCCCCCTTTGCCTCTTCTTTGACATATAAGGTCCCATGTGAGAATTCTATTGTTTAGTGCTATCCACATACAGACTCGTAGTTTAAGTGGGAGCTTTAGTTTCCAAAATTACCACCACCACCAAGATGGTTACTCCATAGGATAATATTCACATAACACCTTATATCCTATTTTTGGCGAATATCTACCCATGGTTGGGTTCTTGGACTAGAAGAGTTAATCCTCTTCATCCTTTAACCTTACATGGTTGACACACAATGATTTGATGTAATAGTCCCACTCATTAGCTTCCTTTCCACCATGTCCTAGTCTACGAACATCCTTCCATACCGGTTTCAAGTTTGATGTGTGGTCATAATCAATCACCTAATATAGTTTATATAGCCCCTTATCCCATAAAATTGGGATCAAAATTTTCATCAGCCAAAAGGTATCCCCACATCCAATCCATGAATCTTCTCCCAATATTTCCTTATTACCTCTTCCCACTTTCCAAAAAAACCATCTTCCCACCAGTGGGAAAGCTAACACTATAGCTTTCTAAACACTTGAAGAGTTTTAATGTTTTTTTGGGCTTCGTCTTATCCATTCCTCTATAGAGTCTAGTTCAATGTATTTCTGCTTCAGAATTTGACTCCACAACCCATCGACAATTATTAACCGCCAAACACACTTTGAAGATAATGCCTTAGCAAATAGTGGCAGGTCATTTATTCCCATTCCACCTCTATCTTTGGGTTGAGCAACTTTTTTCCATTTTATAAGTGATATGCCACGTTTCTCCTTGTCTCCTAACTAGAAAAATCTCGTGCTCAATTGTCTGATTTTTTCTATCACTGTACTTGGAATGTGAAATAGTGAGAACCAAGATATCAATATTACTTCTATAACTGATTTTATTAGTGTTAGTCTCCCGCCTCTAGTTAACTATCAGTTGCAACATACATTTAACCCCTTTTATGCCTTTTTTATGAGCCAATCCCACTCCTTGATACCACAATCATTTGGTTTTATGTAAAAACCCAAGTATTTAATCCCTTGTTCATATCAATTGTTTTATATGGATATATTTATGCAAGGAAGCTCATATCTTCTTCATTGATCCCCATCCTAGATATGGATGATTTTTCTGTATTCATTCTCATCCCTATTATTGTACAATACAAATCCAAATTCTCCTTAACCTTAATCACATCCTTATGGATCCATCACACAATAGTAGTATATCATCCACAAACAATGGGTGCGTCACATGGAAAATTTTAGGGGCTAATCTTAGCCCATGGGCTAAATTTTGGGGTTTTAATTTTTTAATGGGCCAATTTGTTATTAAACACCCATTATGTATGATTATCCCACATTTTATTTATTTATTTATAATGAATATAAGGTTAGCCCCATCGAATTTTAAAAGAGGAGGCAAGATAAAACTGTTTTGCCCATCTAAGAATTGATTTGAACATATGTTATCCCACGAAAACCTATAGTCAACTCCCATTCACCCTCAATTTCTAGAACTAGTAGTTACTAGGGGATCTTTCACCTTCTACCGATCATGGAAATTGAAGTCGGATTTATATTCATCCATATTTCATGGGTTGAATCTCATTTTGCAAGTTGCTTAATGTCCACATGAGAAGGGAATTTGATATTTACAGTAAGGTCTTATAGTGACCCATTTTGCATCTAGAAGAGTTCTAAATCCCATCACCATGGGATTTAACCAAGCCATGGGTGGAGCAACCTAGAATCCCATTGTCTTTACTGCTTCGTTTTTTTGGGGCATTGCTAGGTATTTGACATGTTTCTTGTTTTGTTTATTGAGTTTTATGGTTCTCAAAGGATTTTTGTAGGGTTGGAATTGTATTTTGTGGTTGGTTAGCCTACTATTGTGGCGTTAATGTTTCTCTTTTAGTAATGCATAATACATTAAATCAGGACTTACATACCTAGAAAAATGGATATGTGAAACATAAGAGAAGGTATCAAATGCTTAACTATGTTTTTCTGGCTGCCATGTAGAAATGTTTAAATGATGTTATATTAGAATTGATGATGATGTGTGTCATATGACCGTCTCTTCCTAAATTCAGTATGCAAGGATGTCTTTGGATGAATTAAGATACATAAGGAAACCTGTTAGTTTCTTGGTAGGATTCTCCCACACTTGCGATTCATTCAAAACATACCTATATGCATTGGTATTGCTCTCTTAAAATTATGTTTGGTAAGGTGTGTGCATAAATGAAGTGTTGGTGGGACCTTGCAATAGCATGGAGAGCTAAACGAGGATTGAGGTGTTGGTGGGACCTCATATCAACATCGATTCTATTTGTCATGGTGATGAAAATTTTAATTGTTGTTTTCCAAAAATATTACTAGAGTATGGTGAATTTATATGTAATGTGATAGTTAGAGTGAGATACCAAACTACCACCAAAAGATGGCTTGTTATGTGATGGTTTATTAATATTTATCAACTATTTATTATTATTTTTATATAGGTTTTCCTATTATTATCTATAGTTTTATACTTTATAAAAAAATCACTAAGACTTCATCAAATTTTATAATTTAGTAAAATATTCGCCAAGACTTTACATGGATTTATAATTTAGTGAAAGTTTCACCAAGATTTTACAAGGTTTTATAATTTAGTAAAAGATTTGCCAAGATTTTACAAGATTATATAATTCAATGAGAGATTCTCCAAAAAATTATATACAAATAATATAACAGTGATAAAATAGCCTTGATTTTCTCATATATATCACAGGGATTCGGTCATTTATTATACATATAAATTTCAGGGTGGTTCTTAAAATTTTCCACAAGTTTCAAGTAGATGGATATCCCCATACTTATTCTCTTAAATGTGTCTGTCCTTTTGGCTTCTAACAATCCCCTACTTAATCCCTCTACTACTATAAGAAACAACAATGGTGATAGTGGGAAGCCTTTCCTAAGTCCCTTTCTTGGCCTAAAGGAAGAAGAGGCTAGTCCGTTAATTAATATTGAAAAGGATACTAATGATATTCATCTCATTACCCAATTAATAAATGGAATCTATAGCCCTATATATGTCATCATCATTCTTAAATATAGTCACTTGACCCTGCCATAGGATTTTGAGAGGCCAATATTGACCACCATGGAAGGGATGTTTTTTGACGTGATGGTGTGAAATCCTTCCCATGCAATTACAATTTTCTCACTTATTTTTATTCCCTTAAGAAACCCAAATTGTTCATTATAAATAGCCTTTGATAGTGATGTTTTTAATCTTTTAGCTATTCCCTTTGCAATTATTTTATATATGTAGTTAGAGAGTGTGATGGGTCTATACTCTTCGAACGATGTTGGATTATCCATTTTTGGTATCAAAGCTATAAAAGTAGCATTGTAGGCTGCTAATACTTTTCCCGATGTTCTGGAAGCCTCAACAACTCACAACAAATCTTCTTCAATGATCTCTAGGAAACCAAGCAAAAATAACACTAGCCACCCATCAAGTCCAAGGATTTTATCCTTTTGAAAGTAATATAACATCTCCTCAGTCTCCCCTTTTGTCACTTCTTCATTAACATATTATTATATTATTCTGTGACAAAAGATGTGAACAAATTATTCATCTTTACCACTTCTTCAACAGTTACTCTACTTTCTTCCTTGTAGAGGTCACTAAAGTAATCCAGACCCTCTTTAGAATTATCCTCAAAATTCCGGGCCTCAAATCCATCCTTCTTCTTCATACTCCAAATTGAATTTAAATTTCTTCTCTGATTTGCATATTTATGGAAATAACTAGTGTTTGCATCCCCTGATGAGAGCCATAAAGATCTACTTTTGAGCCTCCAAGTAGCCTCCTTATCATCCAATAATTTCTACATTTATGTTCCAGTCTTTCGACCTATTCCTTGAAGATCTCATCTGGATAACCTGTCAGTTCCTTGCTATCTAATCATGCCTTCGTTTTTCCAATGTTTACTCATCTTGCATATTCTTATCATGTGCCCATTTACTATTTTCTTGTTTAATTTTATTTAGGTTTTCTTGGAACTAAATCACTGCAGATTCCTTTTGACAATCAACAAAAGGAGGCCATAAACCCTTAACCAAATTCACAAAACTTTCATCATCCATCCATGTTGGATTGAACTTATATGGGCTTGAAGGTTGTCTGCTTGTTTTATCCAACTCCATCAAAATGGGCATATGTGTGGAATCTCCTCTCGATGCTACCCATTGTCCTATCCTTAAACTCTCATTCATGAAGGGTTCTACATATAAAAGATTCCAATCCTCTTGGCTATTCTTTCCTCTCCATTTCTCTTATTGGTCCACGTTAGACTTAATTTTACAGGCTCAACATCCAATAGCCCAGCCTCCTCTAGTCTAGTTATGAAAAAATATGTTAAACTATCCACCTATACAGTTGTTCCCTAAACTTTTGTTCACCCTATAGAGAACTTTAGGTCCCCTCCTACTAATATAGGTCATGTTTGAATAGTTCCATGCTTAAAATATTATCTGAGTACACTTGTATATTAACATATGGGCCATATAAATTCAATATTAATATTTCTTCTCATTTCAATAAATAAAAGCACAGTTCCCAAACATGATTCGCAAGGCCATGTATTAGTGCATGTGAATCTTTTTTCTTTCCATCCTTATATCAACCCTCGACTCTACCTTTGACGTCGTTAAAGAAGAAACCCCACCCCCCCAACAATTTATTTAATTCCAAAAAAATCTTTTCCCCGTATCCCATTGTTTCTTGTAATAATATTACAACAATATTATGAATGTCCACTAATCTCTCCAAGGATAAATTTTTAGAGGGGTGCCCCAAATCTCTACAATTCAATGAGAGGTAGATCATAAAGCCACCTCCGTTGGGTAATTTGCTTTAAGAGCCTGTTCAAAATTTATAATTTTGCATGTTTTTCTTCAGTATGTGCCTTGTCTTATGCCAAAGTAAAAAACGATTTCCTACTCTGCCTATGAGTTTTAATTTTAGTCTTTTCCACAGGTCCTAATCACCCTTCCACACTCCCTGCTGGGCCTAATCTACCATATTTCTTGGATCTCAAGTTGTTCCTAAAGGATCGTGTGAAGGGGCATAATATCTACCAAGACATGTATTGTCCTTGAGTTTGGGTTCCTTGGTTATTATTTCCTCCATTATATTTTTTCCAACATGAATAGTCATATCCCCAATTATTATACGTGAATTCCTTTCATTATCATTATTTTCTATTTGAGATAAGGTCCCTCACCCAATTTTGTACAGAGGGTCATCCTTAATAATACTTTTTTCAAATCTTGAATCCATATCTTGAAAAATTGGAGGTAAGGGTAAGTTTATCTTTGAGGACATACCAGAATTCAAGTCCGATGAGAAGGTTTCCAGCCAAGATTTGCACGGAGTATTCACCACCTTTCTTTCCATCTTTTGTTGTCAAGTTGTCTCGCTCTAGTAGGTTTATTCGCTTAAGTTATCATATTTTAAGCATTCCTTGCATACATTAGTACTACATATCCCATTGTCTTGGGTTCATGATCCTATTGATCTTCAAAGACCCCGATCCTAGGTTCCTCTAATTAATGTGCCATTTGAGCCATATATTTTTTCTAAATGGAATCTCTCATTTTCTCACCACATGACCATATCGGTGGCACCTTGCGCATCTAAATGGGACTCCCATGTCATCCACTTACTACATATAATAATGAGATTCTGTTTGGATCATCATTTCTTCCACCAATCCATCCCTCAAATCAACTCCGATAAGTGCTTTTGCAATTGTCATAACTTTTGTTTCATGAAGCTCATGTCCCCATATAAGAAACAACCAATAATGTTTCCTATTTTCTTGAATAATTCAAAAGCCCAAACCTTAATGAGAATTCCAAGCAACTTCACCCAAATCAACAAGGAGTCCATTTCCTCAAATCATGCAACAAATAAAGGTAGAGCAACATCATCTCCCATTTCCAAGAACCCTTCATGACTTTCAAAACATTGTCCTCTGATCGGAACACGAACCCCATCCATCATAAAGAGAGTATGTAGTATTTAATTTCATATCCTACGGGAAGCTCCCAAACATCCACCAATCATCTCCTGAGCGATCGTTCACCCATGCACCTTCCAAAAAATATTCTCACTAGGGTCAAATATAAAATTTGACACACTCACCACAACATTTATTTTAATGTCCTCCCCGAGCACAAGGTTCATTTGCATTGTATTTTTCTTGATACACCTCGATATTCTTTTCCTATGATTTTCCACCCCTTTCTTTAATGCCCCTTTCCTATTTGTTTATGCATCTTAGATTCCTCCCTTTTCTAAATGTTTTTGATTTTCTGAAATCAATTATGGAAGAAGGTGTCACTACCTCTCATACTTGTTCACCATCCTCTTGGATTTGTGCATTCCCATGCTTGTTTACTTGGAATGCTCTATGAGTGAGGGTCTCCGTCATTACTTTGGACCATTGGTTGGAAATTAGTAGTTGTTGTTCTGTCATCTGTTGGGTGCATGCTTCTTTGCACATCTCCCGAATATGACATATTTGTCTTCTCATTCCTGACATAATTTACTCTAATCTTTACTTTGCCTAATTTTTCCTAAGGACAATTCTTATTGCACTTAATTACTCCCTCCATTCGAGAGGAGACTTGGATTCCAGATGTGTCGCTATCATGGATATATTGTACAGACATGTACTAGGGTTGAGGTAGGGTTTCCTTTCTTCTGCCACCTATTGCATCTTCAAACAAATATACTAGGAGATTTTCTTTGAACCCTATCATCTTGTCATTTAACCATCCTAGGGATTCTCCATATGTTGTATTGCTTACTTTAGGGTTTACCCAAATGTCTATCCCTTGATGTGAATTTGGACTATACTCATCTACATACAATTCCATTTCAAAGTTTGATTTGTTAAAAAATGGTTTATCCTTTGGTCCATCACCAGGATTGCTTTTGTATCCTTCTTCTCTCATACATTTGTTTCGCATGATGCTTTTTGTTTTCCAAAGTGATCTCATCTCCTAGTTTGTCCTCAAGAAAACACTTGGTCCATCCTCTCTTTCCCTTGTTCATCCTTAAGAAATCACCTAGTTCGTCCTTCGTCATCCAAGAAATCACCTTCGGGTTTCCATAGCGCTAGCAACAACAACTTGTTCAATTATCATCTTCCTCTAGATTACTAAATTAAAAAAATCTAGTAATATAGGG
The DNA here is from genome assembly GCA_001517045.1 of Pseudotsuga menziesii. Lineage (NCBI taxonomy): Eukaryota > Viridiplantae > Streptophyta > Pinopsida > Pinales > Pinaceae > Pseudotsuga > Pseudotsuga menziesii. The sequence goes on along the minus strand of LPNX010507130.1, from coordinate 95,892 downwards.
TTGATCCCTTAATCATTACTTTATCGGTCTCTACATTGTATCCCTTAGTAAAAAGAGTAGGATAAGTTTTAATTAATAACAAAATTAGAGACCTTTGTAGTCTTTGTTAATTCAAGTTTCATCTCATATCATTATTTTAAGTAAGTTCATTATTCTTCTATATTTTAATTTAAAAATAAAATAAAAAACTTATAATTAAAAAACAATATTTTCATAACTTAACATCTATGTCAACACCAATGTCCTCATTAAAACAAAATTTTATATAAAAACCTTTACTCAACTCATTCTAATTCTCATGCATAATATATTTAAGCATGTTTGATTTCATCCATGCATAGTAATTCTAATTCTCATGTTTGTTTTCATCAATATCTTTTACCTATAAAGAAGGATGACAGTAAGTTTTAAATAGTTTAAAGAAGGATGAGAGTAAGTTTTATATAGTTTAAGAGGACTCTCGTTGTCCTATAAAGTGACACATTTTGTTCGACATTCTAATAAAGCAAAGACTTTTTGTTAGGTTAATTGAATTTGACTATATTAAGTAAAATCATTAATGAGGATATTGCAAGTCCCTTAGGTTGAACTTGGTATTTATTTGCTTACTATGCAAGCAATGTTGTATAGTACTTCATGCATATGCTTTTAATGGTACACACGAGATTGCAACATATGCTTTTATTTTTATCAATAAATTACATTACCTTTGCCACCTAGATGTTGAGTATAACATCAAGCTCTTTGGAAAAAAGGTTAAACATTAAGTTATGCTAAAGAGCGGGACAAGTATGAATAGTATGCTATTTTAGTTTATTTACACATGAAAATATCATTCTTTATTAAAACAAAGACACAACGCTAAAGATATAGTAGAATTAAGCTAAGGTATTATTGATAATAACTTACATGCATTTGTTTATATTTTTCACCATTAGGGACAAAATAAGAAAATAGAATGAGGTGTAGTTGTATTAAAGCTAGGGAAATGAGTAGTGATGAAAAATTATCTTAGGAAAAGTCCTAACCTAAACCTAGAGGAATGGTATAAAATGATGAATAAGCATAAATTAAAGTAATAAAAAAATAAGTTAATAAGATAAATTGATGGAAATAAAGGGAGAGAGAAGAAGTATTGAGAAAAAACAAAATAAAACCACCGAGGGATTTGAGGGAAATAAGAAGAATATGAATATAAGAATGAAAGAAGAGATAACAATGTGAGAAGGAAGGAAACAAAGAACAGAAAATTGAACGAAGTAAGGAGAGAGGAGGAAGCGAATAAAAAGGGTAAGTGGGTGGAGGAGACTGAAAAACAAGAACAAACAAAAGGAACACAGAATGATTAGGAAGGATGAAGATGAAACAAGGGAAATAGTAGGAACATAAAAACAAGGAAACATAACGTGAAACTCCTACAACGAAGATGAAAGAGAAATCAAGGAGGGGAGAAAGTGGGAGAAAGAAATGATGGGGAGGGAGAGATCAAAAGATGATACTAGGGTATGAGGAAGCAAATGTGAAGATAAAGAGAACAAAGGCAAGGGCCCAAAGGATTAAGAGGGGCCAATATGTTTACTTGGGTAATGGATTATCAGTTTTTTTTCATAGAAAATGGAAATTTATATTATATATAAACACACTTTTACATAGAGATACAACCTTTCCAAAAACTCACAAGGAGTGCAGATGTAGAGATTTTAAGAACTGATTCTGTGAGTTCTAGCAAAGATAGTCTATCACAAAAAATCCCTACAAAGAAGCTATATCCTCTTGTAGAGTAAACCCTAACAAACTGATTACATAAAATTTGGCAAAAAAATATAACCATTTTTAGAAAATAGATCAAGCTTGGACATTCTTAGGAGTGGGTTCTTCAATTTCCATTTGTTCTATCACAACTTCCTCCATTGGAGTGGCCCCTCCTTGCACTCCATTTCGAGCATTTTTTCCTCCATTGCCTCCAAGCAATCCTGTATCGCAAACAAAGTCTCCTTCAAGAGCCCGAACCTGGTCGTTCCTCTCATTACTGTGCATGAATTGTTCCAGCTGATTATTCTTCAAATCAATAATCACCCTCTTAATGTCCTCAAACTTGGTTTCCTGAACCCTTTTCATTTCCTACAAAATCCATCTGATCTCCTCTTGCTCGTCTATCTGAATCCAAATGCCAGTTTCCGCGTGTTCCAACCTACTATCCATTATAGAGACTTGAAGGGAAACATTCATATTTTCCTCTAGAGTCACTACTGATACCTTGTACAAGTACCTCATCATATTTTTTAGGTCAACAATACAGTTCTTGATATCCATTATGTCCTTCTGCATTTGTTCCATGGTGTAGTCAAGGGTTGCTTCTGTGGGAATGAAAAGCTATGCACTACCCAAATTTTCCTGCTCACCAAACAAAGGGAAGATGGCTGACCTTCTATTAATATTCATCCCATTGAGCCTCCTTAATTTCCTTACGACGTGAGCTGAATCGTGCAAAGTAAATTCCATATTTGGATGTCGCAAGTCCTTGCAATCCATCACCTGGGAGGCCTTACCAATCTCGCTTATGAGAGTACTTAGGATATTAGAGCCATCATACATCAAGCATAGTGCAATTACTCCATGTCGCATGGGAAGACCATCGGTTTTATAGTCACTCAGGGAAGTACCAATATTTAAGACATTTTCTAATCCTTTTCAAACCTTGATATGCTTGTTCATATGCCCCTTAATGATAGGGAAAAACTCAATTTCCCTTATTTCATGAGGTTAATATGGTTAAACAATAAAGCCTTTATTAACATGCCAACCATTTGATAGAGGGTGGAGAATTATTAACCATTATTTCTCCATAGTTTAGCCAAGCTCCCGTGTTTTCCAATATGTCCACCAAGCTGTTATTCTATCTTTTGACATGGGAAATTGGAGTTGTTCCATGCACGGTAAAAAGTTCTGGATTCTCTTTTGCATTCGATCAATAGCCTTGTCTTTCCTTATTGGTTTCTTTTCATTTTTTGGATGATGACCCAAGATTCTATGAATAGTTGAAAGGAATCAATGTGCATATGTGTCGTGGCTTATAATTCCTAAGATCTATTCTGCATGATTATTCATTTTTCTTCCGAGACCCCAAGCAAAGGTATGGATTTGGTTTCCTCCGGGGTAAAAAATGAGCCCCCCCACACCTAGATTTCCCTTTGAGGTTCTATCAAATAAAAGAGAAAATGTATTTTGAATTTCTCTCCAACTTCTGAAACTCAGATGGAGAAAGATATATTTCCCAGAAGTACTTATTTTTGGACAGAAGGGAACTGCCATAGATAAACTAGTTTTCCCAGAGGTGTTATTGATGCAAGAGTTTCTTTGGTTTTTTAATAGACCATCCTTGAGCAGTCATAGTCTCTCTCATTAAATACCTTACTTTAGATGCTGCTGTGTTGGAGTTGGGATTTTTTTTCCAAGTTCCCCTTATTCCTTGACAACCATATTTTCCAATTAACATGTTTAGGAATTGCATCCCATAGACTCTCGAGGGAGTGCTTTTTGGCCAAATTGATAGGATAAGATTGATTGCCACTTCTAAACAATCCCCAGATATGAGAGGGAAGAGAGAGATCTATATCTAGTTCAATAATTAACTCTTCCTAAACCTCTTTATCAAAAGGACATTCAATGACATTAGAGAGAATTTGAGGTAAAAAATGGGCCTCCTAAGAGATGTACTACAAAAATATAAGATATATTAAAATATTACGAGTTAGGGGTTTTATGGGGTAGCTATATATGACAACTCACCTCCTACACTACTTTTTATGCACAATATAAATAACCATAGTTGAGTTACTTTTCTAAATTGACTATAAATAAAATTAATAAAATAACTCTACAATGATGTGACTAAGATTCATTGTAAATTCCCAAAAATTTATTGTTCTTTAGCATTTATTTGTCTTGAACTTGTAAATAAAATTAAACAAAAATGAATTTAATTTATATGCATAACTAACATATTTTTTTCATATAAATATCATTCATGAATTTAATTTATTTTAAAAGTACAAGATTGTATATATATATTAGTTTGACATTATGATATTAAATACAATTGAGTGAATATATAATTTAAAATTAAAAAACATGAAAAATGACAATATATTATTTTATAAAAAAATGTGAAAAGACATTTTTATGAATTATGAGTACTTTACTTGAAAATGACAATAATATCATTTTATGAGAAAGTCAACGGTGAGTACTTTACTTGAAAATAACAATAATATTATTTTATGAGAAAATGTGAAATGACTTTTATTATGAGTACTTCACTTTATGACTTAAAAGTACTTGTACCACTACCTTGGTTAACTATGGGTTTTCATCCACCATAGAAAATGTGACAAATAAGCATTCTTAACTCATGCAATGCCACCTCAACCATGGGGGATGATGTCATATACTAGAATGTAATTGGTTGATTTTTATAGTACATTTTGGTCCTTTTGAGGCCCATTTTTTACCTCAAATTCTCTCTAATGACAGATGCTTGATCGACTCCTCTACTTTCTTACACAAAACACAACAAATCAAAGCTTTAATTCTCCATTTTCTTAGATTTTATGTTGTGAGGATTTTTTGGTGAGATGGAAACCAAGAGAAATCATTGATCTTAGGGGAACCATTTGGTTTCCATATTTTTTTCCAATATCCCCGAGCAGGAGGGCAAGGAAGTGAATGAAGGATCTTTTCATTCCCTTCTTTGATAGTGTAAATTCCCTTTTCCCCCAAAACTTGGTATATTTTCCTTTTTGTCGATGGGAGATTTCCCATTCTAGCAATGAAGGAGACTTTGATTTTTTTCATTTAGGTTTACAGGAACATCTATCTTTTTCCAATCCTTCCATAAGCCATCCTCTGTCTATTATGACAGATCGTGCAATTTGATTATTTTTTTCCCATTAACCATTGCCTAATCCCTTCCAGGATCTTATCTTCCCCTAGAGGTGAGAGATCCATGATTTTATCCTTCCAAATGTTTATATTTTTCCCATTTCCTGGGATCCAATACAAGTGATATTGAAGTATATTAGATTAAACCCTACAAAGACCCCAAATTTTGGAACCTTGAACAACTAGGGTTTGGTCGAGGCTGCTCAATCTGTTTATACTCAAGTAATTTTTGCATAAGACCTCTTTCCACCATTCATTTAATCTAGAAATTAGCCTCCATAATATTTTTTCCCCCATTTCTAAGTTCATGCTTCTTATCTCATTTATTCCTATCAGGCTCCTCTTCTCTTTTCACACCGAGCAGTCTCCCAACTTACTAGATGAAACATTCTAGAGCCCTCTTTGCCCCCTTTCCACAAGAATTTCCTTATTTCTTTGTTGAGACAATCCATGATGCCGATTGGCGCAAAAATGATGGAACTTAAGATAATTGACTTGGATGAGAGGACATAATTAATCAAAGCGATCTTACTGACTAAGTTTAGCCAATTGATTCCCCAAGCCTGAATTCTATTTTTTATTTTTGAATGACGCTCTCGCAATATTCAAACCTGCTTTTTTTTAGAGAGATGGGCATGCCAATGTATTTAAAGAGATTCCAATTTAGAATTTCCTTAAATACTAATATCCTTGATATATCATTGAGAAGAGACAGGGAACAATTCCCTCCATATATACAACTTTTTCCTGAATAATTTTCTTCCCCTCCTAAGGCCTTTAAAAATGAAGATAAGGAGAGTTGGAATTTCCTTGCTATGATAGTAGAGGATGATCCCAATAGTATAGTGTCATCCGTGAATTGTGCATGGTTGACAACTTTTACTCCCCTTGTTATTCTTATTCCTGGAAGAGAACCAATATAAAATTGACTATTTGGGTTTCTACTCCGATCCTCTACAGACAAAATGTATAGGAAGGGGGACATCGTGTATCCTTAGTGAAGCTCCCTAGAAGCTCTGAATAAATTTTTCAGTATTCCATTTACCAGAGGGGCTATCCATGGATTTCTGATGCAGGCCCTGATCCATCTTAATACATCCTTGGAAAATCTGAATCTCTCCATGACAAGGAAGAGGAAACCATGCCTTTCTTTGTCAATGGCGTTTTCCAGATCCAAATTGATTGCCATTCCTTTCTCCCTTATTTCATAGATTGAGTGGATTTATTCTTGAACAAATATGTTATTATTAGTGATATTCCTTCCTACGATAAACCCTCCATGGTCTCAGAAATGAGCTTTGGGATGAACTTTTTAAGACTACTTGTGATGGTCTTTGATAATATTTTATAAGAGGCATTGCAAAGGGAGATATGCCTGTATCTTTTGAGCGAGTAGGGTTTCTTCTCCTTGGGAATTAGAGCTATGAAGGAATATTTTTCTGCTCCTCCCACACTATCTCTCTCTTTAGAACAATTTAACATCGTACAAATATCCTTTCTGATGATGTTAGTCCAGAACCTTTTGTAGAATCATATTGGAAAACCATCCGACCCTAGTGTTAGCACCCTATAATTGTCCTATGGTTGTGGTATGGAGTCACAGGGGTAACCATTTCAAACCAACCTTTAGACTGTATTCTAGTCAATATAGTTAGATAGGGATTTCTCTTTGTCACATAAACATTCACATATACATTTAGCTTTAAATAAGAATTCATAAGGCTAGATTTATGAGGAGAACAAGATGTTTGTAGATTTAAAGATTGTAAGAGAGATAGATAAGAAATACTGTTGGGCCATGGAATCACAGTAAGAATCATTCAAGGATATTACAGCAAATAATGAACAATTATTTTCCCCTTTGTATTCTGAGGAAAAGTAAGTGCAATATTCAACCAAATATCTTCAAGTGGTGGTAGGAGAAAGGAGAAAAAGTCCAGTGCAACAAGGGGAACCTATCTACAGATGAATCCCTTGAAAACACTTTTAGTAGAAACAACAAATAAGAGAAATGATAGAAATGGAGCATCTAGCAAGGATGGATTCCATAACAATCATCATAGACACATTGCGAATGCTACATCTAATGGAAGGAGCGCTTAATAAAACAATTTCCTCACATATAATATATAAAGCATTAACATGAATTTACACATATGAAATGATATAAGCTGGAAACACAAANCGGGTTTACCTGTGTCCCATGTCTTGCGGCGGGTGTGGGCACCTAGGGTTATAGTGGTAGCGGGAATGGATCCCTGGACCCCGTGTCACGCGAGTACCAGCCCAGCCCCAGTTGCCGATTCCCCTAGTCAAAAAAGAAAAAGAAAAAAAAACATTTTCATTATCACTTCCAAGAAAGTTTGTAGAGCTACAATCTGAGCACAAAGGCTTCAAAAATATGAAAGTCTAATCAATCCTCGAACCCCTTTACTTCTTCCGAAGAGGTTACATTTATAGTGTTATGGCTCTCGAGACCAACCTCGAAACAAAGCCTAATTAGGTTACAAAAAATGGGAATATCTCCTAATAGCTGTGAGGTGGCGCATTCACCATGATTTCTACATGAAAAAGGGAATATGGAATCTCGAGCATGCGGAATAATGGTAATGTGACGGCAGAATCTCAGGCTTGCTTGACATGAAAACGACAGATTAGGGCCCTTCCAACGGTTTCTTGCTGACTCATCTCGACCTGTCCCTCATAATGCTTGCACATGCAGTGTGTATTTGGTTCTTTTAAACCTCTCGACTGTCTTTCACTGATCTAGAAATTGTAGTTCTGGCGTGGAAATTTCCTTCACTAGCACGCGTAACTCTTTGTGGTCTTTGTAAGAAAATCTTTGCAAATACGTGCATGCTTCTTTGAAGGTGAACAAGATTTCAAATTCGTCGACCAATTTGTCTACAATTACCCTGCCAGATTTGTGGTTGATTCATATCTGCAAAATTTGCATGGTATTATCTGCATGCAATCAGTTTTTCATACTATTAATCTTTAGTTAACATAGCACCCTTTTATTTCCAGAAGAAAGGGAGTCCCTTTTTAAACAGTGGGTCAAACATATCAATAAACAACTTCACTTGGTGAGCCAAAATATCAACCTTTTCTTGGACTGTGTCCAAGTGGTGATATTTGTTTATAACCTTCGTAGCCCAAGTCATGATGGAGATCCTATATTTGAAATTTGCTTTCTTTAGGTCATCCTCTAAAAAACTATTAAAAAAATCAATAGCATTTTTGGCATAGTCAACTGGTTTCTCATTCAACTTTTCTCTTGCTACTGTCAGAGCCGGCCTCGATGAGTGTATTACCAATTCCTTATCTAAAATATAGTCCAAGTAGGGCCTGAATTTGTTTGCTTCTTCTATAATGGAATCCCATATAATATGTTTTGTCCCTTGAACCTGCAGTTGGTTTGGCATCTATTTAGTCAATTTATCATTCTTTGTCTATAGATCCTGGCATTTGGCCTCCTAAGCATTAGACTTGTCTTCCCAAGTTCTCCTTTCTTGCTCTCTTTGAAATGATAGGTTCTTCAGGGTCTTGTTTTGTTTTTTCAACCAATTCAATTCTAAATCCTTTATACTTACCTGTGACATGGCTTGGACTATGGCTTGCTCACCGAAATGAGCTACAGGAGCAATAATCTTGTCTTCAAGATCTTTCTCTTTCTCCTGTAACTTCCTCTCTATTTCATCATATTTTCCTTTCAAATCCTTTTCAATTTCCACCACCAAAGTCATGTCTTTATGCAATTTATTTTCCTTATCCAAAAACTTTAATAACTTTGCCTTACAGTCAGTCAGTTCATTCTCCAGACCTTCTTTTTCTTTCTCAATCTTAGCAAGCTCGGGTCCTTCTATCAACTGAGTAGCAAGTATTTTTAACTTCTTTGTTGGCAACTAGATGATATTCTCCTTCTCATCTAATAGATTTTTCACGCCCGCGCCTTTGTCATCCTAACCCCTAGCAACTAGAAGATCTGTTTGTAGCTTTTTAATCTATGCCTGATGTGCTTTATTTTCCACTTTTTCTTGCCTAAGATGTTTCTCAAATTTTCTCTTAGTAGCTTCCAGCTTAGATAACTTCAATGTGGACTTCAACAAGCTTCTAAACAAAATATCCCCATCCTGTTTTTGAAAATGAATCATGTCTAGGATAGGAATGTCCTCCAGGTCCATCTCTATTTCAGCAACCTTTCTATTGGTTTCTAATGCCAAGTTTAAGGTGTTATGGGCCTGGTCTCTGACAATAATAAGTGACACATCCTGATTTGAAATCTTTATGACTTTTGATTACAACTTCAACGCTTCTTCTGAAGACACATACTTTGCGTCTTTATACCTGTCCATCAGCTCCATCTTGTTCCTGAATTGTGATGTAGAGTCTGCTGGTGTGTTTGCAAAGGCGTATTCCTTGACCTCAAAAATAGGTCCAGTTATTTTCACCTTCTGCTTCCCTTTGTCCTTTGATGTAGTTTGGACCAGCTGTCCCTCTGCCTCTTGGGAGTACTGGCAGTGTCCTCTTCCTCGGTGTCCATGGCATCTGGAAGATCTCATTTACTTGTTTTCTCTAAGTGACTGGCCAGGGGTGTAACGTTTATAGATGCTGCAACCAACTTAGAAATATTAGGCATCAAAGAAGTAATGTCTTTTACAGAAGAAATTGAGTTTTCCTATACATCAGTATCTGTGAGATTCTCCTTTGGATAGTCATCCCAATTGGTAGCATCTGCCAACCTAACAACCTATACATGATTGAAAGGTTTTCTCTTCATAGCTTTCCTCTATTTTGAGATGACCTGATGAGGGTCATAATCCACTGCAGGCTCTGTAGGAAATCCCATTTCCTTCAATAAGTTCTCAATCATTAGAAAAGTGATTTTATTCATGATAGTAAAAGGCCCTACTACCCACAGGTACTTAATATCAGTACACTTTTTAAATTTCAGGAAGTGATCTATTTCTACTATTAACTTCTACCTGATAAACTCCATGGAGAATACTCTGGGGGTTAAAAAGGCTGGCAACATATATGGTGGATGAGTGAAACCATGCAATCTTATCACAGTTCCATTCTCAAATAAGAACCAGTCACCTACCCTGCTATCTATAGAGAACTGCAGGATAGTTCTCATCTCTGGTAATACTCTGGCTAACCTCTTCTAGAAAATGGAATTGTATATCTCAGTCATGAGGAAGTTCATGAATTTTGAGTAATCCTTACTCATCTCCTCGGTTAAGACCATTTACGGTAATTGGAAATTCTCTTCATTAAAATAAAGGAACATTTTAAACAAATAAGATTGAAACCTAAAAGGTTTTGTTTTTTCCGAAGTCCATTAATTGAGTATGGATAGTTTCAGCAAAGAACTCATCGAACTTAAGACATGAAACCTGAAATATCTGACTTGGCTCATTTGACTCGACTAGGAAAGTTCTTAAGACAAAAAGTAAACTCATGAGAGGCTAGGTGATGTATTTGTCAGTGTCTAGACCTAGGAACTGGCTTAATAGAGTAACAATGCACTGAGTTTCCTCGTTGAACAGGTCGGAATCAATTGGGAATAAATTCTCTTCATTAAAATAAAGGAACATTTTTTACAAATAAGATTGAAACCTAAAAGGTTTTGGTCTTGCCGAAGTCCATTAACTGAGTATGGATAGTTTCGACAAAGAACTCATCGAACTTAAGACATGAAACCTGCAATGTTTGACTTGGATCATTTGACTCGACTGGGCAAGTTCTTAAGACAAAAAGTAAACTCATGAGAGGCTAGGTGATGTATTTGTCAGTGTCTAGACCTAGGAACTAGCTTAATAGAGTAACAATGCACTGAGTTTACTCACTGAATAGGTCGAAATCAATTGGGAATGGTTGGTCTAACAGATTTACATCAGGCTTGAAGCAATTCTTGAATAAATCTTGTTTCTTTTCCACCAAAGACTCCTTGAAACAATGAAGTATAGAATCTTCTTTATAATCCTGGGCCTTTACGGCAAGATACTCAAGGACCAACAAGGTTTTTCTAATAGTTGAAGGGATGATAGGGCACAAGACTGTAGAGCTACTAATGTCCATAATCACTCTCTCAGAAAGAGAGTAGTTATCGACACACCAAACAAAAAATTCCGAGAAACTTGGGGTTTGGTCAGTTGCAAAAAAATGGAATTAAGACTGGTGAATGTTATGCACGCCAGTCCCTTGTTCTTTAAGCAGTCTCAGCTTCTCCTTAGCCTCACCAATGGGTCCATTTAGCAGAAGCATATCAAATACCTCAAAATCCATATGCTCAAAGGCTTCTTCTATTTTCTGATATCCAGGGTCCTGAACTTCCATACTATTAACTTGAGCCATTTTATAGTTTAGGAGGGGACAAAAGGACTACCTGATGATTTTGACAGGTGGCCGAATGACGCCATATGAGTTGGCTGCTCTTGCACTATTCTGGCTCTCACTTTCCGATGCTGTAGAATAAAATAATGTCGCAAATTCACGTGCATGGTACTCTTTATACTATTTTATACCCTTATCCATCTTGCACCTTTATCTCGTGAAAATATTTCTGGTCATAGATCTAAATCTTCAGTAATCTTTAACCATCAAATGATGTAGCCTTTCCCGAGCCATTTATCTTACCAAGATGAAATTGACATCGTCGATTTTATCTGCCTTGATCTTCATTTCACAACCATCTTCTATTTATCTCCCCTCGCATATTTGAAATGCGAAACAAATCACGCTGTAGATATTCTCTATGAGAGATCTCAACTGTCCAAGGATGTTACCCTTTAACCTATTTCACAATCCATCAGTTTTCTAAACCTTGCACACATTCTCATCGCAAAACGGACTAGGACCATTGATCTAAAATCCAGTGAATCTCTGTCATCCGAAGATGCGGGGTCTACCACATTTCGATGTGCCTCACCCTGCTATACTTCACACACATTCTCATCGTGAAACAGACTAGGACCATTGATTAATGTCCGCAAGATCTTCGTCGTCCGAAGGAGCGGGGTCTACCAACATTTCACAACCCCGAATTGTCTTATTTCTCATGCATGTTTGGCTGGTGAAATACTTCTCCTCCACATATTTTCTCCATATGGAATAGTGATCGTTAAACTATGCGGGCCCCAGGATATTTCGCATCCCCAACGTGTTTTTATTCCTCATGCACATTGCAGCTGCAAAACGCATCTCCACCCTAGATCTGGACTGCTCAAAATCACTGTCGTTGGAATATGCAGGCCCTACTAGATTTCACGGTCTTGGGACAAGTTATCCTTCGTGCATGTTGGATTTGTGAAATCTCCATCCTCCATTGATCTTGGACAACTTTTAATCTTGACCGTTATAATATGGAATGCTTAATATATTTCACATACCCTCATAGTTCATTTTTCGGCACATCTTTCCCCAGTGAAATATCTCTTATCCGTCGATCTGCACTTCCTACTCATCCTACGGTTGATACTGCCTGACATTTAACCTCATTCCTCCCATGCCAAGATTATTTTAAAATTGTGCATCTTCTTTTGATGAAATCTTTATCAACGGTTGATCTTCTTTTCCATGGATCCGCGCCATTTATTTTCGTCACTTGATAACTGTGAGCAGATTTTCATATTTGATCCCATATGTAGGGTTATAACTTTAGGTTTTTTGGATGTTTGTTAGTGACAAACCATGGGATAATACATTTTGACCTTCAAGATTAGTATAAGCCTCCCAAGAAACCTCCAAATCACCAGACATGAAATTTTTTTTCCTTTACCCCCTTCTCTAGGGGAATCAATGCAGATGCCTATGTAGAAATCTCCAAAATTTAGCACAAGTACTAACAATAGCTACAAATCAAGGATGCTATCCTCCTTGTGAGGTAGCAAGTACCACATAGACCAAGTTCCTGATCCATTGGATTAATCCCAATCATCTTCTGAAACTCTCTGTCGTGCTCTGAAAACAAAAACCAAACCGATGCTGAAAATAGATTGAAATAATTGCTTAAAAGAAATGCTTTCCATGTCGAAATTATTCATCTCTACCTACCCTACTTACTGAGTATCAATTCCCAGTCAAGTTACTTCTGACTTCCAATGAATCTAATCAAGAAAATGATTCCATATACAAATTTTCTCCTCATGCTTGATAAAAAACAAAAATGAAGAACTGGATGGTAAAAGGTTATGATTGAAAATATGATCTTTACTATACATAACTAACCCACCATTCTCACTGCAAATATTATCCACATATCTAGCCACTAGGTCATGACAACCTTTAGAAAATTCTGTTATGCACCTGCCATGATAAGGCTGCTCCATATATTCAGCCACTGGATCATAAAACCATGGGCAGTCTTCAAATATCTTTGTCTTCTGCTTTCCCCAATACTGCTGCTCAAACTGTATCTCCACCAGATCCATGTCAATCTATTTGTCAAAATAATCATGCGAGTAATGCTCATGACAACTTGTAAATGAGACATCAACTACTTCATTCAAAATGTAAGAACCTAAAACTTGATTTATTTCATGCATTTGATGGGGAATATCTTCAATAAAATCAAGTGAAATAAGCTCTTCTTGACATAAAGATTATGCATTGGAAGAATAAGAAGATACATCCCATTTAGGACCCTCGTCTTCCAATTATCCATCCTCATATTCATGAAATATAGGTGGACTAAGATCTTTTTCAAAACACCCACAGACATGATTTGCAACAGGCTGATGACATCCCTCATCAAAAAATTGTAACACTCCTATATGGCACTAGGCTGACCATCTTCTTTCTCATATAGAAAATGATTTGAATGTACAGAGAATTCTATTGGTTCAACCTTCTCATTATCCATTCCCAAAAATGACATGACATTATTTGTAACCTCAAGTTTATGTTTTTGATTAGAAACCCTTAATCTTTGTTTTAGATAATCAAATGAGGAAAAGCACAATGGAAAACAACTACCTTCCTCTTGCTGATTGTAATCTTCATACCAAGGAGGATTGGAATGCAAGGAAGACTATAGTTGTGTATCCCTTTCCTCTTTCACCAGTAGGGAAGACTAGTGAACCATTTTCTTGCCTCTCCAACAATAATTTGGGAGAACAATATGATTTTAACATCCTCATGGTCTATTTCTTCTAGGTTAGTCAAGTCTGCAAACCATCCCAAGTGTTTTTCAATTTAATATCCCATCTCCCTAGTAAACTGCTTGAGTTTTTGGGCGTATACCTGGGGAAGGTCATGAATAATAGGAGGGAGAAGTATAGGGGTGAACCTTTTAAATTTCCCTGGGGTTTTAGTAGGGTTTTCAAGAGGGATTGAAGGTAGTGTGACAGGTGAATTCAATCTGTTGTGAGGAACTGTAGAGTTATGAAGGACTATAAAATTGAATGATGGAGGTGGCTTAAGCTCTAAAGTGGTGGTAGATAACGCTATGGAAGTAGATTGTCCTGTGGCATAGGAGTTCAGTGAGGCTAATTCAGAGGGAAGTGGAGGGAGTTCTTGACGAGACCAAGGTTGGAGATCCCTACCTGGAGGTTCAAAAAAAGATGTAGTGTTAACTGCAACATCATGAGCTTTACAGGGAGGATCATGGTCAAAGTCATATGTACAAGACGAAGGGATACTTTCAGTTCTTAACAAAGGATATACAGGGTGAACCCTTGGCCTTATTCTAAGTTCCATAAACAATGGAAAGTTGTTTTGACCAGCCTAGGAAAGGATAGGAAACAAATTACTAGAAAGGACAAGATATCCTGGAGAAGATTCACAGCGGAGTACCTCATTTTTCACCATGCCTTTCCATGGCTTTGCAGTGGGTTCATCTTCCCAGTCGAGTCACCATAGAAACTCTAAAAATATTTGCAGCTTCTTGGTGGTTGGTTTTACCAGTGGAGTCACCTTCCAAAGGCTTGGAGTGGAGTCGCCAGAGCATATACAACTAGCATGTGTCTAGGACCGAATGCTTAACCAGGTCATAGATTTGAAACAATGTTGTTTCCCCAAGGAGATGATAACAATTAGTTCCCCAACAACGATGCCAAGATGTTAGTGACCTGTAATTTTCCTATGGTTGTGGTAGGGAGTCACAGGGGTAACCATTTGAAACAAACCTTTAGAATGTATTCTAGCCAATATAGTCAGAGAGGGATCTCTTTTTTTGTCATAGAAACATTCACATATACATTTATCTTTAAATAGGAATTCATAAGGCTATATTTCTGAGGAGAACAAGATGTTTGCAGATTTAAAGATTGTAAGATAGAGAGATAAGAAATACCATTGGGCCATGGAGTCATAGCCTGAATCATTCAAATATATTACAACAAATAATGAACAATGATTTTCCCCTTTGTATTCTGAGGAAAAGTAAGTGAAATATTCAACCAAATATCTTCAAGTGGTGGTAGGAGAAAGGAGAAAAAGTCCAGTACAGCAAAGGGAACCTATCTACGGATGAATCCCTTAAAAACACTGTTAGTAGAAACAACAAATAAGGGAAATGATAGAAATGGAGCATCTAACAAGGATGAATTCCATAACAGTCATCACAAACACATTACAAATGCTACATCTAATGAAAGGAGCATTTAATAAAACGAATTCCTCACCTATAATCTAGAAAGCATCAGTAAGAATTTACACATATGAAATGATATAAACATGAAACAGAAACTGAATATTAACACCGTAATGAATCTCATCAACTTAGAGAAACATTTTCATTATCGCTTCCAAGAAATTTTGCAGAGCTACAATCTGAGCACAGAGGCTTCAAAAATATGAAAGCATAATCAATCCTTGAACCCTTTTACTTCCTCCGAAGAGGTTACATTTATAGTGTTATGGATCCCGAGACCAACCTCGAAACATAGCCTAGTTGGGTTACAAAAAATGGGAATATCTCCTTACAGTTGTGAGGTGGCACATTCGCCATGATTTCTACATGAAACATGGAATATGGAATATTAAGCATGCTGGGTAAAAATGGTAATGCGACAGCTGGATATTAGGCTCACTTGATGTGAAAACGATAGATTAGGGCCCTTCCAATAGTTTCCTACTGACTCATATTGACATGTTCCTCCTCATGCTTGGGCGTTTAGTGTGTATTTGGTTCTTCCGAACCTCTCAGTCGTCTTCCACTGATCTGGAAATGGTAGTTCTAGTATGGAAATTTCCTTCGCCAACATGCATAACTCTATGTGGTATTTGTAAGAAAATATTTGCAAATGTGCACATGCTTCTTTGCAGGCGAACATGATTTCAAATTCGTCGTCCAATTTTCCTACAATTACCTTGCCGGATAGTGGCTGATTTATATCTGCAAAATTTGCATGGACTTGTCTGCATGCAATCAGTTTTTAATAGTATTCATCTTTAGTTATCATAACACCCTTTTATTTCCAGAAGAAATGGAGTCCCTTCTTAAATAGTGGGTCAAACATGTAAATATACAACTTCGCTTGGTGTGCCAAAATATCAACCTTTTCTTGGACTGTGTCCAAGTGGTGATATTTGTTTATAACCTTCCTAGCCCAATTAATGATGTAGATCCTATCTTTGACATTTGATTTCTTTAGGTCATCCTCTGACAAACTATTCAAAAAATCAATATCATTTTTGGCATAGTCAACTGGTTTCTTATTCAACTTTTCTCTTGCTACTGTCAGAGCCTACCTAGATAAGTGTATCACAAATTACTTATCTAACATATAGTACAAGTAGGACCTGAATTTGTTTGCTTATTCTATAATGGCGTCCCCTATAATATGTTTTCCCCTTAAACCTGTAGTTGTCCTGACACCCGTTTAGTCAATTTATCATTCTTTGTCTGCAGATCCTGAGATTTGGACTCCCAACCATTAGACTTGGATTCCCAAGTTTTCATTTATTGTTCTCTTTGCAATGACAGGTTCTCCAGGGTCTTGTTTTGTTTTTTCAACCCAGTCAATTCTAAATCCTTTATACTTACCTGTGACATGGCTTGGACTATGGCCTGTTCACTAGATTGAGCCATAGGAGCAATAATCCTGTCTTCAAGCTCTTTTCTCTTTCTCCTGTAATTTCCTCTCTATTTCATCATATTTTCCTTTTAAATCATTTTCACTTTTCACCACCAAAGTCATGTCTTTATGCCATTTATTTTCCTTATCCACAAACTTTAATAACTTTTCCTTACAGTCAGTCAACTCATTCTTTAGACCTTCTTTTTCTTTCTCTATCTCTGCAAGCTCGGGTCTTTTTATCAATTGAGTAGCAGGTATTTTTAACTTTTTTTTTAGCAACTGGATGGTATTCTCCTTTTCATCGAATAGTTTTTTCATACCTACTCCTTTGTCATCCTGACCCACAGCAGCTAGAATATCTGTTTGCAGCATTTTAATCTCTGCATTATGTGCTTTATTTTCCACTTTTTCCTAGTTGAACTGATTCTCAATTTGGTCTTAGTAGCTTCCATCTTAGAAAAATTCAATGTGGAATTGAACAAGTTTGTAAACAAAAAGTCCCCAATCTGTTTGTGAAAATGAATCATGTCTGGGATAGGAATGTCCTCCAGGTCCATCTTTATTTCAACAATATTTCTATTGGTTTCTAATGCCAAGTTTAAGGTGTTATGGACCTAATGTCTGATAGAAATAAGTGACACATCCTGATTTGAAAATCTTTTTGACTTATGAGTACAGCTTCAGTGCTTCTTCTGAAGACACCTCCTTTGTGTATTTATACCTGTCCAACAACTCCATATTGTTCCTAAATTGTGATGTAGAGTCTGCTGGTGTGTCTACAAAGGCATATTCCTTGATCTCAAAAAATGTCCAGTTATTTTCACCTTCTGCTTCCCTTTGTCCTTTGATGCAGTTTGGACGAACTATCCCTCTGTCTCAACTTTCTACCTCTTGGGAGTCCTGACAGTGTCCTCTTCCTCAGTGTCCATGGAATTTGAAAGATCTTGTTTACTTGTTTTCTATGAGTGACTTGAAAGGAGTGTAACATTTACAACTCTTACAACCAACTTAGAAATATCAGGCATCAAAGAAGTAATGTATTTTACAGAAGAACTTGAGTCGTCCTGTACATCAATATCTTTGGGATTCTCCTTTGGATAGTCATCCCAATTGGCAGCATCTGCCAACCCAACAACCTCTACATGCTTGAAAGGTTTTTTCTTCACAACTTTCCTCTTGTTTGAGATGACCTGGTGAGGGTCATAATCCACTGCAGGATCTATAGGAAATCCCATTTCCTTCAATAACTTCTCAATCATTGGAAAAGCGGTTTTATTCATGATAGTACAAGGCCCTACTTCCCAGGGGTACCTAATATCAGTAGGCTTTTTGAATTTCAAGAAGTGCTATGTTTCTACTATTAACTTATTTCTGATAAACTCCATGGAGAATACTCTGGGGATTAAAATGGTTGGAAACATATATGGTGGATGAGTGAAACCATATAGTCTGATCAGAGTTCCATTCTCAAATAAGAACCAGTCACCTACCCTTCTATCTATAGAGAACTACACAATAGTTCTCATCTCTAGTAATACTCTGGGCAACCTCTTTTGGAAAATGATATTGTATATCTTAGTAATGAGGAAGTTCATGAATTTTGAGTAATCCTTACTCATCTCCTTGGTTAAGACCACTTCCAGTAATTGCAAATTCTCTTCATTAAAAGAAAGGAACAATTTTAGCAAATAAGATTGAAACATAAAGGTTTTGGTCTTGTCGAAGTCCATTAATTGAGAATGGATACATTCGACTAAGAACTCATTGGACTTAAGACATGAAACCTGCAATGTCTAACTTGTCTCATTTGATTCGATTGGGAAAGTGCTTAACAAAAAAAGTAAACTCATGAGAGGCTCGGTGATGTATTTGTCGGTGTCTAGACCCAGGAACTAGCTTAAGAGAATAAAAGTGCACTGAGTTTCCTCATTGAATGGGCCAGAATCGATTGGGAATGGTTGGTCTAACAGATTTAAACCGGTCTTGAAGCATTTCTTGAAGAAATCTTGTTTCTTTTCCACCAAAGACTCCCTGAAACACTAAAGTATAGAATCTTATTTATAGTCCTGGGACTTTAGGGTAAAATCCTCAAGGACTGATAGGGTTTTTCTAATAGCTGAAGGGATGATAGGGCATAGGACTGTAGAGTTGGTAATGTCCATAATCACTCTCTTATAAAGAGAGTAGTTATTGGCACACCAAGCCACAAATTCCGGGCAACTTGGGGTTTGATCAGTTGCGAAAAAATGAAAGTAAGATTGGTGAATGTTATGTACGTCAGTCCCTTGTTCTTTAAGTAGTCTCAGCTTCTCCTTAACCTCACCAATGGGTCCATTCAGCAAAAGTATAACAAATAGCTCAACATCCCTATCCTCAAAGGCTTCTTCTATTTTATGATATCTAGGGTCCTTGTAACGTCCCCGACCCTCCGACCGGCAAAGAGGAGGCTACCACTACTGCTATCTACCTAGAAAACCATCCCCATGAACTTACGATGATAAAAATTGAAATGAATTGAAGTAAAACATGCATAGATTCATAATTATTCATCATACAGTGGAAGCAAAACCATACATTCAAGCACTCAACATGTTCATTGTAATTCATTATCAAATGTATTTGTAGGGATCTAAGCACAAGAATGCTTATCTTATGAAGAAGGATGCCCCACAACCAACTATGTCACTGCAATGTTCCACCCAACCATAAGCTAGTGTGCAACTTAACCTCTCAGCAACACTGCCACCCCTGAGCTGGGCATGATTTCATGAGGGGTAAGGGGAAATTAGCAGGCTCATATGTAGCAAGGGGTACACAACCCATCTAGGCCAACACAGTTGGGTTTATTGTCCATCATGGAGCTGGGAAAAGTTGACTACTAATCTAGTGGTATCACTGAAGAGCTAAGGAGACCTGCACTAGAACTAGCCTGACTTCTAGGACACCCACACACACCCAACACAAGGAATCAGTCCCTTCTTTGCTGCACAGTACCTCAGGCCCTGACTTCCCTTCCAGTGCTATTAAGGGGCTGGGGAGAAGAAATCCAGCCGTCTAGATCTGACTATGCAGCTTCCGAACAAACCAGGTTTATCAAGTAGACCAAGCCTTCATTCCCACTCCAAAATAGTTCAAATACCAACCACTGCATGCACACAGCAAAATCGAGCCATTCACAGCTCCCGGGAAGAAAAAGGGAAACATTACTGCAGCCAAAATGGTGATACATAGCTCAGACTAAGCAAGACAATCCCAGAGTTTTTCTTGGCCCTAACATGGCCAAAACAATTCAGCAACAACCCACACTCGTGGGGAAAAAATAGCCATGATTTCTCCACTGAAACAATGGGAAAGACACAACCCAATTGGGAAGGGAATTTAGACGCAACAGACTCTCAGTGTGGACATGGATTCGTATACATAGAAAACCATCCCCATGAACTTATGATGATAAAAATTGAAATGGATTAAAGTAAAACATGCATAGATGCATAATTATTCATCATACAGTGGAAGCAAAACCATACATTCAAGCACTCAACATGTTCATTGTAATTCATTATCAAATGTATTTGCAAGGATTTAAGCACAAGAATACTTATCTTATGAAGAAGGACACCCTGCAACCAACTATGTCACTGCAATGTTCCACCCAACCATAGGCTAGTGTGCAACTTAACCTCTCAGCAACACTGCCACCCCCGAGATGGGCATGATTTCACGAGGGGTAAGGGGAAACTAGCAGGCTCACATGTAGCAAGGGGTACACAACCCATCTAAGCCAACACAGTTGGGTTTATCGTCCATTAGGGAGCTGGGAAAAGTTGACTGCTAATCTGATGGTATCACTGAAGAGCTAAGGAGACCTGCACCAGAACTAGCCTGACTTCTAGGACACCCACACACACCCAACACAAGGAATCAGTCCCTTCTTTGCTACATAGTACCTCAGGCCCTGACTTCCCTTCCAGTACTATTAAGGGGGTGGGGAGAAGAAATCCAGCCCTCTAGATTTCCCTATGTGGCTCCCGAACACACAAGGTTTATCAAGTAGACCAAGCCTTCATTCCCACTCCAAAATAGTCGAAAGACCAACCACTGCATGCACACAGCAAAATTGAGCCATTCACAGCTCCCAGGAAGAAAAAGGGAAACATTACTGCAGCCAAAATGGTGATACATAGCTCAGACTAAGCAAGACAATCCCAGATTTTTTCTTGGCCCTAACATGGCCAAAACAACTCAACAACAAGGGGAAAGACACAACCCGATTAGGAAGGGAATTCAGACGCAACAGACTCTCAGTGTGGACATGGATTCGTATACATAGAAAACCATCCCCATGAACTTACGATGATAAAAATTGAAATGAATTGAAGTAAAACATGCATAGATGCATAATTATTCATCATACAGTGGAAGCAAAACCATACATTCAAGCACTCAACATGTTCATTGTAATTCATTATCAAATGTATTTGCAGGGATTTAAGCACAAGAATACTTATCTTATGAAGAAGGACGCCCCGCAACCAACTATGTTACTGCAATGTTTCACCCAACCATAGGCTAGTGTGCAACTTAACCTCTCAGTAACACTGCCACCCCCGAGCTGGGCATGATTTCACGAGGGGTAAGGGGAAACTAGCAGGCTCACATGTAGCAAGGGGTACACAACCAGGGATAATTTTAGGGGTGAAATTTATCCCAGTGGGCTATTTTTCCATGTTTTTCTCCCAAAATAGATTCACCATTTTGCATTTTTTGAAGCCCTGTCTCGCCCAATTTTGATGGGGTAAAATTTTTTCACCCTGAAAAATTGCCAAATTATTATATAAATGATATGGACTCCTTGGAAATTATAATATGTTTTGAAAAATATCGCCTATCATTTTATAGTTAGCGTTTTAAGAATTGGTAATATTCGCCAACATTTATACATTTTTAAATAAGTATGGTTCCTTAAAATCATCCCTATACACAACCCATCTAAGCCAACACAGTTGGGTTTATCGTCCATTAGGGAGCTAGGAAAAGTTGACTGCTAATCTGGTGGTATCACTGAAGAGCTAAGGAGACCTGCACTAGAACTAGCCTGACTTCTAGGACACCCACACACACCCAACACAAGGAATCAGTCCCTTCTTTGCTGCACAGTACCTCAGGCCTTGACTTCCCTTCCAGTGCTATTAAGGGGGTGGGGAGAAGAAATCCAGCCCTCTAGATCTACCTATGCGGCTCCCAAACACACCAGGTTTATCAAGTAGACCAAACCTTCATTCCCACTCCAAAACAGTCCAAAGACCAACCACTACATGCACATAGCAAAATTGAGCCATTCACAGCTCCCGGGAAGAAAAAGGGAAACGTTACTGCATCCAAAATGGTGATACATAGCTCAGACTAAGCAAGACGATCCCAGAGTTTTTCTTGGCCCTAACATGGCCAAAAAAAATTAGCAACAACCCACACTCATGGGGAAAAAAATAGCCATGATTTCTCCACTGAAACAACAGGAAAGACACAGCCTGATTGGGAAGGGAATTCAGATGCAACAGACTCTCAGTGTGGACATGGATTCGTATACATAGACCACAAAACCTGTAAGGTAACTACACATAGAAAAATCCAACAACGAGATTCATGGACATGAAACTTCCATCCGTTTTTTAGGGAACCCAACGTGGATGTCTGGTGATGAGGAAAATGTCCCAGACCCAAAATCATGAAGATGAGAACCGACACAGCCAATTCGTGAAGGTAAGGCCACCCCCCAGTTCTTTGCATGCAAAAAATATGAAGGATTGGTCCTAGTCTCTTCCTGCCCACGTGAGGGTGAACATGCTCCTTGGTGGAGTGTGCATGTGGGCAAGGACTGACCACTGTCCATGCAATAAGTGCTCCAACTAACATCAGAGTATTTAATTTGGTAGTTGAAATATGAATAAGACAAAAAGTTTGTTGAATGAGATAATGGATAAAGGGTGAGTAAGACAAAATATAGGTGACAACTAAATGGGTTTATTAATTGACACTTGGCTTTTCCCCAATGGCTCCCAAGGTTAGAAATTCCCCCTCCTTATCCTTAGGAAAATCATGCCCTTTTCATTATGGTTGCATAGACATAGCTGGTTGGGGTTTTTAATTAAATTGCATATTTACATTATGTAAAAATTGTAATGTGCCGTCTAGCATGAAATTACATTCGGCAATGATTTTAATCGCCGGAACATAAAATGATAAATTGATGGTGGGGATTTTACCTTTAGCTCCACACCATGATTACTTACAATATATACATCATATACATTTTAATGCAAACGAGGTAAAAAATGGGG
Source organism: Pseudotsuga menziesii (assembly GCA_001517045.1). NCBI lineage: Eukaryota > Viridiplantae > Streptophyta > Pinopsida > Pinales > Pinaceae > Pseudotsuga > Pseudotsuga menziesii. The sequence goes on along the minus strand of LPNX010507130.1, from coordinate 72,587 downwards.
TGTTACATTCCCCTCCCCCTTCAATAGCACTGTTCTCAGTGCTCTACAAAATTGAACAAAATGCTACATTGGTACGGCCTCAGTGTTCCGCAGAATCAAAACAAAAATGGATGTGCCAATAACATGGCATCCTCTAGCTCCCATGTAGCCTCTTCAGGACTGTAGTACTCCCATTGCACCTTTACCTGCCCTATGGCTCGGTTCTGGAGCATTGTGACCTTCATATTGAGGATGCGCATTGGTTTGATTTGGAACTCTCCCTCGAGTTCCACCTGAATCACATCCCAATTTATCACATGGTTAGGATCATGTACATAGTTCTTAAGCAAAGAAACATGAAAAACATTATGATCTCTAGTGATAGTAGGAAATGCAAGTCTATATGTAACTGGCCCTATTCTTTCAAGCACTGCAAACGACCCACAATATCTAGGTGACAACTTGGCACAACTTCCAAGCTTCAAGGAACTCTTCTTTGCCCTCACTCTAAGGTAAACATGATCCCCTACATTGAACTCTCTGTTCACCCTATGCTTATCTGCATAGCTTTTTTGTTTGTCCTGGGTTGCTTTCAGATTCTGTCCGATCTTTACAACCTCCTACTCCATCTCCTTGATCAATTCGGGACCAAGCACAACCCTGTTCATTGGATTATCCCAAGTCACTAGTGTCCTACACCTTCTGCCATACAAAGCTTCATACGGACTTATCCCCAAGGATGCTTGCTATCCATTGTTATATGCAAACTCTACCAAGTGTAAATTATCTTCCCACTTGGTTGGTTTTTCCATCACATACATGCAAAGCATGTCTTCAAGCACCTGGTTGACTCTCTCTATCTAACCATCAGTCTGAGGATGGTAGGAAGTGTTGAAGTTCAGATTTGTACCCAAATCTGCAAACAACCCCTTCCAAAAATTGGAAGTGAACTTGAGATCTTTGTCAGAGACTATTGCCTTAGGAAATCCCTGCAATTTGAAAATCTCCTTCATGAAGATATTTACAATGTCATCAGTCTTATGCGTAGAATTGACTAGTATAAAATGTGTTGCCTTCGTCAACTTGTCCACCACAACTATGATGGAATCATGTTGTCTCCAAGTCAATGACAATCCTGTAATAAAAACCATGGAAATAACTTCCCATTTCCATTTCGGAATTGGAAAAGGATACAACAAACCTGCAGGGTGTTGATGCTCAACCTTTACCTGCTGAAATTTCATGCACCTGGAAATATATTCAGCCATGTCCTTTTTCATTCCTGGCCAAAAGTACTGCTTTCTGGCTATAGCAATTGTCTTCTGATATCCTAGGTGACTAGAATATGGAGCTTGATGGATTTCATCCATAACAACTCTCCTCAACTCTGCTACATTTGGAATATAAATTCTTCCTTTATAAGTAATAAGTCCATCTTCTTCCAATCTATATCCCTCATACCTCTTCTCAAGACCTTGCTGCTGCAATTTGTCTTTTACTTTCTTATACAATTCATCTCCAGCGGTATGATTAACAATTTGCTGCCTCAAATCTGATTGGAAAATACTAAGAGATGCCACATGCATTTCCTGCACCTTCTTGCTGAGCGCATCAGCTACCTTATTCTCCTTTCCTTTTATGTGCTTGATTTCGAAATCAAGATCACATAAAAACTCCAGGCATCTCGCTTTCCTACCATTTAGAGTAGGCTGATCAAACAAATACTTCAAACCGCAATGGTCTATCCTTAGCTCAAATCTTATGCCCATCAAGTAATGCCTCCACATCTTGAGATCATGTACTATGGCTGCAAGATCTAGATCATGAGTGGCATAGTTCTTCTCATGCTCCCTCAACTTTCTTGACTCGTAACATATCACATGGTTGTCTTACATAAGGACTCCTCCAAGCCCTTTCCCGCATGCATCGGTACATACCACAAAATCTTTCTCTGGGTCTGCAACTTTCAATACTGGTGCACTGATGAGAATATTCTTCAATTGCTGGAAGCTTTCTTCACATCCTGATGTCCATTCAAACTTTATCCCCTTCTTTTGAAAAGAAGTGATGGCATGTGCAACTTTGGAGAATCCTTCAATGAATCTCCTGTAGTATCCTGCAAGTCCCATAAAAGATCTTACATCTGTCACATTTCTTGGAGTAGGCCAATTCATAATGGCTTCAATCTTTTCAGGGTCCATCGATATACCCTCTTCTGAGATAACATGACCCAAATACTGAATACTATCTCTATAGAAGTCACACTTGCTTAGCTTTGCATACAACTGACACTCCTCGATCAATTGCAATGTCAATCTCAAATGCTCTTCATGCTCTTCCTCATTCTTAGAATAAATAAGAATGTCATCAAGGAAAACAAGAACAAACTTGTCCAAATACTTGCTGAAGACACTATTCATAAGGCACATAAATGTAGCTGGTGCATTTGTGAGACCAAATGGTACCACTACAAACTCATAATGTCCATACCTTGTTCTGAAGGCTGTCTTATGAATGTCTTCATCCTTTATTCTAACTTGATGGTAACCATACCTCAAGTAAATATTGGAAAATACCCTTGCTCCCCTCATTTGATCAAAGAGGTCATCAATCCTAGGCAAAGGATATTTATTCTTCACAGTAACTTTGTTCAGCTGTCTGCAATCAATACACAACCTAAGTATACCATATTTCTTCTTTACAAATAGAACTACTGCTCCCCAAGGAGACACACTCGGCCTGATATAATTCTTCTCCAATAGCTCTTGCAATTGCATCTTCAGTTCTAGCATCTCAGGTGTACTCATTCTGTAGGGTGTCTTGGACATTGGTGCTACTCCTGGCACAAGTTCAATTATGAAATCAATGTCATTTTGGAGGAAGCCCTAGAATCTCATCAGGAAACACATCCCTGAATTCCTGCAACACATGAAAGTCCTCCAACCTAGAAGTTTCATTCTCTGTTGCCTCCAAAATATGAGCTGGATACGACTGGCAACCTTTCCTACAGAACTTCTTCAATTGCATTGCTGAAATATGCCTCACAAAAATCACCTTTGGAATACCTTTTACCACTACTGGGTTCCCTTCTTCATCCATGCATTCAAAAGTCTTATTGTAACAGTCAAGCTATACCCTGTGATATTCTAACCAATCCATTCCAATGAGGACATCATAGGAACCAAGTGGTAGAACATTCAGATCTACACAAGTGACCAATCCATTCATGACCAATGGACATTTCTCTACCACTTCACTAACCTTTCTCTTAGTTCTAGTGGCTAGCTGAACTAACCAAGATTTTATATGCTTTACTTTCTTAAAAGCACACATCTGCACTACTCTAGGAGTAATGTAAATATGAGTAGAACCAGGGTCAATCAAAATAGAAATAGATTGCTCAATGATATTACCTGCTACTTCAACCACAGTTAACTGGTGATTTGCCTGGTGGTCCTCCAGTGCTACATAAATCCTGGGGACGACCCTTGCTACTTGACCCACTGTTTCTTCTTCTTGAATGTTGTAAGCTGGTATTGCACTCTCATTCTTGAGTGGAAAATTCTTGCGCATGTGGGGTCCTCCACATTTCCAACAATGGAGTGGTTCTCTGTTCTACTGCGGATCTCTTGGCTTCTCTCCCACCACTCCAGCTGGCTCACTTGCAACTTGGGATGGCTGCTTCTGCTAATTCCTGAAGTTAGAAGGTTTGAAACATTTCTTCCTTTGGTCAGACTTCTCATTCTTTTTGTCCTTCCATGTCTCATGATATTCAGGTTTACCTTTTCTTTGCTCATAGCAATACTTAGCCTTCCTTACCGCTTCTTCAAGAGTTCTAGGTTCATAAAAATCAAGTCTGTCTTTATAAGACTGAGGCAAGCTACTCAGGAAACGCTGGATCTTCACCTTCTCATCTTTGATATACCTGCCATACCTCAATAGTTCCAAGAACTTATTGGCATACTCTTCCATGGTCTGCTGTCCCAATCTCAACTCATGGAATTCTTTAATCTTATCATCATAGTACTTGCCAGAGAGGTACTTCTACTTGAAGTATTTCTTGAATTGTTTCCACACAATTCTTCTTTCATTAACCTTCTTTACTTGTCTGTGGTGTTCCCACCATATGGATGCTCTTCTAGTCAAATTGAATATAACCACCCTTGCTTTCATATTTCTGGAGTAGTCTTGAACTTGGAAATACTTCCTCATCCCAAGAAGCCAAGCCTCAACTTCTTGACCAGTATTGACCTCACCATTAAAAGTAGGAGGCCTTGCATTTTTGAATTCATCTTGTGAATTGTTCTTGTAACGTCTCCTTCTCTTATTCCTGCGAGATGGAGAGCTTGCATCCCCACTGGGTTTTTCAGAATCAGATGACCCATTGGTAGGCCATTTTGGAGTATTTCTCCTGTCCTTGGAAGCCCTCCTAGAGACATGGGACCTTTTACAAGAATCTCCCCTCGCACTACTTTTGGTTCTTTCTGGATTAGTTGTCTGATGCCCAGAGCTTATCTGTCCCTGGATGTTTGTCAAACTCTGCAGTATAGCTGCATTTATCTAATTTTGATCTTCTTGAGCCTTAAGCATCATTTCCTTGTCTTCTCTACAACTTTGAAAATCTTCCCTTAGGCTCCTCATGGTGGCTGGAAAATTTGGGGGAGTATCTTGAAATCTTCTCCCATTGGACTCTGTCTCGTCATTCCCAACTCTGAAATTTTCTCCCATAGTATCTTCCTCGAACTCATAGGGATCCCGTGCATCATTCATATCGTTGATCCTCATCTTGGCCCAACCAAGAACAATTTTTTTTTTTGAAAAATGCTCTATGCGGAATGTTGCCTCTGAAGGTGACTACAATTCTGCACAATGTGTTAATAAACACAACTGTTAGCTGCATAACAATATCATGAGTTCATAATTACTTACCTGCATTTGGACAACACTATATTGACAACTTTGTCAAAACACATAATTTTCTTTTCACCAAGAATGACGGTCTTAGGGGGCCGACGGGGGTCAAGGGGGATTGCCCCCTTGTGGCTTCCCTACGCCACTGCAGGGCGGGTTGAGGAAAGCACCCTCGTTTTTGTTTTGTTTTGTAAATATTTGATTTTTGCACAATCTGGCGCATAAGTTCACTGTTATTTTTTTCCTTTTCAGCATCTGTAAATCCACTGAAAAAGTGCTGAAAATCTGCTTTTCCCACTGAAAAAAAAAACTCAGATTTTTTTTTTCATCTGATCGGATCCCTTCCCAACTAGCCATCCGATGTATCAGGTCACTAGTTGACAACTCTTCTGACACCTCGATAGACCGATCTTCATTTGTCTTGCAATACACATCGGGTCGATCTTCCTTTATCTTCCGATGCACATCGGCTCGACCTTCCTCTGTATCCGGATATACATCGGCTCGATCTTCCTCTATCTTTCGATACACATCGGCTTGATCTTCCTCTATCTTCTGAAACACATCGACTTGATCTTCCTCTATCCTCCGATACACATCGGCTCGATCTTCCTCTATCCTTTGATACGCATCGACTTAATATTCTTTTATCTTTCAATGCACATCAGCTCGCTCTTCCTCTATCTTCCAATGCACATTGCCTCGATCTTCCTCTGTCTTCCGATGCATCAGCTGATCGATCTTCTATTCTTTTCCGAGATTTCCTATACTTGAAAAAATTTATGATTTTTTTTCTTCTTATCTTCATTTTTCTACTGCCATGTTGGCTCCCTTCCGACGAGCCTCACCAACAACTCAGCTCCGCCTAGCTGAGACCTTCAGCTCCTCCCAGCCGAGAACTTCGATTCCTCTGACTAATTGAGTTGATGTATCGATTGGCTTTAGCAAACATCATCCGATAATTTTAACACTTCAAAAAAATTTCAAATTTTTTCCCTGCTGGGTTTCTCTATCGGATGGACTCAACTTAAGTCATCTGACGTATCGGATGGGCTTCCGCCTAAGTCATCCAACGTATCAAATGGACTTTAGCCTAAGTCATCCGACATTTTCCATACTTAGAATTTTTTTTTTGAAATTTTCTTGTCTTTCACATTTTTCCTCTGCTGGGCAGAGGGTAAAATTGCCTTTGTCACTGCTTCTTCATGGTCCATTGAGGCCCATGCTAAAACGTGTGCTCTGATACCACACTATAACGTCCTCGACCCTCCGACCGGAGAAGAGGATGCTACCACTGCTGCTATCTACACGAGAAACAAGGCCCATGAACTTACGATGATAAAAATTGAAATACATTGAAGTAAAACATGCATAGATGCATAATTATTCATCATACAACGGAAGCAAAACCATACATTCAAGCAGTCAGCATGTTCATTGTAATTCATTATCAAATGTATTTGCAGGGATTTAAGCACAAGAATACTTATCTTATGAAGAAGGACACCTCGCAGCCAGCTATGTCGCTGCAACGTTCCACCCAACCATAGGCTAGTGTGCTCCTTAACCTCTCAGCAACACTGCCACCCCCGAGTTGGGCATGATTCCACAAGGGGTAAGGGGAAACTAGCAGGCTCACATGTAGCTAGGGGTACACAACTCATCTAAGCCAACACAATTGGTTTTATTAGTCCATCATGGAGCTGGGAAAAGTTGACTGCTAAGTTGGTGGGCTCACTAAAGAGCGAAGGACACCTGCACAAGAACTAGCCTGACTTCTAGGACAGCCACACACACCCAACACAAGGAATTAGTCTCTTCTTTGTTGCACAGTCCCTCAGGCCCTGACTTCCCTTCTAGTGCTGTTTAGGGGGTGGGGAGATGAAATTTAACCCTCTAGATCTACCTATGCAGCTCCCGGACACACCAAGTTTATCAAGCAGACTAAGCCTTCATTCCCACTCCAAAATGGTCCAAAGACCAACCACTACATGCACACAACAAAATTAATCCATTCATAGCTCTAGGGAAGAAAAAGGGAAACATTACTGCGCCAAAATGGTGATACACAACTTAGATTGAGCAAGACGATTGGGAAGGGAATTCAGATGGGGAAAACAAAAGCCATGGTTTCTCCATTGAAACAACAGGAAAGACACAGACCGATTGGGAAGGGAATTCAGATGCAACAGACTCTCGGTGTGGATATGGATTCATATACATAGACCACAAAACCTCTAACGTAACTACACACAACAAAATCCAACAACGAGATTCACGCACAGGAAACTTTCATCCGTTTTTTAGGGAACCCAACGTGGATGTATGGTGATGAGGAAAACGTCCCAGACCCAAAATCGTGAAGATGAGAACCCACATAGCCAATTCGTGAAGGTAAGGCCACCCAGAAGTTATCTGCGTGCGAAAAATATGAAGAATCGGTCCTGGTCTCTTCCTGCCCATGTGAGTGTGAACGTGCTCCTTGGCGGTGTGTGCATGTGGGCAAGGAATGATAGTCCTACCACACCAGTGTCCATGCAATAACTGCCCCAACTAACATCAGAGGATTTAATTTGGTAGTTGAAACAAGAATAAGACAAAAAGGTTGTTGAATGAAACAATGGATAAAGGGTGAGTAAGACAAAAGATAGATGACAACTAAATGGGTTTATTAATTGACACTTGGCTTTTCCCCAATGGATCCCAAGGTTAGAAATTCCCCCCTCCTTATCCTTAGGAAAATCATGCCCTTTTCATTATGGTTTCATAGACATATTTACATGATGTAAAAATTATAATGTGCCGGCTAGCACGAAATATACCTTTGGAAACAATTTTAATCGCCGAAACATAAAACGATAAATCGATGGTGGGGATTTTGCCTTTAGCTCCACACCACGATTAATTACAATATATACGTCATATACATTTTAATGCAAAGGGGGTGTTACAGTCCTGAACTTCCATACTGTCAACTTGAGCCATTTTAGAGTTTAGGAGGGGATAAAAGGCCTACCTGGTGATTTTAATAGGTGGTTGAATGTCACTGTATGAGTTGTATGCTCTTGCATAGTTCTGGTTGTCACTTTTCGATGCTATAGAATAAAATAATTCTGAAAATTCACATGCACAACACTCTTTATTATTTTTTATACCCTTATCCATCTCGCACCTTTATATCGCGAAAATAATTCTTTCCTTAGATCTAAATCTTCGGTAATATTTAACCGTAAAAGGATGCGAGCTTTCCTGAGCAATTGATCTTTGCCAAGACAAAATCGATGTCATCGATTTTATCCACCTTGATCTTCATTTTGCAACCATCTTCTCTTTATCTCCCCTCACATCTTTGAAATGCGAAACAAATCATGACCATAGATCTTCTCTACGAGAGATCTCAACTGTCCAAGGATGCGACCCTTTACCCTATTTCGCAATCCATCATCTTGCTAAACCTTGCGGACATTCTCATCGTGAAATGGACTAGGACCGTTGATATAAACTTCGGTGGATCTCTGTTGTTCGAAGACGCGGGGTCTACCACATTTCACTGTGCCTCACCCTTCTATGGTTCACGCACATTCCCATCATGAACAAAATAGGATGATTGATTAACTATCTGCCAGATCTTCGTCGTCTGAAGGAGCAGGGTCTATCGGCATTTCACAACCCTGAATCGTCTTATTTCTCACGCATGTTTGGGCGACAAAATACTTCTCCTCTGCAGATATTCCCCATATGGAATCCCGACCGTTAAACTATGCAAGCCCCAAGAGATTTTGCAGCCCCAACATGTTTTTATTCCTAGTGCACATTGTAGCTGCGAAACCCATCTCCACCCTAGATTTGGACCGCTCAAAATCATGGCCGTTGGAATACGCGGGCCCTACCATATTTTGTAGTCTTGGAACAAGTTATCCTTCGTGCATGTTGGATTCACAAAATATCCATCCATCGTCAATCTTGGACAACATTTAATCTTGACCGTTATAATATGGAATGCTTAAAATATATTGCATACCTTCATAGTTCATTTTTTGGCACATCTTTGCCCAACGAAATCTTCCTTATTTGTCGATATGCACTGCCTGCTCATCCGATGGTTGACCCTGCTTGACATTTAACCTCATTCCACCCATTCCAATATTCTTTTAAAACCGTGCATCTTCTTTTGACAAAATACTTATCAATCGTTCATCTTCTTTGCCATGGATCTGTACCATTCATTTTCGCCGCTGGATAACTGTGTGTGGATTTTCATATTTTATCCCAGCTACAGGGTTATAACTTCAGGGTTTTTAGATGTTTGGTCATGCCACACCATGGGATAATCTATTTTTACCTTTAGGATTTGGATAATCCTCCCAAGCAACCTCCAAATCAATAGGCATGAATTTTTTTTCCTCTACCCCCTTCTACAGGGGAATCAGTGCAGATGCCTATGTAGAAATCTCTAAAATTTAGCACAAGTGCGAACACATAGTACTTTTTTTCTGAGTGAAAAGACCAGATCATAGACTTCACCTCCTCTTCAGTAATTTGTTGAACAAGTGTTGGTGTAAAGTATTAAACTATTAATAAACTATCCAATGATTTAATTGTCAACCATGAGGGATCGTAAACTTAGAGGCACAAGCAAAATATATGCAGGATGAGAGTGACACTAACCTATTCTAATGCTTGAAAAGGAAACACATGCGAATTAAATGGAATTTAAGTCTAGGAAAGCGTTAAATTTTGTGAAAGGAAATTAATCTATGCTTAGTAATGAAACACATAACTTAAATTGAATCTAGTTTACGAAAACATGAAATTGCATAAATTAAACCTGGTTAAGAAAGTGTGAAATCACCAAACACATGTGACAAATGATAAGTAACAAATGAAAAATAATAAACAAATCAAAATAAGAAATATATTATGGATAAATAAAAATCTTTATTCTTAAAACATCGAATCCATTACAAAGGATCAAATCCATGACTAACTCTAAAAAATACAAACTATTTCTCTATTTCTCTATTTCTAGAGAGGCCTCTATTACTCCCAAATGGAGTGAGAAAACTCTTATTTATACATGAGTTTCTTTTAAAAGAGGGTAAATGTAGATCCACTTTTTGGAAATTGAACCCAAGAGATAGAACAATAACACTCACAAAATTGCTAATCAAACATCCAAAATTCACACAAATGGAGACTGAAATTGGAGCATAACACTAATCTGTATTCAGTAAGTTTACAATAGCCAACCTTGTGAATTCATAGGATTCTCAAATATATAATTACATGAGAGGTTCTAATACATAAGGATTCTATTCGAAATAGTCAAAAAGCAAGCTTACCAAAACTAGTCAAATCCCCCATAGGTGCATAAAGTAGTTTCCAAATCTATGAAGATGCTCACGAATTTGCTAAGTCAGGTGGGAAAGATAAAGAGGGATGGAAATACAACTCATACATTCTTTTAATTGGAGAAAAATAGGGAGGATGACATGGGCAAAAAATAAGGAAGTTACACGTAGACTAGCTTTTCCTTTTGCCTTAAAACAGTTGTAAAGCAAGGCAGCTTTCAGAAAAAGAAAATATGTTCTTTAAGGAACCAGGAATAAAGTAGAATTGCTAAAATTGGTTTCCAGGATGTTTCCCAAGCACTCCATGGCTCGGTTTTAGCATGTGTTGACTTCTAGGACATGTGGAAGGCAACTAGCATATAATGGAATCTAGGAATCTAGGTAATAAGACAAAAATGATTAATTAATGTCAAATGTAGGTAACTATGGGTTGATTATTCTAACACCCCCCCTTAAGCCCGAATTTATGAGTAAATATCAAAAAAATATAGGGCCTAGCAACAAGGCTTAGTCACCCTTTACATACTGCTTGTCCATTCAACCAAGGAAAGAGGCAAAAACCCTGTGGGAAAAATCCTCCTTTAAACATGGACATGAAACAAAATTTGGAAATCTTGTCATCAATCATGCTTTACAGCATGATCAGAAATCCCCAATAGTGATTTTATATTTTTGAAGGTCTTCTCACAAAAACTTTGGTGAAGATGTCTGCTACTTGTTCTGAAGATGCACAGAAGAGTAGAACAATGGTACCATCATGCACAAGCTGTATGATGTAGTGCATATGGATCTCAATGTGCTTGGTTTGCTGTCTCTAAATTGGATCATTGCAGATTTTAATGGTGCTCTGATTATCACAGTAGATAATAGTTTAAAACTCTGATTCGAAGCCACATTCTCCAAGTATCCCCTGCAACCACAAACATTGAGTTGATGCATTTACAACTCCTCTATACTCTGCTTCTGTAGATGAGAGTGCTATGGCACTTTGCTTCTTGCTTGAATAGATGATTGGCTCTTCCCTGCAAGCATGAACACATATCCTGATGTAGACTTTCGATCTATGTTGTCACTTGCCAATTCACTGTCTAGTAAACCCAATCAAATCAAGATCAGATTCTGCTTTGTAGAAGATCCCATAAGTTCTTGTTCCTTGAACAAAGTTTAAGATCCTCTTCGCTTCTCTCCAGTGGATCTCATGAGGATGATCCATTTATCTCGAAGCCACACTAACTGGATAAGATAAACTAGGTCGAGTGTGTGTAAGATAAAGAAAACACCCAATCAACTGCCTATACAGTGTATTATTTACCATAGGAGAAGAACCTGCTTCTTCAAGATCAAGTTCTGAAAGGAATGGAATCTTGCTTGGCTTGCAATATTTCATGTTGAACTTGATGAGAAAATCTGAAGCATACTTGGACTGATGTACTTTGATTCCATGTTGGGATTGAGCAATTTCGAGACCCAATAATTGGCTCAACAATCCCAAATATGTCATAGAAAATGCATGGTTCATTGCATCCTTCAAGGAGACAATCTCTTTCTTTGAACTTCCTGTAATCAGTAGGTCATCCACATACAAAACAATAATCATCAAGAACCACGAATCAGCTTCAAATAGACATTAGGATCAGACTTGCATTGAACAAAACTTAGTGACAGCAGAAAGCCATCAACCTTGGCATACCAAGCCTTGAGGGCTTGCCAGGGATGATTTTAAGGGAGAATTTTAGCCCAATGGCAAATTTTAAGGGTTACCCAAAAAAAGGTGGGCGAATTTTTATATTAAAATGTTTTTATTTTATTTAATAAATTAGCCCATTATTTATTTTATATATAGCTGGCCGAAGTTAATTCGCCTTCATCCCCAAAGAGGAAAAAAATGGAAAATGAATTTTAGCCCAGGAAAATACTGATATTTGCCCACATTCGCCCCCTATTTCTGGCCATGGAAGTCACCGATAGCAATTTCGCCCAATTTTTTTATTGTTAATCTAAAATCTAGTGTAAATTGTCCCTAGTTTTTCCTTATGGAGATTTTTGTAGAGAAATTCGTCCAAAAATCCTGACAGCGGGGTAGAATGGGATCAATTTTGTCCACATAATCAAGTTTTAAAGCTTAATAGGGTGTCAATCTCGGAGAATTTGGTTTCAAAGGTTATTATGGAGTTGCAAGGCTCTTGCTAAGGTTTTTCGTAGGTTTCCAGGCTCTAGAATTTCGGCTCTTGCAAACTCCAATCTGCAGGTATGTTTATACTTTATTATTTTGTTGGGTTTGGTTTCGTGCCGTTAAGGTAGGTCAGACTTACCAGATAAACAATCACAAATGCTGGATCTACACTTCTTGGAACAAGTGAGAGAATCAATCTTTAGGGCAGTTAATGGCGTGCTTACCTCATTTACACTCCATCGATTTATAGTTTGGAGTTAATGGCATGCTTACCTCATTATCAGATCAATCCATCCCACATAACCCGCCCAGATTGCCTAGATTCTGCACCGTTGCATCCCTCAAGTATTCGCTTTGGCTTGTGATGATGAAGATCTTGATCCCTCTCAGTTTCAGCTGGTTGTAAAGAACCAACAACGGTTCTAGAGCAGGTGCCTTCATGTCCTCCATCCATTTTTCCAACGATGTTTTATCAATAATCTCTTCCCCTGTTATCAAATTCAACAAGATCACGGGAAATTAAATTTCTAGGAAATTAAACTAAACTACCCATCTCAAATCTGATCTTAACTTTGATGGATATAATAGGTTGTTAATAGAGTTTATAGATTAAAGTTAAGATAGATGTAGGTTATTAATAGATTTTTAGATTAAATTTAAGATGGATCTAGGTAATTAATTAGAAAATTGGAATTAGGATGAATCATGTTATCAGTACTACAATTGTATTCACATATATAAATTAAAATGGATTCCAAATCCAGTGATCTATCAAACTTTAGTTTACTGTCACGAAATAGAAACTATACAAAATTTCGTTTTTCCCATCCTAAATCCTCTCAGATGTTTTAGAAATTTCGTTGTGACCAGATGTAGATAGTAGAAAAATTGATGCTACTCCATGAGAACTGATCGCAGAGAAAACATTAAGGACAACTTGTCAAACTGTGAAATCCTCCATTCTATTATTCTACTAAACATGGGGGCCACTTGAGACAGTGACTTGGAATAGCTCAAGTGGCTTCACTGTTGTTTCTAACATTGGAGTCAAATGCCCACCAGTGAACTGGTTTTTGAATCACCATTTATCACCACAATCAGATGTCTTCTCACATGGAATGTTAATAATGACAAATAAATACATCCTGGTAGTAAGGGGAATTTAGTAATTTTTTTTAGAAGTTATAAGATAAAATAATTTTATTAATGTTCAATAAATGACCACAAATGTAGGTCAATGGGACTAAAAGGCATAATCCAGTGTAAATACAATGTAGCAGTTTAACATCCATTCATGCGTGTAGATAAAGATAACTGGTGGTTTAGTTTTTGATTGATAAATAATTCTTCTTCGAAGTATGCTGATTCCACATGTCCAGGGTTCAAATATGTGGGTAATTTACAAGACTTGATGTTCAAATATCAAATCAATCATAAAAAGAAGAGTCTCAACAAGATTCAGAGGTGTTAAAACTTAAAACCAATGAAATCTGAGCCACTTGCTTGAAGCAATGATCAAGAAAAATATGATAAAAGATTGCCAATAGGAACTTCTGTTAAGACTTTATGAGTAACACTCTTAGGAGATGTTCCAAGGTCTCATGTAATATGTTATATCAGATATACCAATTATTTTTACTTCAAACTCCTTGAAACAACTAAGAAAAAAAAGAAAACATGAGTGTTAGTCATTTGAAATTCACTTAACCGACTAGAATTGCTTGAAGTTTTTTCACTGCACAAAAGTAAGAGTGGCTTTGTAAAGACATTTTATTTTGCAAGAGAAAATTGCTTAAATTTTGTCATGGGATCTTAAATAAGTCTGGGGCTACTTAAAATTTAAGCATGTCTATTTATCTGAAAGTTGTAATGACAGTTTCAAGAGAAATTTGCTATATTAAGTTAATTTCATTTCGCTGTACACAGTAGCCCCAGATAAAATAGAATATTTTTGGGCCAGCAAGTAGCGGGACATAGGTAAAAGCTGTACAAATTTTAATGCTAACACCTGGGATGGTTTATAAAATATTTTAATATTCTTGAGACTAGCTCCCAAAGAGTTTACTAAGTTTAACTCTATAAAGTTATACCTCATTTTGTTTGTTTACATTGAGTAGTCTGAAAGATTAACCTCTACAGACTAGCTGCCTTTCTCTTGTCAAACTAGGCTGCATAAGCTTTCCTATATTTTGCCTTAATTTTGAATGTCAATCCAAGTTGAAATTTTTATGGCCTGTCAAAGTAGGCCGTAGGAGATTTCCTATATTTTGCCTATATTGTCAATCCAATTTTAAAATTTCTCCACATGATATGTTGGTGTTGAGTAATGTTGAATAACTTGATGTTTTGCCAAGTTGTGTAGTTTTGGTTGTTCTAGATTGGTCATCTATATCGACTTCAACTTAGCTACCTTGAAATTGAATCTTGGATGAAGTAACAGTATTTGAAAATGTGTTATGTAGTGAGTTGGATGATGGTTTATATGATAAAGTAAAACGTTGTGTTTGAACAGAGTATTTTTATGTTTTTTCATCTCTAGTGTTGGTTTTTTGTAGGTACATTTAAGTTGACTCTTTAGTTTACAGAGGACTATCCAAATAAGCCATTGACAGTACGTTTTGTTTCTAGGATGTTTCATCCAAACAATAAGATATCTTCATCCTTTTTGGAGTTCTGAATTTCAATTGTATAGCTTGGCTCCCAACTCTTTGTTTTATCAAAGGCTATATGCTATTATGTTTGATATTTTGTGTGGAAGTCCAAAAGGGAAAGTTAAATAGGTGTACTTTTCAATTTAAACTTGCATTGCTGTTAGCCTCATCCAAAAGAAGTTCTGTCTCTACTAGTTTTGTGGAAAGCATTTTTTATCCCTGTGAATTTTTTAAGCTATTTTATTATTGGTATGGTCTGCAGTTGCTTAAATGTATGAGTAGTGTGTTTTTGTCATGGTCCTCATTACACTTCCCTACTTGAATGATATAGTAAAAGTGGTTAGTCATGTAATATCAATATGTCCATGATTATTACTTGATAATTTAAAATCTATATAAAAGTTCCCCAAAATTTATGGGTGATTTTGAGGTGTGAAACATAATCTCTCAAACTGTAATTATGACTCGAATTGGAGTTGGTTGCTGACTTGGTAAATGAATTGGCCCAATAAAGATATCATAAAATATTCAAATTTTAATCTCTCTCTTTCTCTCTCTCATATATATATATATATGATGTGGTTCACAACCCTAGAGAGGAGTTGCTATGTCCACGGGAAGAATTCAAAAGTGGCCCACTGGAATGGGTTGCACCCTGTTGGCTCTGATTATGGAGCCTAACCTGGTGGGGCATCAAGCGAGACCCCTGTATATCTATGCATAACCACCGAGGGATTTGACCCTGAGACCTTCTTTTGTTGATTTATGTTAAAGGGTCCAAATAGGCAACATCATATTGAGATGCATAAAATATAAGTTCTGATATACATAATTAAACTTATGAGACAAAATACGTAAACATAGAGGCCTTAAGTGGCCTCTAGAGTCGAAAATCATAATGCTGTAATAATTTGTAATAAGTAAATGTTGAGATCCATGTAGTTAACTTTTAGGTCCTACTGGTTGTGAATCATTTAATTTGAAGGATAAATCTGAAGTCTGACTTGATTGGGTCTGGGAATGTAAAGTTTTCCTACTATTTGTGAATGGCTTCAACAATCACTGCCATTTGATGTTTTAAATCAGTTAGAACCATTGAGCACCCAATAACATTTCCATAAATATGCAACTTTCCTCTGTAAACACAGAGGTGGAATGGTTTCATGCAGGGTCCTTCCTTGGATCCCTGGGATCTCCTTCAATTTCACCAGCAAATGGTAGGAAACAAATGCAGATCAATTCCCTATTGGGATCAGCCACAGTTGATCTGCAGATCAACTCCAAGCCTGTTTGAGCATATGGTGAATGCTAGCAATGAGAAGTGTGTGAGGTCAAATGGAGAAGTGGGTTAAATTTATAAGCTAGGTTTAGTGTTTTGGTGGTTTTGTGTTTTTAGAGTGTTTTTTTTTACCTTTTTTTCAGTATTTTTGACTGATTTGGCCCATGGGTAGGTGGCTATATCAATCCCAACAGACTCCCCTATCAGACTTGGGTGTCATGTTTGACTTGGCTAAGTGGCCAATTTTTGTAACTTGGCCAAATCATACCAGGTCAATTCTTGAGTCAACCTCTAGTTCTGACTGGTTCTGCCCAAAAACTGGTCCTACTTGCTTTAGTCAAGTTGACTCAGTCGAATAACACTAATCTAAATTATCAAAATTTATACTGTTTCAGTGAATATATGTACTTTTTGTAAAGTAGGAGTGTGTGATGTAGATTTGTTACTGGGAAAAGATGTATTCACTTTCATGTTTATTTTATGTCTTTTTTGCATCATTGCTTGTGACCGACATTTAGAATTAATTATGCTAGTGATAAAAATATTATGAGCTAGTTCCTTTTGGATTGTTCATATTCATTTAGCATTTTTCCCTAATATTCTTTCCAATTTGACTGTGATATGGAAGCCATTGCAAATTTGCAATAATGTTGCCTTTTGTAAGAAAAAATATTGAATGTGTGGAAATTGATTTTTTCAAAATTTCGAATGCTCATATGAAAGGTTCTTTATTCTTTCTATAGTTTATGCCGATAGAAGCATTTGTTTGGATATTTTACAAAATCAATGGAGCCCAATCTATGACGTCGCTGCTATTCTCACGTATATTCAGGTAAATAGCTAAACATCACTTAATTTCCATGTCTAGACTTGGTATAATTAAGTGGCCACTACTTCAAGGAACAAGAATATTAGATATTGGGTACCCTAGTAGCACACTATCCTCTGCGTGGTTGTGAATTGGCCGTCTCTTGCATTCTAAATCTGCCCGACCAAACTGTCTTTTAGTGAAATAATGAATGTGTCTTAAGTTCTTAACCCTCTACCTTGACTTGCCTTTATACTTTAGCCAAAACCCTGATCTACCAAAACCCTAATTTTGGTGAGATTAGTATAAATCACCAATGTATTAAAAATACATTTTATTAGACTCAACAACTAAACATAATACTTTCACTTTATTAATAAAGTGAATTACAAATTAGATTTGACTTGGATTTCCTGCATGTTGTTACAAAGAGAAATTCCTATGGCTTGGGGTACCACAACAAACAGCTTGAATCTAGAAATCAATCCTTTCCAATATGCAATAGAAATTAAATATCTAACACTAAAGGATCAGACCTCGTACCTTATTCTGGACGGTTGAAGTAGATCCCCGTTGAGATTTCCAACTTCAGCTTGAATTGATAGATTACTTCCTCAACAACAAGTAAACAATACAAACATACTATATATATTGGTGTTAGATCTATTCTAGCATATATAATCAACAATGTATAAGCATTTGAAAACATCCATGGATAAAATATTCATTCAAACATACATTATTGGATAGGAAAATATATTTCTATTAATAAAAATCAGAGATTACAATGGATACAACCTCTGTCAGCACGTCTGCGAATCGAAGAAACTGAATCCCCCACTTGGGCCTCCACCACCTCAATCCTCCATCTCTCGATAGCAAGCTCACAAGAAAAAGGCAAGCTTGGGAAGAACACAAAAGTGTTCAAAGGGACAAAGCGATGTAGAATAAAGCATAAGTTCCGGTAACAATGGACTATAGTTTCTTTGCTCTCAATTCTCTCATATGCCTTCAATGTACCATAGAGTTCCTTATATATCTTTTCGAAGGGGTAATGAAAGGTCGAATCCGAGCGATCTCAAGTCATAGGGAAGGCCAGGAGTCAAGTGAGTTGGATCCATGTCAAGGAAAACTCCAAAAGGATTTGGATTATGCACACATCCCGATGTACGCAGTTTTAGGTGTCAAACCTGCGTATAGACGCGATTAAGGGTTTAAAAGTCACGTGTATCATTTTCACATGTTTTTAGGGATGGTTTAGGAAACATCAAAGGACAAAAAATGGTCCAATGGGTCCAAGGAGTTTGCAGAGGGACAGGGGAATGCCATACAAGTGTGATTCACCTGGAGTGGTAAAATCAACTATAACAGATGACCCCTAATGTGTGAGGTCAGAGGGCTCATACGATGGCCGAAGTACATTATAAGTCCATCCCAGAAGTGGAGTGATGAAGGATCCCAAATGGAAGACTAGCCACCCAATCAGCACAGTACAATGATACAACTCTACACATAACTGCAAATACATATAGCAGTCCTGGATACATAAGAGTACAATGGCCATGAATATGCATGATACAAGAAATCACCTAAGTGGTCATCGCCACGTACAATATACATAGATCGGAATCTCCATGATGAAGATATATAATGGATCAATATCTCCATAAGAGCTGGAAATGTCTGACATATACTGGAATCAAGTCACAAGAGCTGAAATCTCATGAACACTGGCATGATCAAGGAGGTAGCATATAAGAGATGCCACCAATCTGGAAGGTCTTCTACACAAACCGCTACGAGTACATGTCCTACTATGTGAATAGAGGTGTCAAGGTCAAACATAGTAGTCCATTGTCTGATTACCAGTCATTGATGTATACCGTTAACAGACGCGAGATCACCCACCGATAATGAAAATGGGAATCAAGGTACTAGAGTGCAAACTGACAAGTGTGAATAAATGTGTTGAGGTCGAACACTTGAGAGGATCCATCGATCAGGGGACATTGATGTATTCCCAAAGACTATCAATGGCGAGAGAACCTACCACTAATGACTGCAAGTCTCAAGGCATTCAAAAATGACTCTAGATTCCAATCCCAGAATAAATGAGCTGAAGTTGATGGGATGAAATCCGCTTGAAGGAGGGCATTAAGGCATCCCCCATCATCCAACATGAGGTACTCAGCAAAGCTGTATAATGTGGAAGAACTCGATCATAAGATGCATGAACCAGTAACTGTACCGGGAATGGCCGACATGCAAAGTCAAGATAACTGAGGAATGACTGACTCAGGTTTCAACTTCCTTCGAACAAGAGCATAACGGTGAATGGTGACTGAATAAAGGTAGCATAGACTCGATATACAAACTGGGACATCTTTGTGACACAGGAGGTATCGACAGAGGCTCCATAGGGACTGGAAGCTTAACCAGTCGGTGGAGATAAACTCAGACAAATGAGTACAACTCCTCAAGTCAAACTATAAACCCAACCAATGGATGTGATATACAGTGCTCTGTTCGATGGCGACACGACTCGACAGCTGCCAAAGATAACATCTTTCCTTGTTCGACTTTTTGGTTTTTTGGTTTTTTTGGACTTTTTCAAATATTTAAAAAGATTGAAAAATAATAAAACTGCTTTATAGTTACATAATAGGAGGAGACGAGTGTCACAGGGGCAAACAAACTAGTTCCAAGCAGTGGAACATATCTATGCTCAATGCAAGGACACATGTGTAGGATATCGACACTCGGGGGGAAATCCCCTCCCGGTAAAAAGGGAATCAAGCTGCAAAGGATATATAAAATGGCTCTGCATGGCTAGATATGAGACAAGCTCGGGCTATATGGCTGAAGTGCAATGTCAGGGAAGCCGACATAAAGCTCAATAAGGCAGGAAAAGCTCATGCTAATGCAATTACAACTTGACATAAGGGATTCCTGAGGGAAATAGGCCAGCAAAAGATCAAGAGGAGTATGAGGCTCTTGCGAAATGTCATGGTAGTACTATACAACGGACTTCCACACCCTAAAGGACAAAACATTAGCATGGGAACCAAATGAAAATAAGGCACTAACTAGGGTACCCATGTAAGGTCAAGCTCTACCACTCATACCATGCCACTTCTAAAACAACAAGAAGGTTCCGTGACATAATAGAGTGGGTTCGTACCTAAGGCTATGATGAAACGGTCATAAGGTCATGCAAAATGCAAACGGTGATGGAACCTAACCTATCTGCCAGTTTAGAAATGATACCTAGAATCGGCACGAATGGGTCAATCCAACGGCTGAAACGACACTAAAAAAGGTCTCCTACATCATGAATTAGGTCAAAAACGGTCCAAAATGATTAGAAATTGTCGAAACTATAGGCAAGGGGGTAAAATTTTCAAAAAATTTGGAAAATTTCTATAAATAGTAAACAATTCAAAACATTATAAAACATTTGGAATTTTTACCCAATTGAGCTGAGATTTTCAACAGTGAATTCCAGGAGATCCAGCCGGCGGAATCCACTACCGTTTCTTCCAGGTACTTACCCATGCTCTTCTCTTCCATTTTGATGCAATTTTTATCAAATTCCATGGTCATTTGAGGTTTCTAGGCCATTCTAAAAAAGGCGTTGCAGCCCATGAGGAAATCGAGGGTTTTCCACGTATAGGGCTGGATATACCAGAAAATGCCCTCACAGTCGCGTACATATGTGGCTGTTTGGAAAACAGTCATGTATGCGGCCGCGCATGAGGTTTTTTAAGTAATCTAATGGGAAAACTTACAATTTTTTGTGCAGGATGGTCCTAGAATGGAGAGAGCGTGAACATGGTGAGGTAGAGGAGGCAGTAAGGGCCAATCGAATGGCTCAACAAGCTCTACGTGCATGTGGACTCTACAATTTTTGGTGTCTTGGTGGCTTGAGGGCCAAACCAAGACTATTGCAGATGCTGGTGGATTACTGGGATCCAGAATCTGAGTCCTTTCAGATAGATGGGATGTCCCTCACTATAGAGGTGGAGGACATATACTTTATTACTGGACTTTCCCGACAGGGGGAAGTAGTGAACCTTTGTTCTCGCGGTGGGCCAGGAGGTGGCTTGACTATCGATGAGTACATTGCGGTGTACTGCTATCCAGACACAGAGAAGGTGGGGAGTCAAGTCCCAACCAACTCTATACAGGTTCTAGGCCTAAAGGCCATTCTATTGACATTGGGTAGGATAGCAGGCCTGGCTTCACTCCACCAGGCCTTGCGGCCTCTGATGTTATATGCAGTGGAGTGCATGAGACCCACGGTCTATGACTGGAGCAATACACTACTGAGCAACATGAAACATCAGCTCAGTGAGTGTAAGGCAGGCAGAGTGCGGAACTTTGGGTTCAACAGTATATTGAGCACGTTTTTCTTCGAGCGTGTTCCAAGATTGAGCCCCAGATTTGACGTTCCTCTTCATGGGGTTCGAGATCCGGCCCAACGATGTTGGGTAGATGTGATGCACAGACTGGGGGGAGGTAGGGTGGCCAACCCCTATGCGGGGATTGATTTCCAGGGGGACCTGGACATGCCGCTACCACCAGGATCGGTATATGGCGATATAGGTAACGAATCTCGACCCTCTCTTTAAATTTTTGAGTTATTTAATTTTTTTGTGTTTTCTGATTATATGGAATCAAAAGACATATTTTTGTGTGACAAAACATAGTGACATCTACCATTTGTATGCAGATGTGGGACCACAGCGGCCTGAAGGCTTCCCTCGTCACAAGCGGAGGGGAAGAGGAGATGATATCACAGGTGTGGATGCGGAGCGAACACTCCAGAGAATTCATACCAATTTTGTGAGGCTGACACACAGGGTTCCCATGGCGCAAGTCGAGAAATTTCCTGAGGCTATGCAGCGCCAGGTGGTGGGTGTACCACGAGCATGGGTGTGATTATTCCGATGGCTAGCTAGATCCGTAGTGACCTTCCATGATCACAACCCCCCTCCTCCTCCATAGGCTTAGATACCTGGGAGTTATACATTTTGTACTACCGTGTATTATATCTTGGTGGCTCAAGAGCCCCATTTTTGTATCATGACACTATGTATTACCACATTTTGGATGTTATATATAAATTTTTTATGGTGATCGGTTTATTTATTTACATGTGTAAAAATTTGTGTTTGTGATGAATTTATTGTGTATGAAACAAATTTCAAACTAACACGTAGTTAGCATATGAGTCAGCAACTTGATTATTAATTCCTGGAATATGTATGTATGTTATATTGTCAAATTGCCGTTCTAATAATCTCACATGTAAGAATCTTCTTAATAACGTCGTATCTCTAACATGGTACAAACCATTAAGCTGTGACACTACTAACTCCGAATCAAGATGTACCTCAAGAGAGAGAACGCCATGTGAAATGGCATCCTGTAGAAGCTCAATAACGACACTATATTCAGGAACATTGTTCGAAGATGGCCGCAAACATACGCCTCCTGAAGACAGTACCTGACCCATAGGAGTATAAATCACCCAAGCAGCAAAGGCCGAGTGTTGAGTGTGATGGATCACACCATCTGTGAATCCTATGTAAGTGGAATATTCCATTGACATTTGCCAAAAGAAACGAAAACTAATCACAAACCCGATCATTATAAGAAAAAGACCTAACTATGCAAAACTGTACAATAATATACAATAACCAGCCTTGGCTGAGAATCATGCATAGTACTTCTTGAGATAAAGCCCATTTCTAGGCTCTACCAAGGCCGTTCCCTCATAATCCACTAACTCATAAGCACCCTTCTCTAACACCCGTTTGACGATGTAAGGACCACGCCACCTGGGGTTAAAAACTTTCCTGCCCCCAAGGGTTCTTTCGGTTGATCCCACAAAAGGACCAAGTCTCCCTCACTAAACCTCCTTGGATGGACAGACTTATTGTACTGGACCTTTACGTGACGTTTATTTATTTCTAAAGCCACTAAGGCATCTCGACACTGCTCAACAAGTTGCTCAAGGTGGACCAAACGCTCCTCCAATGGTGAAGTGTCTGGTAAGAGTTCTACGACTAGCTTCAAAGAAGGAATCTCGCATTCAACCGGAAATATCGACTACACTCCATGTACAAGTTGATATGTTGAAAAACCTGTGGCAGTCTTAACGACGGTTCTATACGCCCACAAAGCAGGATATAAGATGATGTGCCAATTATTCTTGTTCTGTGTGATGGTTCATTGGAGAATGGATTTGAGTGATTTATTCACTAGTTCTACCTGTCCATTCACTTGAGGGTAGTAAGAGGAGGAATGCTCTTGTTTGTACACTAACTTTGATGCCACCTCTTCCATCATACGATTCTGAAAGTGCGAGCCATGGTTAGTGACAAGCTCTTTCAGAATCCCAAACTGAGTAATAATCTGGTTGAATACAAAGTGCGCGACTGTCTCACCATCGGATTTAACTGTAGGCATAGCCTTAGCCCATTTCGTGAAGTAATCAACAGCCACTATGATATGATGATGCCCCCCAGCTAAAGCTGGGTTGCAATCCATAAAATCAATCCCCCACTTAGTGAAGGGATCGGCGGTGATGATGGGATGTAATGGGGCAGGTTTCGAGTGCATATTACGTGCAAACACCTGGCAAGGATGGCACCTCTTGATCGCATCTACACAATCCTTAAATATCAATGGCCAGAAATAACCCGCTCTTAAGATTTTTTGGGCTGTAGAAATCCTAGATAAACGACCACCACACACCCCTCTGTGGCAATCATTGAGTACTACCTCAAACTCTTCATGAGTTAAACAACGTCGTAAAATGGAATCTACCCCATAGCAGTACAAAGTGTTATCCACTATGAGGTAATTCTTAGACACGTGATGTAATCATCATCGTTCATCCCATGAGAGGTGAGTAGGGACCTTCAATGTTTGTAAATATATAATGATATCCCCATACCATGGGTCTAAAGTTGAGATTAAGAAGTTGTGTTCATTGACAAACGTATCTTCACAAACCAACTCCTTGGCCTCGCTTGGGAAATCCGATATAAGCTCTGCAAAAATTAGCGACTTATTCGATTTTGCCGAAACAAATTCAAGATTGAATTCCTGCAAGATGACAATCCATTTATTATATTTTCCCCCAATCATCCTTCGAGTGAGGACGAATTGAAATGGATTGACATGGGCTACAACCAAGGTCTGGCGAAGGAGAATATAATGTCTCAACCGTTGAAACGCATGTACAGTAGCTAAATCAAGCTTCTCAACATGAGAATAATGAATCTCTATGTCAATAAGGTTTTGACTCAGATAGTATATGACATGCTCTTGGAGCTCCTCATCCTCTTGAACCAAAACCATACCAATCGTCTCCATGGACGTGGCCACATAAAGTAAAAAATCATGGCTATAGTCTAGGGGACTAATCACCAGGGCCGATGCTAGGGATCGCTTAAGCGCATCAAAGGACTCTTGGGCTCGCTCATCCCAACAAAAGGTGGTGTCCTTATTCAAAAGACGCATGAAGCCTCTAGTCAAATTGGCAAAATTGATAACAAATCTCCGTAAGAAGTTTTCCATGCCTTGCAAACATTGAAGATGATGAATATTCTTCAAGGGAGACAACTGAAGTATTGCCTCAACCTTCAAAGGGTCGACTATTATACCCTCTTTAGAGATGATGAATCCTAACAAGCGACCTAACTTCACACAAAAGATGCACTTATGAGGATTTAACCTAACCAAATAATGGCAGCATCTTTCGAATACCAATCTCAAGTGATAGGAATGACGCATTATCATATGAGAATGAGTAGCAAGGTCATCCAAAAATACTTCGATAATTGACTTGAGATCGTGGAAAATCAAGGTCATTGTCTGCTGAAAAGTAGCTCCGGTGTTCTTAAGGCCAAAAGGAATTTTACAATATGCAAACTTTCCCCAAGGACAAAAAAATGCAGTCTTATATTGGTCCTCAGGTTTAATTTGTATCTGATTATATCCAAAAAAGCTGCCCATAAAGGAAAAACCTTGCTACCCGCACACTCATCCAAAATCTAATCAATAAATGGTGCGGGGAAATTGTCCTTAGGACAGGCACGATTCAAATCACGGAAATCAGTACATATGTGGATCGCTCCCTACTTCTTATGCACCAGAACGGGGTTTGAAACCCACTCCGTCAAGGGAACAGGATAGATAAAACTGGCTTTCAATAGTTTCTCTATCTCTGCCTTACTCACGGGTGCTTTCCTAGGATTCACCGCACATAAGCGTTGTCGAACATGCTTAGCATTGGGATAAGCCTTAATCTCATGTTCGACAATACGAGCGTCGATACCTGGCATTTTGTCGTAAGACCAAGCAAAGATATCATGGAATTCTTTAAATAGCTCGGTGTATTCTTGAATCTCAGCATGGGAACATTCTGCCCCAATATAGACATTCTCTATCCTGCCAGGATCGCGAGAGATATTGATAGGAATCGTTGAAGATATGTTTTCCATGTTTCCATCAACCATCGGACAAGGAGAGCTTAATGGAACCATAGGAATACCAACTCTCTCACTAAGAACCACCCTAAAGTCCTCACACTCCAAGCGATCAAGCTCGGGAAGAAAGTAAGATCTATGATGGAGTTCCTCCCATGGTGGCTCAACTCCCAACATGGCCTCAATAATCGTTTCATCTGAAGGGAAAACATTATCAAGACAGTCATGCGCATGAGAAGACTGCACTACCCATGCCAACAGCACAAAAGGGTCCTCCTCCTTTGTCCATGAAGAGGAAGGACTGGGCTCTACAACACACTCAAGATAAGCTTGATAAGCTACCATAGTTGCAGGCAACGGCATGTCCATCACGATAGGCTCACTCGGAGTGCTCGGTGTAGGAAGAATCCAATGATCTTCCATATGACTCGTGCGAAAAAACACCAATCTCATAGATGTTGAAGCCTCACCAAAAATAGACCCTATCATAAGGATCGGTGTAGGGAAACTAAAGCTTCCCATGAGGGATGGATACATGCCTACACCCATACTCCCAGTTGTCGGCTGAAAGTGTTCAACGATCAGGATCGAAGCTCCCGAAGATGTGGTAACAGACGAATTCTTGAATGTCGTTTGATCAATCGTGACTATCTTCCCGTTAAATGGAAAGCATACAATGCAAAATAGGGAAGAAGCAACGGCTTGCATACTGTACATCCAATTCCTACCCAGCAAGAGATTGTAGTCAAGGGGAGCATCAACCACCTTGACCTCTATCACAGCAGTCTTCCCTCCCAAATGGACCTTAAGGGAAGGAAGGATCCCGTGCGGCCTAAATGATCTCCCATCGAACGTAGTTAACATGGTCGCTGATTTAGACAGCTCAAGGGAACCTAAACCCTTCCAACATGATAAATACATCACAGAAACGGTAGTGCCTTCGTCAATAATAGTGCGCTTGACGGTCATGTGAAGACATTATACGTGAATCAAAAGAGACACATAGTAAGGCAAGCGAGGCTGAATTCCTGCGGTTTCAAATTTAATCACCGAGGAAGAATTATCATCATTCACACCAAGGGCAGAAAGCAAAGCCTTCCTTTGTGAAGGACAACTCTGAAGCACTTCCAACGCAGACATCGCACAAGGAGTGTGGCCCAAATCCTCAACAACTGAATAGCTCTGGGCGGCTCGGGCATTAGGATTGTGTCCCAAATGCTTAAGGACTCCCTTAGGAATGCGAGGTGCAACTTCAGGTTTATCCACAGGTTTCTCAATACGAAAGGAGACCCTGGTGGATCAGGTTCCTTTACCGGGCTGGGTTGTGATGAACCATAGTACTTCGCATGGGTCACAACTTTCGCAGCACGTACCATGTTAATGCAACCACGACCACTACCCTCTGGCGAATCTTGATCACCCTCCAACTGATCATGGGTCCTTGAGTTCATATTTTGATTGTGAGGTAAAGGGTTAGTTAGCACAGCTGGGCCATGTGCCAAGAATCTCGAGGCTTCATCGATACGAGAGCACAAGTAAGTGAGGTGATCGTCCTTACACAACTTGCAAGGGAATTTAACCTTATGTTTAGCTTGCTTGTCCCCCCCAGCATTACGAGCAATCTTGTCATTATTACTAGCATTCTCATTCATATTCCCACCTTTATGATTATTCTTACCCTTCTTTTTATTCCGTTCAGGCTGTTGGTTACCCTTCTGGTCCGACGATTGCACCGAAAGTACACTCGCCGTTTGGGCGGGTTGAGACGATGCCGTGGCTTGTCCAGAAGCAGATTGGTTGATTGAAAATTGACTAACTTGTTTTGCAACCGAATCTGCAGGTTTCGCACTTGCAAAACCAACAATGCCATTGGCCGAAACTAGAATGCAGAGCATTGGGAATGATCTCATATAACAAACCAGACTGAGCATAAATCAAGTCCAGTTCCTGCGCCCTAAAAATCGCTTGTTCCTCATTCTGCACTCCATATGTACAAACATCCTTCACTATATACGGCAATAACGATTTAAGGAACCATTCGAGGAGGAATTCTAGCGGTATAAAGGCTTTAATTAACCTCTTCTGTCTACGCCACTCTTGAATATGATCCGAGATATATGTGGCCTTATCCTGCCAAAATGTCGACAAGAGTTTAGTACCAACGTCATAATGTACTGGTAGCTGGAAGTGGTTAATAAAAGTCATCGCTAGGTCATTGAACAAAGCGAATGCCCCCCTAGGTAGCTCTATATACCATTTCGTGGCAGGCCCTGTAAGGGTGCGTTGAAACAGCCTTAAACGGATGGAGTCCCGGTGTAAGGAATTCAAAGAGCACCATAGGTGAAAGGTAGTAACATGTTCGCTCGGATCCTCTCCCGGTTTGCCCTCAAATTTGGGTATGTCCGAGGGAAGCTTAGTAGGGACAACTGGCCAGGCCGAGTCATGAGCTACAGGATCATTCGTCAATATCGACAAGTCAGGAAGGTTCAGCGTCGCGAGGAAAGGGAGCCTAGGGTGATGAGGTCGATGGACCGGTCCCTGATAGTTCTGATTCACATAGGTTTGATTACCACCATGGTCTTGGCCATAGTGCCCTCCTCCCGTTTGACCCATATAGGGTGGCATGGAAGCACCATAGTGTGGTGGACCTTGACTATTCGGAGCTACAAAGCCGTAATTTGGAGAGTAAGCAGGTTGTTGATACCCGCCCCCATAAGGTGAAGAACCCTGTCCATACTGCGTCCCATAATAGGGTCCATAAGTCATCGCATGAGATGTCCCATGAGACACTCTGTAAGTAGGAAGATACACTCCGGAAGTAGGAATATACATTCCGGAAGTAGGAATGTGACCTCTAGAAGTATGAACATGATCTCCCGAAACAACGGGTTGTGCATGAAGCTGAGACACTACCGGTATAGTAACCGAAGTACGCACATAACTCGTAGCAACGTTTCAGCCCGAAGGACCACATGAATGAGGTGGAGGGTGAACATTCAAAGAACTAGGGAGAGAGGACGAAGGGATCTGTGTAATTAAGTACGTACTATTTCCTATAATCACTCGTCTCGGATCTGGTATCCTAATAGGATCACTAACCCTAGACCTAGGAGGAATATGTGATGTAGCTTCCACCACCGGGATGGAAGGTGCAATGTGACTAGTGCTCCCAAACCTCTCTACATGTTAAGGAATGAGAGTGCCCCCAGGCATAGTGTTAGGCTCGAACTCAGACTCGACATGAAATGCCAAATCATGCATGGGAAAACCAAACATACCATTACTACCATAACTAGTGCTCGCGGGTTCAAAATGAGTCTCGTCATCCTCCAGCGTTCCATACTGGCGATGCGTCAATGGGGAATCAACCCTAGAGTAAGTAGGTCTATCATGAAAGGTTTATATCTCAGAAATCACAGGACCTAACTTAGTTAAGTCGGGTGAAGGATCATAGTTAGGAGTAAACTCTCCATCTTCCACATGAATGGGAGAAGGTGGTTCATGAATACCTTCTATATGGTCTCCCATGGTGTGTGAATCAATGTGCAAAGTAGTTCACCTGGACTGTCTATTTCTCTCTCCCAAAGGAGGAGTAGATGTAGAAGGCGGAAGTCCTGCTAAACGATGAGAACGGCGAGGAGCTGCACCCGAATCCACAATGACTCAAAAAATAGAAAAGACTCTCTATCTACGCAAACCCTAAGCAAGCTATCATGCATAGAGCAATCACCAATAAAATCTAAATCCAAATGCAAGAAATGAAGGGTAGGATAAGTGAGCTTTCGAATGAAGCAGGTATGTCTCACCTAGGAGAGGATTGAGACTCCCATACACAACAAGCGGAGGTACGTAACCAATTATTGTGGCCCTTGTGCTGTCCGACCCCAACCTGGCCGGGACACCTACAGAATAACCCTTGCAAAGTACCCCCTTGATATCCTAGGTAAGGCCACTAAGGTCACCTCAATATAATCAATGCTCAGGCAGACAGTCGCAGGCGGGATTGATTGTATGGGCAGGGTAGAAAAGCCCGAAACTCTCGAAAGAGCCCCCAGATACGAATAAAATCCTGGAAATATCTTTGGTGCTACTCAGTTATGACTAGGGGTCATCCCAATCAATAACCGCTCACACTGCCTCGTGCTTAACTCCCTTTTGAGAGGAGGATCCTGAGAAACACTAGTTATACCAAGGATTTCACACACTCACCTCGACAGACACATACATGTTTTTGTTTAGTGGTCTTGGAGAATTTACTCACAATGAACTATTCCAAGAGCCTAAAACCTAATCTTGTTGGTGAACCCTATCAAATAAAATAGTGTAGTTGATTTTAATTAAGCGTTGATTTTAATTGACTTTATTACTCAAAAGAGGAATATGGCTGTGCAACTAATGGTGTTATGACACAACATGAAGTAAAATGCACACCTAACAATCAATGCAAATGCATTGTGTCCATGAAAACAGGGTATGCTACTACGTGAAATGCACAATTTTCTTCAAATGATAAATGCAAGCTTTCCTATATGAAATCCTGACTAATACTCCAAAGCAAATCTAGTGCAAGTACTATGCAAAATGCAAAATGCAATGCATGATGATAAGCAAATCTTTTTGGATTTTTTGAAATAAAATGAAATATAAAAAGCAAAAGAATGATTCTACAACCCCCAGAATCTGTAAGCATAGCACTCAAGCAAAGCACTAAGGTAAAATAAATCTAATGCACTAATCCCAAAACGAAAAATTGAAAATGCAATGACAAGAACATTCTTTAAAAAAAAAATTTACCCTAAAAAAAAACGTCTCTGGTCAGAAACAAAGGTGTATACAGACTCTGGCAGTATCAAAGGAGACTCAACAATCATCAAAATTCACCCAGCAACCATTTAACTTCCTCTAAAGGGAAAAACTAAGGGCATACGCGATTGTTCATAGTAAACCCGCGTGTATACGTGACTGTGAGTTCAAAACTCGTGTACAGGAATAAAAGTGCATAAAAGTCAAGGCAAACAGACAAGTTGAGACAAACTTCACACCAATTAGACACTACCAGGCAAACATGCTCCCAGACCCAACACAGAAACAAGAGAGAAAGATCAATTCAAAGTCATTGAATGCCGATAGAAAACCCCCAAAGGACAACTACTAGGAACTCCCCAGCGGAGTTGCCAATTCTGTTATGGAGAGAAATTCTTATGGCTTGGGGTACCAAAACAGATAGCTTGACTCCAGAAATCAATCCTTTCCAATATGCAATAGAAATTAAATATCTTACACTAAAGGATCAGACCTCGTACCTTATTCTGGATGGTTGAAGTAGATCCCCATTGAGCTTTCCAACTTCAGCTTGAATTGACAGATTACTTCCTCAACAACAAGTAAACAATACAAGCATACTATATATATTGGTGTTAGATCTATTCTAGCATATATAATCAACAATGTATAAGCATTTGAAAACATCCATGGATAAAATATTCATTCAAACATACATTATTGGACAGGAAAAGATATTTCTATTAATAAAAATCAGAGATTACAATGGATAGAACCTCTGTTGGCATGTCTACGAATCGGAGAAATTGAATCCCCCACTTGGGCCTCCACCACCTCAATCCTCCATCTCTCGATAGCAAGCTCACAAGCAAAAGGCAAGCTTGGAAGAACACAAAAGTGCTCCAAGGGATAAAGGGATGCAGACTCAAGCATAAGTTCCGACAACAATGGACTATAGTTTCTTTGCTCTCAATTCTCTCATATGCCTTCAATGTACCATAGAGTTCCTTATATAGCTTTTCAAAGGGGTAATGAAAGGTCGAATCTAAGTGATCTCAAGGCATAGGGAAGGCCAAGAGTCAAGTGAGTTGGATCCATGTCAAGGAAAACTCCAAAAGGATTTGGATTATGCACACATCCCGATGTACGCGGTTTTAGGTACCAAACCCGCGTATATACGCGATTAAGGGTTTAAAAGTCGCATGTATCATTTTTCACATGTTTTTAGGGATGGTTTAGGAAACATCAAAGGACAAAAAATGGTCCAAGGGGTCCAAGGAGTCTGTAGAGGGACAGGGGAAGGCCATACAAGTGTGATTCACCTAGAGTGGTAAAATAAGCTATAACACATGTTTGACACTATACCTGTGCAGAAGTTCCTGTCCGAGCTACAAACATCAATAGTTCTGACACAAATATGGGCCATAAGTAACAATTTCATGGCACTGTCTTTCTTCCCTAAGCTGAAAAAGGCCTTTGGCCAAGCTGTGTGCAAATCCAGCGATGTAATCACAAACTTTTGGTAGGACCCGGATAATGAAGTGCCCTAACAAGGTATGCTATTTCAAATTTTTACAGATGACATATTCATAATCTGGAATATCAATAGAAAATTCATCAGGTGGGATTTCATTACCTCATGGGAAACATTTGGGATGAACTTCCATAGAGCTTTCGGTGACATCATGATTGTTAGCACTTGCTCCTTGCATGGTTCCTCCTTGAGAATTAGTCAAAATGACAATATTGTGTGGTGGCTATTATCATGCTCCCCTCTGCATGCCTTATGGGAGGCTAGGAGAGCTGCTAATTCCACCAGTGAAACTGCCACACGGTCCAATAACGATAAATGAGAAGATAAAAAGGCAGCCAATGAATTCAACATAATAGCTGTTGGGGCTCAATAAATTCTATAACATAAGAAACCCTAATCTCTAGCAAATCCCAACACTCTGTATGATTTTGGATGCCCGTTGGATGCACATATTCTATGTTGGTTGTCATTGCTTGTGTATTGGCTATTTACCTTGCTTTCTCCTTCTCAGCCCCCATAATCCTTCATCTTCACAGGTCTATAGAACAGATGAAATCTAGGATTATGTAGACTGGTTTTGCACTTTTAGTCTTTTGCAAGAGGCATTTTTTCTACTTCAAGGTTTTCATCTCTGCTTTGAGCCCAGTAGTGTCTTTGAAGTGCTTATCTACATGGATTGTTGTTGGTGGTAAATATGAGCTTTAATGTCAATTATTTAAGAAGTTGTAGAATATGATTTATTTTGCATTGTGTGACTATATATCCTGCTTCTGTCAAATGTTTAGCTAATTGATTTCGTGGTCTGTACCTTTGAGTTATATCCTTTCTTCCTAACATAGGCTAGTTGGCAGTTTATTATTTAGCACAAATCAATATTTTTGTTTTTGTTTATATTTCCTGTCGATTCTGCAGTGATATGTTCTTCAATTGTTAATTATTTTCCCTTCTTTTCCCATACACCATCCCTTCCTAGCCAACCTAGCCAACACAACCAATACAGAAAAATGGAAGAAAGAAAGAAACATGAAAAAGAAAAAGAAAAAAGAAGGATACATGCATTGTATGGAGTTTCTATCTCACACAGAACAAGATCGACTAGATTGATTGTTTACATTGTTTGATTCAGGTCAGCCAAGAAACACGGCAATGGCATCAGTGGAAACCATGCAAGAGCAATCAAACATGATTGGAATTGCCAGAAATACTAGCCTTCCTCAGAAAAGGGGCTGAGAAGATGAAATTGGTGCTGGATTAACATATAAGAAATGGCCAGGATGGCCTGTGGATAATGTATTTTGGTTGCTTGTTCCTGTTCACAAGTTTGGTGGAATTATTGGTCGCAAGGGAGAATTTGTGAAAAAGATGTGTGAAGAGACCAAATCACGAATTAAGATTCTAGAAGGAATTCAAGGCACTCCTGAATGCACTGTAAGCTTTATTTGAATCCTTGATGTTTGGTCTTCTTGTTAAATTGTGTTCTTTATTTGCTAAAATAAATGGAATACTTTATCAAAACTGCCACGTAAGAACTGTTCAGGTCTGGATGTAGATCATCTAGTCTTTCCAAGTAATGGGAACTACCAAATTGATGCTAAATCAAAGTTTATATTTGACAAACCTATCCATTATCCTACAAAGAGGATCATAGAGGTGTTATTTGATCCAATCAAGGGAATTCGAGTTTTCCATTGCATTAGATGTTTTCAAAATCCTTACATCTTCTATTGCTAAACCTTGGAGGTGTTTCCTACAATACTCTGTGTTTTTTCAAAAAAGAAGTTTCCAATCATTTCTCTTATTGTAGCTGGCATATGATAACAATTTGATTATTGTACATTCTTGCACATATGTGCTGCTTTTGCATTTAAACAATGATGGATTGTATCTTTACATAGATTGTTGGCTTCAAAATTTTGTACGTTCTAGGGTTTTTTGTTTTTCTAATTCTATGATTCAAAATATTTTATTATGATTTCGCCTTAAATAACTTCATTATTATCTCTTGTCACAGGTTATGGTTTCGGCAAAAGAAGAACCAGAAGCACCAATTTCTCTAGCTATGGATGGGATACTCAAGGTTCATAAGTGAATTATAGAAGGAGGTACAGATGGCATAGGGGAATTGGGTCGAGCTTAGTAGGGTGGTAGTGGAATGAATTCAACTCGGTTGCTTGTGGCTGGCACACAGGCTGGCAGTTTAATTGGAAGGCAAGGAGCAACAATAAAAGCAATTCAGGAAGGTTCAGGTGCTATTGTTTGTGTTCTAGGACCAAGTGCTGAACAAATCCCATTTTTTAAAGTTTTTGTCATGCAAGTGAAGTTCTGAATGGATATATTACAAGGTAGATATATATTGTCATGTCTTGGATATAAACTGGAAACATTTCACTGACTGTACTGATAAATTCTGTAGTATAAGGTGTTTTTAGATTAGTGCTTCTCAGTGTTACATGGGGAGGTGTCCCCAAGGGTAGGGGACATGCTTCCCATGCTCACGGCATGGGGATACACCAAGGGGGATGTACCCCACCTTCCATTTTGAGGGGAATGCTTCCAAAAACATAAATATTCCTACCTAAAAAGCCTTGCTCCTGCATCCATTTTGACCAATTTTGACACTGTATATTATACATTTTAACGTAATGTTTAATTCTTTTAGCCTCCTATGAGTTCTCTGCTACTACCCATCATTCACCTGTGTTGTCACCATGATATTTCTAATTTTCTGCTATGTTAGGGCTCTTGTGCTGTTGTGGTGCTGTGAAAGAGACTGTGTTTGAGTGAGTTCTGTGCACTGTCTTTTAACTTGTGTGAGCAGTGAGGCTATGTGGGCATGGCAGTGTGAGGGAGACCATGTGAGGGAGAGTTGAGACCTTCGGCCTATGACTACCGAATGCTGTGAAACATAATTCTTCCTGCTGGATGCTGTGGACTATTGGAATCATAGAAACCTTCCTGCTGGATATTTATTGTTGTGGCCACAGTTAAAAGTTAAAACTTAATACCTCAAGTATTTTCCATAGTCCCTTGTTGGATATTGTGGGTACAATGAATAGTAAATACTTAATTATTTTTTGTTGTTGGACAATAAATACCTCAAACATTTACTATTATGTGGCTGTTGGTTGTGACATTACAACTGGGAGAAAATACTCAGAACAGGGTCTAGCGCTGCTGGAAGAAAATGCTCAGAACAGGGTACTTCTAGACTTGTTATCTTGCTATTGTGATGGATATTAGCAGTTGGGTGTGCTTTTTCCAATTGGACAAGCTTAAATTGCTGTTATGTAATAGTTTTAATGGTTAACGTTTCAATTCTCATATTTTAAATCTTTTTAGTATTTGGGCAGGCCTCCTATGTTGGAGACTTCAATGTTCCATAGATTTTGTGGGGTGATTCCACATGTCCCCTTGGATGTGTTCCCTTGCTCCCAAATTTGCACATCCCAGAAACTTGGTGGAACATTGGTGTTTTTTTTCCTTGGAAATAAATCCTTGGGAAACTTTTGGTCACTTGCCCCCATTTTGATGATGTCTTTCCTGCATTTTAAAGGTTTTTTTTGGCTTTCATTTCATTTCTTGTGTTCTTCCCACACTAAAATTGTCTAATTAACTTACGATACTCAAAATCATAGTACTTCCTAGAAATTACATCTGCATTCTACAGAGTAAGTCAGGTGTTAGAAAAACTTACCTATTTCATTTTTTACCATTTCATTCTAAAGAAACCACACC
The DNA here is from genome assembly GCA_001517045.1 of Pseudotsuga menziesii. Lineage (NCBI taxonomy): Eukaryota > Viridiplantae > Streptophyta > Pinopsida > Pinales > Pinaceae > Pseudotsuga > Pseudotsuga menziesii. The sequence continues at coordinate 36,883 of LPNX010507130.1, read as the reverse complement.
CACTTGATATAATATATGTCAAACACAGTCAGAAGATTGGTTCGGTATTAGAGCTTGTCATTATTGACCACTCTTTCATTCATTTATAGATGATATTGTAGCATATTTGTTGATCTTAGTAGTAGTGTTAGATCTTGTGACATTGGCCATATCATGAAATGACAATATGTAATGTGCTAGCATGGTCATTGCCAATCAAACTTGACAACATCTAATGTTGTGAAAGTGAATATTGATTTGTTAGTGGACAATATCTTATAAAAGAAGTCTTTTAATCATGTTGAATTCCTCACCATCTAAACCATTGTTAGAGCTTAACTTCATCAACTTGTGTCTTACTAATATAAACCCAACAATTGCATAATTTTTAGTCTTAGCAGTCAACCAAACACCTCTATTGATGATCCCAAAAAATGTTACTCCACCAACTATATCTATATACATGGTTACAGTAACTATTGCTAGAGTGGTTACAGTAGAAGCTATCAGTAAAAAGTGTTACCATAAACATGCCATACATGGTTTGACAAAGATGATCTCTTTTGCAGCAAAGAGGCCAATTGAAAGAACATCAACTAATGAAAAATATACAATAGGAGATGATTGAGGAGGAAAAGCATCGAATACCAATTGCACAAGGGTTGCCATGGACAACTGATGAGCCACAAGTAAGTTCTGAATCTAAACAAATCATTTTATGCTATCAATGATGATGCTAGGCTTGAATTCCTTCATTATTTTTTGAAGTTCAACATAACATTCAAAGTGTCTCTCCTTATATTTTTATCATATTCTAAAGTGTTGATTTGTCAAATTGTAGGTCTTTCCAAAGCCCCTAGTCAAAGAGAACACTAAGCCATTGAATGTCAAGCTTCACACAGAGTCTAGATCAGTTGAAAGAGCCAAATTTGATCACTTAGTATGCTTGAATTCTAGTCCCTAAATCTAAGTCATTTTGCAGAATCAAAAGTTCATCTTCAGTAAGATAAACATTTGTTTCAGTTCCTAACATTTATTGTGATACCTCAAATAGATGGAAGAAAAATTCTACTATCTCATGCAACAAAGGTCAGAAGAAGAGCGACTCTGGAAGGTATAACTTCCGTTGCATTTGAAGTTTCTTTTAGTTAAATATTTTTGGTTGTTTTGGTATGAATTAAATATCTCCCAAAGCATAGTGAGAATCTCCCAAAGCACAGTGAGAATGTGGATGGCTAGCAAGCATGAGTTAATTTTCAGCCTTGAATTTTTCCTCCTCAATAGGAAACCATGATATAAACTGTTTTGATATAGATTTATTCATTTTTGTTACAAATTGACTTGAGTATCATAAATAGCTAGCTGAAGATGAAGAAATTAAGAGATTGCAAAAATAGATGATTCCATATGCTCAACTCATGCCCTTTTTTGATCGTCCATTGGTACCAAAGAAGTATGTTCTCCTTCTTAACCTTTTTTTCTATGGTTTAAAACATGATGCAAAATATATAGTTTTTCTATACTAAACCAAAATTGTGGCAGGTCTTGAAAATTCAAAGTCCCCAACGATCCCAAAGGAGCCTAAATTCCACAGTTATCACCATCATATAAAATGCTTATAATGAAAGGGCATGCACACTACAGGTTCAGGTTTCACAATGATAATAGCTGACAAAGAAATCATGAATTAGGCCAAAAGGGAGTGTTGTTGAAGTAACTTGTACTAGTAGGCAGGGAGTGTCATTGAAGTAACTTGTACTAGTAGGAATTATTGCAGAGTTGTATATGTTATATGTATTACAACATCTACTAACATATGCTGGTAGTTGTTATTGTACTAGCCTTTGGAATAGCAGGCTAGTATCTAGAGCTTATATGCACTCACAACTTATTGCTATCAGGCTAGTATTCCAGTTGGAAATGGTTATGTGGTCAAGTTACTCAGAGAACAATAACTCTTGCATAACGTGGAGGACCCAAAGCAACCTAATAATGAGCCCCTATACATAGAACCTGATTGGGAACTTATATGATCTTGGTTTTTGATAAGCCACCAATGAAAGAGGCTGTTGTAATAGTTAAAAACATGCATGAGGGATTCAAGACCATGTATTTTGATGGTGCACGTTCCCAATTTGGTGTAGGTGTTGGGGTAATTTTTGTTTCACCAATTATAACTCCTTTTCATAATCATTTTGCTTAAAATTTGATGCATCTAACAATGTGACTGAATATGAGGCCTTGCTTTTGGGTTTGAAACAAGTAAAGGATATCAATATTAAAACATTAAAAAGTCAAAGGAGATTCAGAATTTCAGATTTGATTGTGAATCAAGTACGGAACCAATGTGAAGCAAAATATTCTCATTTGAAGCAATATTGACATGTTGTATCATGTATGGTATGAGATCAAGGCATTTGATGCTTTTGACATAGTTTCTATCTCGCAAAATGAAAATCATTAATTAACAAGTAGATGCTATGATAGGTTCAAATGTGGGATTTGAACCATGCACAACAGAGTCCTTTTCAAAGTACCATGTGGAGGTTAGGTTTTGACCATCCATTCCTGAAAATTTCGGAAACTAGCATCTATTTGAAGATGATAGGTATTGTGAATTTTTTGAATAGTCTAAATGCAACTGCCTCTCACTAGATTGATCAGGGATAAGAAAACAGTGACCTAGAGCAACAAATGGTACAACTGAAAAGTAATAAAATCCCTATATGTTTGGTACCTTTGGAAAAATTCTTGATGCTTTTGTTGCTTTTAAAGGTTCAAAGGTCACTGATAAGGATGAGCAGGTCATTGAAATCAATATGGGTTCTAAGGAAAGTCCAAGACCAGTGAATATTGATCAAGTATGCACTCTAGAATGGAAAAATATTGAGGAGTTTATCTGTGATTATAAAGATGTTTTTGCATGGTCATATGATGAGCTAAAAACCTACAGTACTGAGGTTATCAAGCATAAAAATCCTTTGAAAGAACAAGCCAAACCTTTCAGGAAGACATAAAGGCAAATGAATCCCAAGTTGGCTCCCATGATACAAAAAGAGTTGCAGAAGTTGTTCAAAGTAGAAATCATCACTCCTGCTTATTACTCATAGTGGGCATCCAATGTTGTACTAGTCCATAAGAATGATGAGATTATAATTTGCAATATTTTGAAATTTGAACCTCGCATCCTCGAAAGATAACTATATTTTTCCAAGCATGGAATATGTGTTACAGTTACAAGTGCTGGAATGATGTCCATGTTGGATGGATTCTCAAGGTACAACCAGGTGCTGGTTGATGAAAATGACTGATACAAGACAACATTCACCATCCTTATGGAACATATTCCCATGTATATGCACCTTTTGGATTGTTAAATGCTGGGACCAGATTCCAAAGAGCCATATGCTTTCTCTGATTTCCTTAATAAAGTTATCATGGTTTACCAAGATGATTTGACAGTTTATTCCAAGTGCAGGGGATACCATTTCATGCACCTGAGGAAGAGCTTTGACAAACATAGATCCTTTGGAATCTCACTTAACCCCAAGAAGTCTATTTTTTGGGGTAGTCGAAGGAAAATTATTGGGGCATCTGGTGTCCAAAAGACAAGGTAAAAATAGATCCAGCAAGAGTGCAATCTTAAAAGAGATTCAATTACCCAAAAGTAAGAAGGGTATCCAGTCCTTTGGGAGCATAAATTTCCTACTAATATTTGTGCCCATTTTCGTTGAAAGCACTTATGCCATCTCAAGTATGCTAAAAAAAGGACATGAAAAGGGGGAAACCAAGGAAACAATGTAAATTCAACAACCTTTGGTTGGGCCCTTCCCAAATAAAGTGAAAAAGCAGGGAAGAACAATTTTCATCTGACTAATCTAGATGGAGAAGAAAAACATTTGCCAGTCAATGCGCAATTACTAGAGTATTACTTTCAGCAACCCTAAAGGGCCACAAAAAAGAGAAAAGAAAAAAAAGAAAAAAAGGAAGAGAAAAAGAAAATGATGAGTTCTGTCTGTTTTGGGTAATGGTGTAGGCTAGTGCCAAATTTTTATTTTTACTAGGAATTTTTTTCATTGCATTGATTTCAATTATATCTTACATTTTACGATTTTTGCAAGTCATTTCATTCTTAATACATTGTTCCGCATTCACATGAGTAGTACCAAATTTGGGAGGTTGTTTTATCTTGTTTTTTGTCATAGGCTAGATTATTTTGTCATTCTAAAAATTGGGCATGCATGAATATTTATGATTCACAGAGTAAAATCAGAGTTGGGACACATTTATCTTAGGTCAAAGTCTGGATAAGGCTTGGGATTTTTGTGTGTGTCAGTACAAGTATATCTCTGGGGAAATTAAGGGTATGTATTTGTCAGGATTTAGGAAATCTTATGCATCAATCACAATCCCAGCATGTGTCTCCTAAGGTCAAGTTTTGTGCATCGAAGACCTTATCCAACCTTAGGGATATGATACTAACAAGAGTGATTGACTTTTTAGAGAAAAACATCATTGAATACCATTGGGATCTCAACATCCCACAGGGGCATGTTCTCCCCTTGTGGAGCCACTGTTAAAAAACACTTCACCTCGATCGAGGGAGATGGAGATCATCAAAATTAAAAACAAGAAAGAATTTAAAGAAGCAAGAAAGGAGCTAGAGATGGATTTATCAAAAGGCGTTTCCTTGACTGACCTTGGTTAAGGAAAGTATGCAGTGGATATTCTAAAGAGATTCAAAATGTTGGACTGTAAGGAGATAGCCACACCTATGGAATCTAACTTGAAGCTACTGTGTGAAGATTCATCATATTTGGTTGATGCCACGATGTATCTTCATATGATTGGATCATTGATGCATTAATTGCAGTGAAGATATCATTTTGGACAGACTGGAGATAGAATTGAAGGTATTTGTTTTCGACTTTGGATTTACCTGAGAAATATGATGATGTGATCCTCACGAGGAGAGTCATTTATAATGGGATCTACAAAAAATATACGAATTTAAACTTGAACAGAAGAAGTTCAATGGTAGGCTTGAGTATTACTAAAATACTACTCAAGGACAGACTTGAATGACTAAATTTTACTTGCAAGAGAACCATGTTATGAAGCCTAATACTATTAAACTTCTCGAGTCTTATTTTGGTCTAGGTGTTCCATGTACCCTTGTTGGTTAGTGGTGATCAATGTATATGAATTTGAGGTTGTGTTTTAGGTAAAAATAGATTCTACATTGTACTTTTTTGTTGTAGCATTGATGATTTGAGCTACATTACCTTCATGCAGCTTATTTTAAGATTGATGGTTTGATATTTATCTCTTACATTGTCTCTTTCTTGCATGTGATAGCAAATGACGCTGGAATTTGAGAAAGCTAGGCCTAGGAGCTATCTCTTCACAGAGATAGTTTCCTAACATTAAATGATAAATAACTAATTTGAAAACACTTCCACTAATCAAGAATGGGCTCATTTGAGTACATGAAACCATGTTGGTGTTTAGCACGAATATCTTGATAATTTTTTATGGTTTGTTTATTGCTTTTGTTTGAAGCATTTTGTTGGAGGCCAAGATTGAGCATAATGTATGATTCTATCAGTTTATCAGTTTGTCAAGATTCAGGTCCCCACATGTCCACGAGACCATTAAGGGATGAGATAACAAGTGGAGTCCCCACTTTCCCTGACTTTAGTCAGTGCAGTTGTGTTTCATTGACACCTTCCAATTGTTACTTATGAGTCTACATGTTCTATTGATCATGATGTGATTCATGTTATTTGACTAATGTTGTTGTTCCTCTATTTTGACAATATTCTATAAATCAACGAAAGATTCACCCGTTTTTACAATTTTTTATAATGAAGTTAAATATTCGCCAAGATTTTACAATATCTTATAATTTAGTGAAAGATTCGTCAAGAGCTTACAACAATATAATAAAATGAAAGATTCACCAAGATTTTACAACATTGTATAATAAAATGAAAGATTCACCAAATTTTTTATATATACATATTATATTATTGATAAAATTGCCTTCAAATTTTCCTATATATCGGAGAGATTCGCCCATTTTTTATACATACAAATCTAGGGGGTTTCTTAAAATCATCCCTGGGGCTTGCTTGAGCCCATACAATGATTTCTTTAACCCGCACACTAAATATGGATTAGAAACAAGCCCTTCAAGTTGCTGCATGTAAATCTCTTCAGTGAGATCTCCATTTAGGAAAGCACATTTTACATCCATGTGATGTACTTCCCACTGCTTCGAAGCTGCACTGGCTAGAGCTAGCCTTATGGAGTCCATCTTTGCCACTGGTGCAAAGGTTTCATTGTAGTCAATACCATGTACTTGTGAGTAGCCCTTGGCTACCAATATTGCCTTAAATTTCAAAGGTGAACCATCATTAGCAAACTTAGTCTTGAAGACCCACTTATATTGAAGTAGCTTCCTCCCTGGGGGAAGATCAACCAGTTCCCAAGTGTTGTTATTCTAGAGCGAGATGAATTCTTATTTCATGGTTGTTTTCCATCTTGGATCACGTGCTGAATATTCATATGTATGTGGATCTGATTCAGCCATCAGATAGCACTTCTAAGCAAATAGAGGATCTTTCACACAAAGGGCACTCTCAAATTGAGATCTATTCCTCCTAGTGTCATTAGGATTTCCAGCTAGTTCCGCAGCTGCATGAATGGTATTTGCTGCCCATTTTGGTCATGTAGGACTATTAGGATATACAATCAAACCATCATTATCAGACATATCAAAATCAGAAAATTCATTAGTCTCTTCACTTACAATCAATGGTTCTGGTGATGAAGAGGACTCTCCAACTTCAATTGTTGCTAAAGGCTCTTCTTCGAATTGAACACTTATTTCAATGAAATATTTGTTAGTGCTCAAGTTTATCAGATTGTACCCTTTTGAATATTCATAATACCCAACAAATAGGCACTCCTGGCTTTAGGGTTGCAAAGCCTTCCTCTTTTCAGTTTGAATTCTAGTCCAAGCCTTTGAGCCAAAAATCCTGAAATGTGTCACATATGGCTTGTTCCCACTCCAAGCTTCAAAAAAAGTAATACCATAAAGCTACTTATGAGGCACCCTATTATGGATGTAGGATGCATAGTTTATAGCCTCGGACCAAAACTTTGGTGACAAAGTCTTAGCCTCCATCATGCAGGTTGCCATCACTTTCAGTGATCTGTTCTTTTTCTCAGCAACACCATTTTGCTGTGGTGTGTAAGGGATCGAATGCTGCATCTGGATACCTACATCTTTGAAATACTAAATGAACTCAAACTTGACATACTCACCACCATTGTCAGATCTGAGGATCTTGAGTTTCCTTCCAGACTGGTTTTCAACCAAGGCTCTAAAGAATTTGAAGAGGTCAAAAACTTCAGACTTATGCTTTAGGAAGTGAACCCAACAATACTTGGAAAATTCATCTATGAAGGCGAGTGCATATTTGGCTTGAATAATGGAAAAATGAGGGAATGGACCATAAATATCACTCTGGATCAACTCAAGAGGTGCAGAGGTTCTCTCATGACTAGCTCTCTCATACTTGTGCTCTAGGTATTTTCCTAGGATACAACCTTGACAGACTCCCTTAAAAAGCTTGATCTTTGGTAGCCCTATGACCATATATTTTTCTCTCAAATTAGAAAGATACTTGTAGTTAAGATAGCCAAATATTTCATGCCAAGTCTTGCTTGCTTCATTAACATGAATCAGAAGAGCAGAGGGGTTTGAGTAGGGTAGAAAATGGGAAAAATTGTATACCTCCGAAGTGTGATCAACAACACCTTTTGCTATGACTTTACCATTCGAAATCTCAGTGATTTCAACATCATCAGGGGAGAACATGACATTATTTGGAGACCCAGTATGAGTCATCTAATACACTGACAAGAGATTAGAGGCAAGACCTGGAACATACAACACATTATTGAAATTACCATGGTCAAGATCAATCCTACCCTTCCCCAAGCTGTCAGCGAGAGAGTCATCTCCCAAAACTATTGGTGGACCTTTCGACATGTCAAGAGAGGAGAATGTCTCCTTTTTCAAAACCATATGTCTAGAAGCTCCAGAATCTATGATGAAGCTAGGTGAGCTTGATGTGCCAGCAACCAAGGCATGTACTCTCTCTCTATCTTCTGAATTTGATCCTCCTCTCTTCTTTGAGCAATCAGGAAGGGATATGTTATTCTTCTCCAGGAGGAGTTGGGTCAACATGTCAATTTGCTTCTTCATACAAGAGATCTCAGGATGATATCCCTTACTATAGTATGCACACTTTCTCATTTCTCCTTTATTCTTCTTCTTCTAGGAGTTCTTCTTGGATCCTTGGGGCTCCTCTTGAGACTTTGACTTGTCTCTCTTTTGATCAGGTAGAGTTTTAGCTTTTTTCTTGCTTTTTGAATCCACCCTTGAATCTCTAGCAACCAAAGCTTGGTCTTTGGAAGGTTTGATGGTGCCCATCATCACCAACTTATCTTGCTTCTGTGTGAGGGATTCCATGAACTCTGCAAGCTTAGGCATCTTCCAAGATCGTGCTATCAACTTGGTGGCATGGAAGGTTGAAAAAAACACTGAATATTCAGGACCAAGCTTAGAGATTATGGCCAAGACTAGTTTCTCTTCCTTCTTTTCGATCCCACACTGTTTTAGCTGCAAAACAAGGGCCTTAAACTTGGAAAAGTAGAGTTGCAATGATTTGAAGCTAATGGGACTCAAGGATATCATCTCATTCTCGATTTGATGTCCTCTCCTCTCATATAGCTTTCCAAAAATCTCTACAAGCTTCTCCCACGCTTCATTAGGCAATGTCAATTCATCAAGATGGAAGAGGAGGTCTCTTGAAATGCTCAGACACAAAAGACCATAGGCCTCATCCCTCCTATTGTTCCATTTAATTTTCTCTGCAGCTGCATTGGGATCTGCCTCAGTTTCCATGGTCACCCTATATAGACCTTTTTCTCTCAATAATATCTCCATCTCAGCTTTCCACTCAAAGAAATTGAATGGAGTCAAGATGATCTTCTGAGATTGGTCCATAGCTCAGTAACTGTGCCCTCTAGTCAGCAGAATGCGCTCCCAGTCAAGATGTCGAACCTGAAATAAAAATATGAAAGGAGATAAATCGATCTACAAAGGCTCTGATACCATGTGGAAATTTATCCCAAGAGATAGAACAATAACACTCACAAAATTGGTAATCAAACATGCAAAATTCACACCAAAGGAGACTGAAATTGGAGCACAACGCTAATCTGTATTTAGTAAGTGTACAATAGCCAAACTTGTAAATTAATAGGCTTCTCAAATATATAATTACATGAGAGGTTATAATGCATAAGGATTCTATTCGAAATAGTAAAAAAGCAAGCTTACCCAAACTAGTCAAATCCCCCATAGGTGCATAAAGCAGTTTCCAAATCTATGAAGATGCTCACGAATTTGCTAAGTCAAGTGGGAAAGATAAAGAGGGATGGCAAGACAACTCATACATGCTTTTAATTGGAGAAAAATAGGGAGAACGATGTGGGAAAAAAACAAGGCAGTTACACCTAGATTAGCTTTTCCTTTTTCCTTAAAATAGCTATAAATCAAGGCAGCTTTCAGAAAAAGCAGATATGCACTTTAAGGAACTAGGAATAAAGCAAACTTGCTAAAATTGGTTTCCAGGATGTTTCCCAAGTGCTCCATGACTCAATTTTATCATGTGTTGACTTCCAAGACACGTGGAAGGCAACTAACATATAATGGAATCTAGGAATCTAGATCATAAGACAAAAATGATTAATTAATGTCAAATGTAGGGAACTATGTGTTGATTATTCTAACACACTTTTCTCTCAACCTATTTTCCATAATTACAAAATATTTATCCCTTCAAATCCTCACAAATCCTCTCACAAATCCTTAATATATTTGAAAATAAATTCCATCCATATCTTCATGATTTTCCTCCTTTGAATAGGCTTGAATAATTATCTTCAAATCTCCTCCAAATCTCCACATGTAGGAGAAAATATTTGAGAGGGTTGAATAATTCTTTTGTTAAAAACATCACATATTCCTACACATTACAAAACTCATCCAATTTTGAGATATAAATGAAAACATGCTAATTGTCTAATATTTAATCTTAAATTCTCTTAAAATACTTAAAAATAAATAAACTAGAAAATAACAAGGTAACCCACATTTATTTATGAAAATGGTATAAGGAATGGTTAATGGAGTGATGAATAACTATAAGTGTGATGAATAGTAAAGGGAAAATAGGATGAAAATCCGACATTTGGGTGACCAATTACTCCCCCCAGCTGAACTTGTTGCATGTCCTTATGCAACTGTACATAAAAAAAAATTAACTTTGGATTTGCATGACGATGGTTTTAATAATAAATCATTCCATGATGTGAAATACATGAGTAGCAATAGATTTTACTTATGGTTGGTTCTTTTGTGAAACCATGAATATGACAAATGTTGGTTCTTGTGTGACAACCATGAAGATGACAAATGTCGGTTCTTGTGTAAACAACATTCATTTGTTTTTATGGCTGTAATACATACGATTTAGAAGTATACATACACTGGAAATGATAACTCATCAATGTACATTAGAAATCCTTTACTTCATGTAATGAATCATGTGAAAAATAGATCAAATTGTAACAAAGTATAATTTGGAAGAGACATATTAGTCAATGGTAAATAGAATCAAATGGTAATGAATCTACAACCCCCCCTCCCCCCATCTGAAGATGTGTTAAGTTTATGAAAATGAGTAAGGTAATGTAACATGGTGAGGGAATTTTCCAAATTCATTCATTTTATAGCATTTAAAGAATTACATGGTTAAAGATTAGAAAACAACATACCTCTACTTACCCAAAAAGCTGATGAACTGTGCAATCAAGATGTGGATGATGTTGCTGTTGGATCACAGACTATGAAGTGAAGGAACTTGCATTGCTGCTTGGTTGAACGAAGTAAAAGATGAAGTTGAAAGTGGAACTGTGGTACTCTCATATGGCTGGAAGTATGCTGTAAACTATTGATGGTGGCACGAAAAGTATATAGTCTTCACCTACTACAAAACCTACGGTACGATTCTTACCATGCAAATAAATGTGTCTATCTCGAGCATGGAAAGAAGTCATTGGATTACTAACCATTGATGGATGTTGTTAACCAATGCGAGGAAACTCACCATTGAAATCAATGAGTGCCAAGTTACCTAACTACATCGTGCGAAGTGCTAATAAATGAGTTGATGTCGAGCCACTTGCAAGATCTAATGATCAAGGGACATTGATGTATTTTGATGATTTTTAGCGAGAGAACTTGTCATTAAGACATACAAGCCTCAAGGTACTAAAATGAATTCTAGACTCTATCCTAGATAAGGTGCTGAGTGTTAGCACCTGTGCTAAAATTTAAGGATTTTTACAGATGCATCCACGCTAATTCCCTTGCAAAAGGATAAGCCAGTCAAAGTGATGAGTAAGGATAAATGGTGACATGAATGAATGAATTTGATACATAGCAGAGGAAAACAAAGGTTGCAGGAGATTTTTCCAAGGGAAGATGCACGTTTTTGATGTTGGTGGAAGAAGGTTAAAGGTCATGCAGGATCAACTGTCAAATGAATAGGAAGAAGCAGATCATCGCTTGAGGGATCTTTTTTGAATGGTGAGAGCTTGATCTTCAATTGCTCCCATCTTCTTCTTCTCTTCTTATTAGTAGAGCTGAAAGTAATCACTTACTTCTGGCATACATTCTTCTTCTACCGCTTCAAGTTGTTCTGCATTCTAGATCTTCACATTCTTCAACTATTTTATCAAAGCCATCTTCTGATTTAAGTTCTTATCTTCAAATAACTTGATCAAGGAATCAAACATCTTCGGTGTATTTATGGAAGACACTTGTGGTATAAGTTGATTTGTGATCAACAATGATCTTCTTGGCCTTGATCAAGTTCTTCTTATGTAAGACCTTGATCCTCATCTTCGTATGGAACTGGAACCTCTCTACTCATGTAGGTGTCCAATTCATTTTCTTCAGAGAGATCAAATACTTTCATGCTAAGAAGTTGTCAATTGATGTGATATATCACTTTGAAATAAGAACCTCAAATGCAAATAGCAAAAGATTAAATCTTACCGATTTGAGGTGTCCGTCCTGCTTCCGGAGCTGGCTGATCTAGGGTTTGTCAGAGAAACCCTAATTTTCAAAACTTGGAATATTTTAGATCTTATTGGATAGAAATATAGATATATTCAAATGGATCTATCCAATGTACTCCTTTTCTGAAAACAGTGGAGGGAAGCTCCCGGAACAGGAAGCCCTAGTTTTCCAATTTCTTCTGCAGAAATGCCTGTTACTGTTTCTGTGATATATCCGAAATTAATGCTCCTCTATATCTGAAATTTCTCACTGAGGTAAAATTGCATGTCCCTAATCCAACACAATATGTTTCATCAGAATTGGTTTCACCAATTGGGATTTATGATCATTTTACCAAGGTGACCTGTTACAGGACTGTTCAGAACAATGAAGTTGTACAGAATGCCACATGTCATAGGTTCATCTTCAGGTTCTAAAATTCAGACCACAAAAATTAAAGTCTGTTATATTTCTGGAACATATTCAATAATTCCATTTGGACCTCTGTAGCCTACGCTATAGTAATTCTCCCCAGGTGTCCTGTTTAGGGATGAAGTCTGGAAGAGGCTAGAACCCTAACTTGGAGGGGTCATATCTCCCAGAATATAGCGAATATGAGGCTGAATTTTGGACATAGTGTAAATAATGATTGTATATTCGGCGTCAGAAATTGTCAACTCCTTAGCCTTCGCCAATATCAGGATATAGCGAATGTACCAAAACTTAGCAGTTTTAGTATTTAGGGTTTTTCCAGATCGGGGTCAAACTAGGGTTTGACTTTCTTGGAGTTTCACCCAACCAAATTTCTTGATCCAGGTCTCTAAACTTTGATTTTGATGAGGAGAAAAATCCTATTCTGGGCTCACTCAAAAATTCTTCTTCTGTAGAAAGCCCTAATTTTCCGCACCAAAACTGAAAATGCTCGGAATCGAATTCCGCTTCGACAGAAAGATGTGCCCTTCAATGGAGAGTCAATCTAGCCTTATTTTGCTAATCGATCATGGATAGAGACCCAAAAAATAATAAGCCCTAGATTCTTTAGCTGCACAATGTCTTCTTTCAGGGTGGCTTTGATACCATGTTAAATTTTCATATGCTTAGCTAAGACATCGGTATTTCATTTCATTTTTATAACAAAAGCATATAAACAGGATCAATGAAAGATAGACAAGCACAACCATACAAAAGGAACACAAATATTTATCCTGGGAAAACCCAGCAAAATCTTCCTCAATATAGATGTCCCAAAAAGATAAAAGATAAAACCAGTAAGGATATCAAAGCCTGATCCTCCTCCTTCTCCAGCTACTTCTCTTCTCCACTAATGCGCTACACAAGTGAGAGTGTGTGTGTCTCAAATGAGGAGCACCACACCTCTATTTATATTCATCCGTTCACTTGAATTAACTCATCCGACATGTAGGCTCGAGTTAATCATGTAGGCTTGAGTTACACATGTAGGCTCAGTAACCACACTTGGGTGCTAATGACCCACCTTTACAAATAGAGGGGACAAACTCATGACTCTTATTATTTCTTCCGATTAGAAGCATCGGGGTACAAGATAATACAAGTGGTTCTCCTAGTAGGACCATTGAGGACCACAAAAGATACATATAGAATATTCTTCAAAGTTACAATATTTCAACACTCCCCCTTAACGAGAAGGGTATTCTACAACAACATCAACAACAACAATAGTAGGAGAGGACATCATCAACATCATCAGGGTAACACATCTATAAATCATTGGAATCTTTTCAACATCATATAGTCTCCGTCTTTAATATTTGACGACAGAAACTCTTTAATCAACATCAACATCTTTTGACCTTTTGATCAGCAACATCTTCAACACTTTGATCTTTCGATCAGCAACATATTTAGCACTTAGACCTTTCAATCATCACCAATATCTTCAGCATTTTGATCAGCAATATCTTCAGCACTTTGATCTTTCGATCGGCAAAGACATCTTCAACATTTTGACCTTTCGATCAGCAACATCATCACATTCTGATTAGTAACATCGTGATCAACACCATCATCATACTTCAACTCTCGAACAGAATCATCATCATCATATTCTGATCTTTTGATCAGTATGTCGTCATCATCACATACTGATCATCGTCATCGTCACACTCTGATCTTTCGATCAGTACATCATCATCATACTCTGATATTTTGATCACTACATCATCATCATCATAAAAACATCGTCATCATGAAAACATCAACATCATCAAAACATCATTATGATCAAAACATTCAACATCATCAAATTTAACATCAAAATATCATCATCATCACACTCTGATCTTTCGATCAGTACATCATCATCATCATAAAATCATTATCATCAAAACATCAACATCATCGAAACATCAACATCATCATCATCAAAAACATCAACATGATCCTTCCTTTCGGAATTACGGGATCAACATGTCTGTGGTACTCAGACGATCCTTCCTGTCAGAATTACGGGATTTAGGTCTTTACGGAGTTACTAACGATCCTTCCTTTCAGAATTACGGGATCAACACATTTGTGGAGCTCTGACGATCCTTCCTTTCGGAATTACGGGATCAAGTATTTACGGAGCTACTAACGATCCTTCCTTTCGGAATTACGAGATTTAGGTCTTTATGGAGTTGCTAACAACCCTTCCTTTCAGAATTACGGGATCAACACATTTGTGGAACTCAGACAATCCTTCCTATTGGAATTACGGGATCAACACATCTGTGGAACTCAAACAATCATTCCTATTGGAATTACGGGATCAAGTCTTTACAGAGCTACCAACGATCCTTCCTTTCCGAATTACGGGATTTAGGTCTTTATGGAGTTACTAATGATCCTTCCTTTCGGAATTACGGGATCAACACATATGTGGAACTCAGACAATCCTTCCTATTGGAATTACAGGATCAAGTCAATGATCCTTCCTTTCGAAATTACAGGATTCAGGTCTTTACGGAGTTACTAATGATCCTTCCTTTCGGAATTACGGGATCAACACATATGTGGAACTCAGACAATCCTTCCTCTAGGAATTACGGGATCAACACACATTCTAGAGTACCAAAGTCACTGGATCCATTCTGAACCGAAGTTCAAGGATGATACAATCCTACCACATTCACAGGGACCGAGATCTCCGGATACATTTTGAACCGAGGTTTAGGGATGATGCAATCCTACCACTTTCACGGGGGCCAAGACCTCCGGATACATTTTGAACGAGGTTCAGGGATGATGCAATCCACTAATTTCACGGGGGCCGAGACCTCTGGATACATTTTGAACCGAAGTTCAAGGATGATGCAATCCCACCACATTCACGGGGGCCGAGACCTCCAGATACATTTTGAACCGAAGTTCAAGGATGATGCAATCCCACCACATTCACGAAGACCGAAGTCACCGGATCTATTTTGGACAGATGTCCTAGGATGATACAATCCCTCTTCATTCTCGAGGACTGAGGTCACCGGATCACTTTTGGACAGATGTCTTGGGATGATACAATCCCTCTTCATTCTCGAGGACCGAGGTCACCGGATCACTTTTGGACAGATGTCCCGGGATGATACAATCCCTCTTCATTCTTGAGGACCAAGGTCATCAGATCACTTTAGGGCAGATGCCCAGGGATGATACAATCCCACTACAACATCACTACTCCCCCTTTCGAGGAAGGTTCTTCTGAACCTCACCAAGCTTGTCTCGAAAGTGTTTGAACTTTACTCAAGACAAAGGCTTCATTAGCACATCAACAACCAAACCATCATCATCTACATCTTCAGTATGTGAATACTGAACTATCACCATCTGTATCTCCAGTATGTGAATACTGAACTATCACCATCTGTATCTCCAGTATGTGAATACTGAAAGCATCATCATCTATATCTTTAGTATAGAAATACTGAAAGAATCATCATCTCTATATTAAGTATAGAAATACAGAATCACCATTATATGCATCTACAGTATGTAAATACTGAAACATCATCTATATCTTCAGTATGGGAATACTTAAACATCATCATCTGCATCTTATCTCGTATGTAGAAATACCGGATTTCTATGTGTTACGACGGAACACAGGGTTCTCTGTCATCACAACTCTGGTTATCACATAGAATCATTGTAGTATCCATATTTAGTTCAAAGAGACCTAATATCAGCTTCCAAAGCCATATGGCTTCACAACTTAGTAGAGCAATCTGTTATGTATCTTGCTTCAGCCATGCTACGAGCAACATTAGACTGTTTCCTGGTAAACCATGAACTCGTAGTAGACCCCAAACAAAAGCATCTACCTAATGTGCTTTTCCTGTCTGAGATACTTCCAGCCCAATCTGCATCTATGTAGCCATACAATCTATACTCATGGCTACCATCATAATATAAACCAAAGTCTATAGTCCCTTTCAGATATCTCATCACATGTTTTGCAGTTACTGGGTGAACCCGTCTTGGTTGAACAAGATATTGATTTAAGGTGTTCAAAGCAAAACAAATTTCTGGTCTGGTATTTGTTAAGTACATCAATGACCCAATGA
Organism: Pseudotsuga menziesii; assembly: GCA_001517045.1. Taxonomy (NCBI): domain Eukaryota; kingdom Viridiplantae; phylum Streptophyta; class Pinopsida; order Pinales; family Pinaceae; genus Pseudotsuga; species Pseudotsuga menziesii. The sequence goes on along the minus strand of LPNX010507130.1, from coordinate 20,122 downwards.
TCTATCTGTAATGAGTCATATCCATTAACTCTGATGAGTCATTAGCTAACAGCTTCAGGTTGGAGTCCATGGGTGTGGCCATGGCTTTGCATTCCAACATATTGAGTCTCTTCAATATCTCTACCGCATACTTTCCTTGGTTGAGAAATATTTATTTTGAACTTTTCCATACTTCCATACCTAGGAAATAATGCATTAACCCAAGGTCTTTCATCTCAAATTCTTCTGCTAGTTTCTTCTTGCTTTCCATGGCCTGTTTCTCATTTCTTGTCAAGGATAAGTCATCCACATATAATAACAGGATGACAAGTTCATCTTCTACAACCTTGAGATAAAGGTTAGGATCAGCTTTACTCTTGGTAAATCCCATGCTTGACAAGAAACTATCTATTCTTCCATACCAATCTATGGGAGCTTGCTTCAGGCCATAGAGGGCCTTCTTCAACTTGCATAGGTGATTCCATCTAGCTTCAACTTCAAATCCTCATGACTATTTGATGAAAAAAACTCTTTCTCAATCATACCATTAAGGAAGGCTTGTCTTTACTTCACCATGGAAGAAACTACCATGATAGTTCTGAAGGAAGTGTACCTTACTTCCTGGAGTAAGTGTATCTTCAGAATTAATTCCCTCTTTCTGAAAGAAACCTCTGGCCACAAATCTTGCTTTATACTTCTCGATACTTTAGTCAGCTGCATGCTCTATTTTGTATATCCATTTGGAGGATACAATACTCCTTCCTTCTAGTTTGGGAACTATATCCCATACATCATTCTAGTATTCTTTCATCATGAGTTCATCTTGTCAAATAATCAACATATCCTAGTCTTCTACATTCAACTTTGAAGGTTGGAACCCACTTTACTCTTGGTAAAGTCTCGATCCATCAAGAAGTTGTCCATCATGTTGTATCATGTCGAACTCAGATATATTTTTTAGTCACTCCCCTTGAAGTGGAGTATTATCTTCCTTCTTCATTCTGTACAGGTGGTTCTATGCTTGATATATACTGGTCAATAGAGTATGTCATGTCATAGTCTATTCTTTCTGAGGCAAATCATGGACCTTTCTTTGTACACTTGTTCTTGTAGATCCATATGGAGGATACTATGTACTTCCCTTTATGTCTCAAAATCATATCGTATACATCATTCCCCATGATCAACTGTTATTATTTGATCATAGTTTCTTTTATAGCATTCTTTTCTTCATCTTGAGTTATCTCTCATACCCATGGTGGTATTCATACTTTGAGGTGGATCTACCGCTTTCTGAAGCTCTTTCTTCCGTCATGGTGTCTCTGACCCTGGGAGCTTCAGATTCATGTTTATTGAATTGTCATCACTTATTCTTCGGAACAAGTCTCATCCTTCTTTTCTTGTAGGAGGTTGTACAGGGCCTTTCCTACAATTCAAATGCACCAGTTACATGGTTAGAACTATTTCATGAAACATATGCATAATGACAAATTCTTATGCATCATCCAACTATTTAGCCAATACAACATTCATCCATATCTCACAGAAACTTTCTAGATTCCTTCCATCTCTACCATGACATCATTGAGATTGTGCACTAATCCAATATGTCAGCAAAGAGGTTTGATAAGTAGCACTGGAGAGTTGTATAGCGCCATGAGCTACTTACCCATCACATGCATATTAGTAGTATTAATGTAAACAATCTATCATGCATAACACATCAACTAAATATAATCAAATGTATAACAAAACAATATCATGAAATGGCAACTAAATACTTATCTTTTATTTGTTTCGTGGGTAGACTCCATCTTGATTATTCTGCTTTATCATATTCTTCATTCATGAAATCATCATTTCTTATCCAAATGATAAGATGAATAAGAGGTTCTTCAAGAATTGAGTTTTTCATATTCCTCATCTCTTGAGGGATCTTCTTTGAATGGTGAGAGCTTGATCTTCAATTGCTCCCATCTTCTTCTTCTCTTCTTATTAGTCGAGCTGAAAGTAATCACTTACTTCTAGCATACATTCTTCTTCTACCGCTTCAAGTTGTTCTGCATTCTAGATCTTCACATTCTTCAACTGTTTTCTCAAAGCCATCTTCTGATTTAAGTTCTTATCTTCAAATAACTTGATCAAGGAATCAAACATCTTCGGTGTCTTTAGGGAAGACACTTGTAGTATAAGTTGATTCGTGATCAACAATGATCTTCTTGGCCTTGATTAAGTTCTTCTTGTGTAAGGCCTTGAGCCTCATCTTCGTATGGAACTGGAACCTCTCTACTCATGTAGGTGTCCAATTCATTTTCTTCAGAGAGATCAAATACTTCCATGCTTGGAATTTGTCAACTGATGTGATATATCACTTTGAAAAAAGAACCTCAAATGCAAATAGCAAAAGATTAGATCTTACCGATTTGAGGTGTCCGTCTTGCTTCCGGAGTTGGCTGATCTAGGGTTTGTTAGAGAAACCCTAATTTTCAAACCTTGGAATCTTTCAGATATGATTGGATAGAAATATATATCTCTTCAAATGGAGCTGTCCAATGTACTCCTTTTCTGAAAATAGTGGAGGGAAGCTCCCGGAACAGGAAGCCCTAGTTTTCCAATTTCTTCTACAAAAATTCCTGTTACTGTTTCTGTGATATCTCCGAAATTACTGCTCCTCTGTGTCTAAAATTTCTCACTGAGGTAACATCGCATGTTCCTAATCCAACACAATAGGTTTCATCAGAATTGGTTTCACCAATTGGGATTTATGATCATTTTCCCAAGGTGACCTGTTACAGGACTGTTCAGAATAGTGAAGTTGTACGGAATGCCACGTGTCACTGGTTCATCTTCAGGTTCTGAAATTTGGACCACAGAAATTAAAGTCTATGATAGTTCTGGAAAATCTTTAGGAATTCCATTTGGACCTCTGTAGCCAATTCTACAACAATTCTTCCCATGTGTCCTGTTTAGGGATGAATTCTAGAAGAGGATGGAACCTTAACTTGGAGGGGTCATATCACCCAGAATATAGTGAATATGAGTCTAAATTTTGGATATAGTGTAAAACAGGATTTCATATTAGGCCTATGAAAGTTTCAACTCCTTAGCCTTTCCCAATCTCAGGATATAGCGAATGTACCAAAACTTAGCAGTTTTAGTATTTAGGGTTTTTCCAGATCGGGGTCAAACTAGGGTTTGACTTTCCTGGAGTTTCACCCAACCAAATTTCTTGATCCAGGTCTATAAACTTTGATTTTTATGAGGAGAAAAATCCTATGCTGGGCTCACTAAAAAATTATTCTTCTGTAGAAAGCCCTAATTTTCCGCACCAAAACTAAAAATGCTCGGAATCGAATTCCGCTTCGACAGAAAGATGCGGCCTTCAATGGAGAGTCAGTCTAGCCTTCTTTTGCTGATTGATCATGGATAGAGACCCAAAAAATAAGAATCCCTAGATTCTTTAGCTGCACAATGTCTTCTTTCAGGGTGGCTCTGATACCATGTTAAATTTTCATATGCTTAGCTAAGACATCATTATTTCATTTCATTTTTATAACAAAAGCATATAAACAAGATCACTGAAAGATAGACAAGCACAACCATACAAAAGGAACACAAATATTTATCCTGGGAAAACCCTAAAGGGAAAAACCCAGAAAAAGATTCCTCAATATAGATGTCCCAAAAAGATAAAAGATAAAACCAGTAAGGAGATCAAAGCCTGATCCTCCTCCTTCTTCAGCTACTTCTCTTCTCCACTAATGCGTTACACAAGTGAGAGTGTGTGTGTCTCAAATGAGGAGCACCACACCTCTATTTATATTCATCCATTCACTTGAATTAACTCATCTGGCATGTAGGCTCGAGTTAATCATGTAGGCTCGAGTTACACATGTAGGCTCAAGTAACCACACTGGGGTGCTAATGACCCACCTTTACAAATAGAGGGGACAACCTCATGAATCTTATTAGTTCTTCCGATTAGAAGCATCGGGGTACAAGATAATACAAGTGGTTCTCCCAGTAGGACCATCGGGGACCACAAAAGATACATATAGAATATTTTTCGAAGTTACAATATTTCAATAGTAGTAGAGATAACACTTTTCAACGGTCCAGATAAGATACAATTCAGATCAGTGGATGATGATGATTTTTCTAATCCAAGGTGCAAGGAAGGAAAAACTTGGTGATAATGTGGAAAGTGCAGATCGACGCTCCAGAAGCTTCCACACCTTTGATCTTAGATCAACGGTTCGGAAGGGAGCGGAAAGGCGGAAATACAGAAATTTGGTAATGAAAAGTTGGAATTCCTCTTTTCGATTTCTGCCAACCTGTAAGATAGGCAGTCCCGAAATATTTCACACCTTTAATCTTAGATCAATGACCTGGAAGGGAGAGGAAAGGTGGAAAGAAAAAATACATAAATTTGGTTATGAAAAGTTGGAATCCCACTTTCTGCTTTTCGCCAACCCGTAAGATCGACAGACCAGAGAGCTTCCACACCTTTGATCTTAGATCAATGGCCTGGAAGGGAGCGGAAAGGAGGAAAGCATAGATATAAAAATTTGGATATGAAAAGTCAGAAGCCCGCTTTCTGCTTTACACAGTACGAGATCGGACAGTCAAGGATGGTGCTGGGATAAATCAACGGTCCAAAAACATTTCGCTGGTTGAAGATGCAGGGATGAATGAAACTGTTGTAGGCCACTCAAAGATCCCATGAACATTCATTTTCATCAAGCAGGTTTGAGTCCCAGGTGTAAAATTTTACTTTTTGATCCACCACGCTCATCCCAGTGTGCTTTCCTGATTTGTTTTGTGATCATGGAAAATATACCATATTAGAATTTGTTAGGATTCTATGTGTGCGGGTTTTATTTCCAATTTTTCTAACTAAATTTGGCTCTGTTTCGGGGTTGGTCTTAGGAGCCCATGATACTATAAATATAGTCTCAAGAGAGGAAGAAATGGTTTGACATTTATTTTGAATCCTCTCTGCTTGGTTTTGCATCTCTGCAACTTTCTTGGAAGTATTAATGAGAAATTATCCTGAGTTTATGAGATTCATCACAGTGTTCCATGTTCAGTTTATGTTTCCTGTTTGCATCATTTTCGTATGTATAAGTTTCTGATAATGATTTCTAGTTGTATGTGAGGAATTCATTTTATTAAGCATTCCTCTCGTCAGAAATGGCATTCGTAGTGTGTTTATAATGATTGTTGTGGAATTCATCCTTTGTTAGATGCTCCATTTATGTCATTATCCTTATTGTTGCTTCTGCTAAAGGTGTTTTCATGAGATTCGTCCATAGATAGGTGCCTCCTGCTTCATTGGGATTTTTCTCTCTTTTCCTACCACCACTTGAAGATATTTGACTGAATATAACACCCACTTTGCCTTATATTACAAAGGTAAAAGTATTGCTCATTATTCAATGTAATACCCTTAAATGATTCAGGTTGTGACTCCATTGCCCAATGGTATTTAACATTTGTCTGTCTTACAATCTCCAAATTACAAATATTATGTTCTCATCAGATATCTAGCCTTCAGAATGCTTGTTTAAAGCCAAATGTATATGTGATTGCCCCTGTGACAAAGAGAGATCCCTCTCGGACTGTATAGGCTAGAATACAGTCTAAATATCCGTTTGAAATGGTTACCCCAGTGATTCTCCTACCACAACCATAGGAAAATTGGGTGATAAAATATTGGTGGCATTGCCGAGGACTAATTGCTATTATCTCCTAGGGGAAACAACATTGTTCTAGTTCTACAACCTGGTTGAGTAGCCGGTCATAGACACATGATAGTGACTCCACTCAAAATTTTTGGAAGGTGACTACACTGGGAAATACTGGCGGCCAGAAGAACCAACACAAGGAGAAATCCTAATGCTAAATATTTCCAAGATATTTTTGATCCAGAGAGTCTGATTCGAAGGGCCAATAAGCTGCAAAGGTTAGTTAGAAATATTTCCTTACCTACTGAAGGTGTTGTTTCTGTTAATGATATATCTGAGCATTGTGATGAAGATTTTGGGCTAGCTTTCCTTGCGACTAAATATTAGTCCAGCCTCTTTGAAGTGATTTATGACACCTTTGCATTTGAATTCTCCCGCATTTCCTGGTCACCCTATACCTCAAAGCCTGTAGGCAAGGATCTCCAACACTTTCCTAAACTAGAGTGCCCCCTATTTTCCACTGAAATAAATGAATTAAACTCCACTTCCAAGCTCAAATAACCTACATCATCCAGTTTCACAACCCCTCATAGCTTTGCAGCTCCTCACAACACAATGATTTTGTCTATCACACCAGTTGCAACCCCTTTTGGAAACCCCCCTGTAACCCCAGGGATGGATAGGTTCGCCCCTTTACTTAGAGTGGTTTTCAAATTGGACAAACTTGGAGGAGGTAGACCATGATGATGTGAAAGTCAGACTATTTTCCCAATGTCTTGCTGAAGAGGCAAGAAGATGGTTCACAAACCTTCCAGACCACTCGATTATGAACTATTAAGCCTTTGAAGACGCCTTTAAGAACAAATGGGAAGACAAGAAAAATCCCAAGCTGTATTTGTCCCAATATCATTCCATGAGGGGGAAGGAGAGTGAATCTCTCCAAGTTTTTTCTGACAGGTTTATGAAGGTATATAATGCCATTCCCACCCAGTTTAAATCTCCCCCTGGTTCTTCCCAACTCCAATATGCTGAAGCCTTTGATAGTGATTTTACCTTGTGGCCGAGTGAAATAAAATCAGTCTCCCTAGCCGATATGATGAATGATGCCATAGAGGTAGATGTAAATTTGACTACTGCCAGAAGAAAGAAGAGGGATGAGGGAGAATGGAGAAGAGAGATAAGATAAAGAAGAAAGGATAAAGAGCCCGAACAACCTTCTTCCTATAACCCACAAGAGGCTAGAATGGACATGGTGATGAAAATCATGGAGAAGTTGATGGAAAGGGTCACTATGGACAACATACCACTTCCCAGGGAAGGTCAAGAGTAGAAAAATAGAAACCAGAATGTAAGAAGGCCCCTGGTCCTCCAAAACAGGTAGAGAGATCAGAGAAACCCTTATGGTCAACCTATAAGACCCCTATTTCAGGAGAACTATGTGGAGTAGGAGTATGGAAATCAAGCTAAAGGTGACATCTGCCAGCTGGACACTGACTCATCCTATGGATTTTCAACCAAAGAGGAACATGATGACTCCTTGCATGAAGTAGAGGAGCTTCCTCTTGGGGAAACAAAGGATTTTTATAGGGGTTGTCAACTTGCCTTCATGGATCTGTAGAGATAGATTGGACTAAGGAACAAAGATGTTCCTTTTATAAGAAATAAAGAGGCAACAAACAAAGCCTCTACGAGCAAACCAAAGAGAAGTCCACTCCCTAAGGACACCTCCAAGAATGTAACAGAGCCCAAAGGGAAAGAAAGGAAGGAGGATAATTCAAGGGGCTCAGATCAGGGGTAGACCTATTTCAGTCTAGAGGATGATCAAAATCTTTGTCCCTCTCACTGAATTGTTAAAAAATTATGAATATCATTCCAAAATTGCCATAGTGTTGAAGCCTCTAGGAGAAGTTTCTGCAATATCAGATTCCATGAATCTTCAAGATGATAGTCCCACCATCCTATTTGGACCCCATGTAGATGAGTATGTCAGTTAATATGTTCCCCTCTTTTTTGTCAATCTGAACATTCATAATTCCATCTTACACAATTGCATGCTTAATTTAGGAGCCTCCCACAATATGATGCCCAGGATGATCATGGATAAACTGGGATTGGGAGTGACTAGACCATACAAAGACCTATTTTCCTTTGATTCCAATAAAGTCAAGTGCCTAGGACTAATCAAATATCTAGTCATATCTTTGGCCCAAATCCCTTCCAAAACCATGGTCATGGATGTAGTTGTAGCTGACATACCTCTAAAGTTTGGAATGTTGTTATCAAGATCTTGGGCAGTCAAACTCAAAGGCGCTCTTCAAATCGATATTTCATATGCCACCATCCTTGTATTTGGGGTGTAGAGGAGTATTTACAGAGAGCAGAAGATGGCATACATGGTGACCAGTGCTGAGGGGCCAAACAATCATCCCATTTATTCGTTGGATACTGAGATGAGATCAACCATTTTCTTTACAGAAGGAGGCAAAGACAACTACAGTTCGTAGAACGAATCCTTTGTACCCACTCAGGAGGAGCTGGAAGGAGTGTGGGACGTAAGCTTTGATGAGGAAATGTGCATAGAAGGGGCATGAGCTGGAGTTTGGGTGAATCCCCCAAGAGAGAGAGAGCTTTAAATTATTCCTACAAACTTTCCTTTGATTGCACAAATAATGAGGCAGAGTATGAGGCTATGATGTTAGCAATTTATATCTTGAAGGAATTCCAAGTTAGGAGGGTGGTGATACATGGGGACTCTGAGCTGGTAATTAAACAAATGCAAGGTGAGTATCAGGCTAGACATCCCAGGATCAGAAGCTACAGAAATGCTACCCAAGACCTGATAGAATGTTTTGAAGAATGCAATTTTAATCTGATTCCCATATTACAAAATTGTATAGTTGATTCCTTGGCGACTTCTGTTGCCGTCTTCAAGATTCCCGTGCACCCAAACATAAAATATGAGATTGAAGCTAGGAACAGACCCTATTTCCCAGATAATGTTAAGAATTGACAGGTATTTGAGGATGGCAAACAAGTGCAGGAGTTCCTTACTCTCACTGGGGAGTTCGATGGATTGAATATTGATGAAGATAATGGGATTCTAGAGGAGGCTTCTCCCACTCAGGAACCCTTTCCAACACAGATCGATGCTCCCAAAGAAATGCCATGAGATGAGTATGTTGTTCCTGTTGAATGTGCTGACGGTGGTGAAACTGAGGAAGCTTGTGGGCCAGAGTTGTAGGAGGCTGAGGGACACCAAACATATCTAAACAATCTCCGTGGAAAACAAATCGTCCAGCTCAAAGGTAACTCTATCCCCAGAGGTTTAGTTCTTGTAGAAAATCTCTTTGATCCAAAGGATGTTGCTAAGGAGCCTCAGCTGGTCCCAAGTTGTGAATATGTGGAAGATGTTAACATTGGGACAAAAGATCATCCAAAGGTCATCAAAATATCAAGAATCCTCTCGCCTGAAGCCAAACATAAGTACATATCATTGATAATGGAATACTCAGATGTCTTTGCTTGGAGATATAGTGACCTTAAGGCTTATGATATGAGTATAATTCAGCACACTATATCGATAAAAAAGGATGAGATGCCTTTCAAGCAAAGGCTGAGAAGAATGAATCAAAAGATGCCACCCTTAGTGGAAAATGAAGTTAAGAAACTATTTACGGCCAAAATCATTGTGGCCCTTAGATTCTCAAGGTGGGTGGCCAACCTAGTCTCGGTTAGGAAGAAGAATGGGGAGATAAAGATATGGATTGACTTCAGGAACTTCAACAGAGCTTCTTTGAAGGATCATTACCCTCTTCCTAAAATGGACCATATTTTGCAGAAGGTAGTGGGTTCCCAAAGGATCACCACCTTGGATGGCTTCTCAGGCTATAATCAGATCATGGTGCACCCAGAGGACCAAGAAAAGACAACTTTCGCCACACCCTAGGGCACTTTTATGTATGAAAAAATGACATTCAGACTCATGAATGTTGGGGAAACCTTCCAATGGGCCATGGGCATAGAATTTGCTAATGAAAAGGACAATATCTTGGTCATATATTTGGATGACATCACTATCTTTTCACAGTCTGATGAGGAACACGTTGCACACTTACTGAGAATGTTCATATAGTGCAAAAATTTTGGCATCTCTCTGAATCCAAAGAAGTCATTCTTTGCTATGAAGGAAGGGAAGCTATTGGGGCACATAATTTCTAAGGAAGGCATCAAAATAGACCCAAAGAGGATTGAGGCAATTCGTAAAATTGAGCTCCCTTGGAATAAGGTTGAGGTTGAATCCTTTCTGAGGAAGGTAAATTTTCTGAGAAGGGTCATTGCTTCCTTTGCTAAAATAGTAAGGTATATAACTAACATACAGGGAAAGGAAAAAGAGATCAAGTGGACACTCGAAGCAAAACAATCCTTTGAAGATATCAAGAAGGATACTTCTAAGGCCCCTATGCTAGAAAGCCCTTATTTCTCCAAAGATTTCCTCATATTCTCTTTTTCTTCAGAGCACACCGTGGCAAGGGTATTGCTACAGAAGAATCACAAGGGACACGAGTAACCCATTTCTTTTTACAGCAAAACCCTGATAGATGCTCCTATGAAATACAACATCCTGGATAAGTAGGATTATGCTTTGGTGTAGGCCTTGAAGGAGTTATGAGTGTACATCCTGCACTGTCACATTATTTCCCATGTACCCACTAGTGCAGTAAAGTATATCCTAACCCAACCAGATCCTAAAGGTAGGAGGGGAAAATGGATAACAATACTACTTGAATATGACTTGGATATTAAGCCCACCAAGTTGATTAAAGGCCAGGGACTAGCCAAACTCATGGAAAATTCTAACTATGATGGTTGAATTGTCAATAGAAGAGAAAAATCCTAAGGGACAACCATATCCCTAAGTAGATGAGCATTTCTTGTCATCCCCATGGTACACTAACATCATCTTCGTGTTACAACATCTACAAGATCCATAGGGTATGGATAGAACAAGGGCCGTGTTTCTCAAGTAGAAAGAATCAAGGTTTTACATCTTAAATGGAAAATTGTATTGGAAAGAACCAAGAGGGGTTCTGTTGAACTATGTAAATGAGGAGGAGGCAAAGAAGCTCATTGAATAATTCCATGCATGAGAATGTGGAGGTCATCATTATTGGAAGTCCATTATGAACAAGATCACAAGGGCAGGATTTTATTGGACCACTATAATTTTTGATACCCACAAAGATATTGTTTCCTACCATAAGTATCAGATCTTTGAAGGGAGGAGGAAGCTTCTACCATTGCCTCTGAAGCCTATACATGTCAAGGCCCCTTTCAAGCAATGGGTGTTGGATTTTAGTGGAGAGGTAAACCCATATTCCTCAAGACATCATAGGTGTATCCTAATTGCTACTAATTATTTCAAAAAATGGATTGAATCCATCCCAGCTAGACAGGCCCCTGAGACAGTGATTATGCAGTTTCTAGAAGAGAACATATTGTCAAGGTTTGGAGTTCCTAGAAAGCTGATCACTGACAATGCTGCTGCAATCAAGTCAAAGAAGATGGTGGAATTTTGCTTCAAGTATCACATAAAACTAGGGGATTCCACGACCTACTATCCACAGGGAAATGGGTTGGAAAAATCTTCAAGTAAGAGTCTCATGAGGATCATAAAAAATATGCTTCAGGAAAACAAGAAGGCCCATAATACAAAATTTCCTCATGCTTTGTGGGCTGGTAGAATGAGTGTAAAGAAATCCATTGGCACTTCACCATTCCAGCTGGTTTATGGATCTGAGGTAATTTTTCCTAGTTCCCTGAGTTTTCCAGTAATGAGACTGCTGCAGGAAGAAGAAACCGAAACCCATCCAACTCTAAGGAGGATGTATCAATTGATTGAAATGCAATAGCAAAGGAGTAACTGTTTGATAGAACTCAAAAATTTCAAGAGAAAATGAAAGACATATTTGACAGGAGGACAAAGCCTAATGATTTCTAGATGGGGGATGTATTTTTGCTATGGGATGCACCACATGAAGAGAAAGGGAAGCATGGTAAGTTTGATCACCTATGGAAGGTCCCTTACAAGATTTCATCTTTTAGAGGAAAGAATGCCTACATACCGGAGGAGATGGAGGGTGGTCTGGTATCTGGAGCTCCTGTAAATGGGAGGCTCCTCAAGCACTAATTTCTGTAAAGTAAGTTCAGTTCCCATGTCATTGTATATAACATTTATTTTTAATGTTGCATGTGTGGATAGCTCTATGACATACTTAAAGCCCGAGGTGAAGGAAGTAAGGTCCCCAAGAGGAGTCGTCATTTGATTTTTTTTTTATGCAAATTTGAAGTTATAGGCACTAGAACAAATTTTGACGTGATGGGCCTTTGGGATAACGTAGAGTGGTGCAATTAGCTGGGGTTTTTGCATGTATAAAGGACCTAATGGACCATGAAATTGGTCTACATGGTTCTTTTCTACCTCACAGGGAGGATAGCATCCCTGAGTTGGAGCCAATGTTAGCACCTATGATAAAATTTAAGGATTTTTACAGATGCATCCACGCTAATTCCCCTGCAAAATGATAAGCCAGTGAAAGTGATGAGTAAGGATAAATGGTGACAGGAATGAACGACTAAGATACATAGCAGAGGAAATCAAAGATTGAAGGAGATTTCTCCAGGGGAAGATGCATGTTTTTTGATGTTGGAAGAAAAAGATTAAAGGTCATGCAGGCTCAACCGTCAAATGAACAGGAAGAAGCAGATCTATGTTCCTAAAGAATTCCGTTGCTTTAACATGTGAGGAGGAATAAACATTTGAAATATGTGGAATGTGGTAGGCTCTTAAATTTTGAATGACGGAGATTTAAAGAAGATTCTAATAAAAGGTTGGAAACAATTCCACATTTTGAACTAGCATGAAGAAAGTCGGGATGAAGATTTGCGGAATTAGGTAGGGGCCGCATGTTCCAATGACTCATATTAAAACTTGATCTATATCAACGAATGAGGTTGATCCCGCATATGGAAAGTGCAAGGAGGAATGAATTCCTAGCTTCAGCGAAATGTAGTAGAGAGAGCACTTTTCAGCGGTCGAGATTAAGATACAATTCAGATCAATGGCTGATAATGATTCCGCTAATCCAAGGTGCGAGGAGGGGAAATCTTGGTGATAATGTGGAAAGTGTAGATCGATGATCCATAAAGCTTCCACACCTTTGATCTTATATCAACGACCCGGAAGGGAGCAGAAACGCGGAAAGCAGAAATACAAAAAAATGGTTATGAAAAGTTGGTATCTCACTTTCTGCTTTTTGCCAACCTGTAAGATCGACAATACAGAAATCTTCTGCACCTTTGATCTTATATCAATGGCCCGGAAGGGATTAGAAAGGCGGAAAGCTAAAATACAAAAAATTGGCTATGAAAAGTTGGAATCTCTCTTTTTGCTTTCCGCCATCCCGTAAGATCGATTTTCTAGAAAGATTCCACACCTTCGATCTTAGATCAACAACCTGAAAGGGAGAGGAAAGGCAGAGATAAAAAAATTTGGTTATGAAAAGTCGGAAGCCTGCTTTCTCCTTTCTGCAGTCCAAGATCCGACGGTCAAGGATGGCGTCGGGATAAATCAACGATCCAAAACAATTTCGCTGGTTGAAGATGCATGGATGAATGAAACCGTTGCAGGCCGCTCGAAGATAATCTGAACAGTCATTTTCATCAAGCATGCCTGAGTCCCAGGTGTAAAATTTTTCCTTTCTAATGCACCATGCGAATCCCACCGTGCTTTCCTAATTTGTTTTGTGATCACGACGAACCTTCCAGATCAAAATTTGTTAGGATTTTATGTGTGCGAGATTGATTCTAGACTTTTGTAACTGAATTTGGCTTTGTTTCGGGGTTGGTCTTGGGAGACCATGCCACTATAAATATAGCTTCAAGAAAAAATGGTTTGACATTCATTTTGAAGCCTTTGTGCTTGGTTTTGTAGCTCTGCAAATTTCTTGGAATTATTAATGAGAAAATCATCCCGAGTTTCTGAGATTTATCACAGTGTTCCATGTTCTGTTTATGTTTCCTGTTTGCATAATTTTCATATATATAAGTTTCTACTAATGATTTCTAGTTGTATGTGAGGAATTTGTTTTATTAAGCGCTCCTCTTATCAGAAATGGCATTCGTAATGTGTTTATAATGATTGTTGTGGAATTCATCATTTGTTAGATGCTCCATTTCTGTCACTATCCTTATTGTTAATTCTGCTAAAGGTGTTTTCAAAAGATTCATCCATAGATAGGTGTGTCTTGCTTCACTGGGATTTTTCTCTCTTCTCCTACCACCACTTGAAGATATTTGACTGAATATAACACCCACTTTGTCTCATATTACAAAGGGAAATTACTGCTCATTATTCACTATAATACCCTTGAATGATTCGGGTTGTGTCTCCATTTCTCAATGGTATTTAACATTTGTTTGTCTTACAATCTCCAAATTACAAATATTTCGTTCTCATAAGATATCTAGCCTTCTGATAGCTTGTTTAAAGCCAAATGTATATGTGAATGACCATGTGACAAAAAAAGAGCCCTCTTTGACTGTATAGGCTAGAATACAGTCTGAAAATTTGTTTGAAATGGTTACCACAATAATTCTCCTACCACAAACCACGGGGGATTCACTTGTTGGCCAATATCCTATCACGTTAGTTCATATTGTGGGTTTTAAAATTATCAAAAATCGAACCAATATATTGCAGGTATTGGGGGATGAGGGGTTTAAGGTGGGGGTGGGTAGAGTGGTTTATAAGGATTGAGATATAAAAAGGGGTGGGGAGGAGGTTTTAAGTATTGGGAGGGGGTTTCAACAAAAAGAGTTTGGGTCAATATCTCTCGAAATTAAGGGTATTCTTTAATATCCCACAATTGCACATGCTATGTGAGAGGTTCACTAAGTGAAGTCCCCGTGTCACAACCATAGAAAAATTATTGGGTGATAACATTGAGTTCGATGGGGTAAGACTTGTTGAAAGGTGGGACTTAAGGAATCCTGCATCAATTAACGCGAGTTGTAGAAATTGATTGGTAGGACTATAGATGAAAAAATCCCATGGTCAGACAGTTTTTATGGCAAGGAAAACAAGGCAATATAGTCATGGAAAGGGATCTAAATGGTTTTATTCATGAGGCAAAAGATGAACTGAAAATGGAGCAAAACGTATGCGACTCATAAAGGTAGAATATCTGTGAAGTCATGATGTGTAAAGCAATAAAAAAACTCCAATATGGATGACTAATAATCTTAGAAGGAAGATGGTAGAGAAACATATCATAAGGCAAATGGTTTTCTGAAAGGCTTATGACATGACATGTGCGATGCAAAGCTGAACTCCTTTAAGCGTTTAATAAAACATGTTTCTCTGAAAAGTTTTCATGATTCTTGCAAATCACTTTTGCATGAATAATTTTTTTGGATTGTCTTCAACATGTAAAAGGTTAGCATTAATCTTGCAGCAAAATTGCGAGAGCATAAAAAATATAAAACACAGGAAAAATATAGGAAAATATGTGCTTAACAAACCAAGTCAAAGAAAATAAATGAAATGCATTTATACCTGAAAGTAGTAATGCATCTTAAGCAATCCTTCTTGTCAAAACCTGTTTTTGAGTGACTTGCGAAAACAAGTTAGCGTAGCAAGCATAAAATTTGGTTTTGAGATGATTCCAAGTTCATTTGCAATTTTTAATTTTATGATTTTTGTTTATTTACGTAATGTGTGTGTTTTATATGTTTTTTTTTAATTTTGAATTCATCATTAACACTTACAGTAAACAAATTTTGCATTTCATATGTTTGATTTTATGGATAGGAATAACGTTGAGATCGTTCTTACGTAGCCTTATATGTGTTCACATGGCTATTGATTGTTGGAAGATTGCTCGACCGAACATATAATGAGATAAATAATTTCTGTAACAGACATCCCAGTAAGAAGCTGATGATGAAAGGAATCGAACTCAAAACACATAAACCAGCACCGGAACGAGTCCATAAACCTCACAGGATGATGAAAGAAAGTGAGGACGAAGAAACTAATAGTATGGAGCACTGCATGGAAGAGAAGGCTGCCAGTTCATCCAAAGGTGTCCAACCCATCCAATTTCCGAAGTCCAATAGATATATCTCTTTCCCTCTCCATCTTTCTGCTTTCCCTTTCCATCTTTCTGCTTCATTGATCAATTGTGAAGTTCAATATGTCTTGCTCTCTCCCTCAATCAATCTAAATTCTCCTTGCAAGAATATGCAGGCCTCTCTAGATTCTGAACATTCCTCCTCTCGAATGCTCTCCGATATGAGTCCAATAGATGAACTTGGGCATGAACTTAGTAATATGCCACAACAAAGTGATCCAGAGGACTATTTCACGTGGGAATGCATTGAATATTAGCTGTCAGAATTTCAACCAACAGAAGCAAAATGCATTTCTAATGAGGGGGAATTACCAACCAATGAAAACAAGCATATTATTCCAGCTCCCCAAACAATACCATGCATGAATAACAAGCCTGAGAATTGCCAGAATAGGCTGCAAAAAATCTACGAAGAACACTTGCATGAGTTGTTGTAAGACGATACGATATGATACTTGGTAGGTGGCTATCCAGTTTATTGAGCTAAAGACTGGAAACATAAAATGAATAACAACGATAATCTAATCTTAGCTATGCGACAACTATGCATCAGAAAGAAATCAATCAATATTATCACCATAAATAATATGCAATCCATGAACCTGCGCTTAATTTCCTCCTTCAAATAGAGTTCATAACTATTTCACATAAAAACTAATTGAAATGAAAAAACATAAGTAGACTCAGGGGATGGAGAGAACGCAGGAGGCATCATGATTAAAGAAAAAAAGCAACTACTCCAGCCACGAGGGATCCGAAAATGGCCATGGTTTTCTTTAACGTAGCGGTCGCCGTGGCTGCGCTGTTGGGTGGCAAAGCAGGGCCAGGGCCTTCAGCCGTGGGGTTGTGGACGCGAGTCTGAGCAGAGGGTGATGAGGCTGAACTTGGCGTTTTGGCACCTTGAGAAGCTGGGGAGGCCGACGGATATGTTGCAAGAGATTCAATCAGGGCCGGCTTGGGCTCTACTGAGATGGGAGCATGTGCATGTGAGGGATCCTTTTCCATAGCGGCTAAGCTAATCAATGCTAAGGAAAATAACAAGGAAATAACTGCATTGAAGCGGGCCCTCTTGTTTGTAGGTTGTTGGTCAAAACTCTAATGAACATCGACAAAAACAGAGAAAAATACTATCCTTGGATAGGTCAGATCAGTTATGAGTTTTATCCGCTAGATGTCATCGTGCTATGCATTCAATGAAAGAGTGGAAGCGATATCAACAAATACCACAGTGGACATATATGCTCCGAGGATATCTCATCACCATAATTCCAACTGAATTGGAATGTTGAATATATGGCTGTCAAGCAAATATTTATAAAGTGGAAACAGTGTTCAGATTTTCCAAATTTTAGATTTGACGTTCTAGGCCAACACGTCATTCTATTTTCCAGATTATTGAAGACTGCCATCATGTGTTCTAACGTGTAGATATCTCTATATAATCTGCATGACAGCTAGAAACAATATCTCCAATAAATGAAGATCGTTGTTAAATCTGGAAGAGATGAATTGTCAAGAAGATCGCTGCAAATCAAATTAATACACAATCAAATGATGGATGGGATTTAGTCTCGCAACCTCCTGCCAACAACTAGAAAGTAAAATTCTCAGGAGCAGATACCTGAGAGGATCATGTTGATGTTCCATATTAAGCAACACAATGGCCAGCAGATAGTGGGATATGATTCTGGGATATGATTCGTGGCCTGAAGCTGGCATAAATGTTGGGAGCATATCCCAGAGAGAATCATGCCAAACCTCAACAAGAGACGATTCAATGTAAATACGATAAACGATGGAAGGTTTGAACATATTATTAAAAATTGGAGACCAAGGTGTCAACCCATCTAAGCGTGGAATTCTACCTGTAGATATGAGGTACCCAGGATTTGTTTCATCTTTGTAACAAAGCGTCTGGAGCATAGAAAAGAGATCAATAGATAATTTGACCTGAAACACACTGAGATGAATACTCAAGCAACCACACCAGCATTACGATAACACTCATTTAAAAATAAAAAAAAATTCTTCAAGGAGTAGCACAATTATTTCTGTCCTAACCGCGGAGGTCCAACATCTTGGAAGCGATGCCATTCGACAAACAAAAGCTACATATGGAGAATGCTAGGTTACGTTCAGATTGATTAGATATATGGTATAGTGATCAAGTACATGGGAAGTCCCTAGCTTTTGTTCAGGCCATCACCTCTCAATTCCATCTTTTGATCTCGCAGTTTGGAAACTATGGTGTGTAGCAGAACATAGGTCCAGATCTTTCCTCTTTTTTTTTTTTTTTTTTTTATGCATTTGTCTAATGTTTTTTTTTTTTTTGGTTTGCATTCTGAAAAGACAAAAAACCGTTTGAAAAAAGAAGTTAGTTATTTATTTATTTAAATGGAAGAGAAAATTTTGAGCATTTATGCATTGTCATCATTCCTAAATATATAGCCATACTACTTTCTGTTTTTAGATCAACATACTTATTGAAATGAAAACTAAATCTAGAAATTAAATATGTTTTATTCTTTTAACCTATCTATTCTATGCTAATTTAAAAATACAATTATTGAAGTGTAATGAAACTTCCAGTGGAACCATATATGCAACAAAAGCAAAAATTTATTTCCCTATGATTTTGTAAATTGAAATCTAGAATATACAATAATGTGCAAAATTAAATGTTGCAAATGTAATTTAATGAAATAAAAACAAAAACAAAACTGATCTAACCTGGTACTTGCTTGGAACCATTATTCAATGAGGCTTTGGTATGCATGATTTTCGTCTTGATTCAACTCACTCGAAACATCTTCTTTGTCCTCCTCGATCTCTTGTTCGAATAGTTGTTACTCATTTGATATACAATATTCTTCTTTCACTTTAGGAGGAGGGGTTAAACTTTTATTGATGTCAATATCTCATCTTCCTGAGAAGGTGATATCTCGGCGTTTGCTAGGATCTGAGTAAGTTGTTCCACACTTACATGTATCATTAAACTCATCTTGTTGGTATTCATGTACTTCCTGTTGGAATATGTTAAACCCACTCACAACTTAGGATAAAATAATTAATCATTATTTGATTAATTATTCACCCACTAGCTTAATTAGGTGGCACCTTAAAGTCAATGCATGCCATCTATATCCTAGGAATGAGTTATTTCTGATTCTGGGTTCATCTAGAATTAGTATGCAGGACCTTATAGGAGATTCTGCTTTTTCTGCTTTTTCTCCTTTATCCTGCTTTTCTATGGATAAGATAAAAGCTAGTCAACTAGGAAACTGGGTGCTTTTGTTTCCAACCCATCCTCCATTAGTTTTTCTCCATTTTCTAGGATTAGCATGTTACTTCCATCTCCTTGACAACTCACTCATGCTTTTGCCAACTTGTGAGGTCCTTGATAGATTTAGCAAGTGCTTTATCCACCTATGGGGGTTTGCTATATTTTGGTAAGTCAGCCTTTTTGAGATTTATGAGTTGTTTCCATACAATTCTACTTCCCCATGAGGGATGTACTATTTATGTACTCTATTATTCATAATTATTCAATGGAAGGATACATACCAATATTCATCTCTTCATTCATGTGATTCAGTCTCTTTTCTTCTCTCTTATTTTCCTGTGTATGTTTGTGAGAATTCTTAGTAGCAAGATCTATTTCCTGTGCTTCTTCTTAGCATCATTGCACATAGCATTGATCTATTATTTCTACATGGTATCAGAGCTACAAGGTTGATCAAGTTCTACAAAGTTGAGGAGCGCTTCCAGTCTCCTATCCCTCTTTGAAGAAGAGCTTGTCTAGCTTACAAGATTTTCTCCTAGTTTGTTTTGCAGGTTGCAGAGAGTGTCTCTTAGAGCATATCAACAACTTCAATATGGATTCAAAAGTTCCTCTATTATCTCCTTTCAACTATGCTGATTGGAAGCCAAAGATGAGTGCATACTTGAAGAGGCAATGTCTCTTTGATGTCTCCATTGGTGCATTGAGTGAACCAGAGTCTTATGAAGAGAAGATTGATTGGATTAATAATTGTGATAGAGCTTATGGAATTATGTGTTTGGGAATGTCTCCAAATTTATATCATCTCATAGATTCTGCTAAATATCCATATGAGCTTTGGAAAATTTTGGACAAAGCTTTTGGTTTGCAGGAAATCGAAGATGAATCATGGAGCGAACCTAGCATCTCCTCTTGTTCTCTCTCTCAAGATTTCTTGGCCTCTACATTCTCTGATGAAGTTGATCATGATGAAGAAGTTTCTCATA